>CM021107.1:545022695-545561105 GCA_007115665.2 Sequoiadendron giganteum | reverse complement strand
GATATTAATATCCAATAGACTATTCCTTAAGTATCAACCAAGCAGGAAACACAAGGTGATAGATTCTAACATAGTTTTAGAATCCCCTTCAATCTCTATATTCTTAATGCCCAAAGTGACAGTAATCTCAATGCCCTTGGGCAACAGCTGAGACTCAGCCATCATAGAGGAGGGAATACCAATACCACTAGCATATCTAGCAACCAATTTTCCCTGACTATCTCTTACAACACCACCTATACTAGTTGGACTAGGGTTCCCCTTAGCCACCCCATCAAATTTTAGTTTAAACCAACCCTCAACTGGAGGTTTCTAAATGGTGTTTTTCCTAGCAAGGTATTTGGAGTTGTCAAAGGCATCAATGCCAAGCCCAATTTTTTAGGCTTTAGCCATCTTGATCTCCCAAGTAGTTGGGGTAGTATCTGATGGTTTCCACTTGATAAAGGAGATACTTTCAGAGATAAGTCTTGACCCACAACTAAACGCATCCTTTAGACTCTTCCCAATGTCACAAAACATCCTATTGTTCCTTTCCTTCTAGATGCACCAGCTGATGATGGGGGAAATTGGCCTCCAAATTTCCAAAGGAAAGGGGTTGTCAAAAAGGACCATTACACCCTTCCACAAAGGAAACCAAATCTTTATTCAAGGTTCAGTGTGTCCAGATTTTGAAAAACCAGTTCCCAAACACCAACAACAAATGGATAGTGCAAAAGAATATGATCCATGATTTCTTTATTTTCTTTACACAACAAGCACTTGTTTGGGATTTTGAATCCCCTCTTTCTTAAATTATCTTAGGTAAGGATGCTATTGTGGTAGGCCATCCACCAAAATAAATTTATTTTAGGAATCAAGTGTCAATTCTAGACCTTCTTCCTTAACTTACTTTGTAGGCCCTTCTTTGATAGAAAACTATAAGCCGTCTTGACAGTCAATTCACCCTTAATATCCAAGGCCCAAAATAAATCATCTTCAACATCTAACATAGGAACTATATGCTAAGAGAGTAAGACATGTAAGGAAGAAGCTAGACCTTGTAGGTTAGGGGAAGGAGCGCAATAGGAGCTAATATCTTTCTAAAACCTAGCACCTTGGAAATAATACATGTAATCACTCACATTCCTACCAATGAACTGATACGTAGGTTCCATCAAATTTTTGAACTCTAAATAGGCCAAGGGGGAGTTTAAGAGCTAGGAATCTTGCCAGAAGTGGATATTATTTCTTTTGCCAAGCTTGCATTTCAGACCAGACAACAAAATCTTCTTAATTTTGCAAATATTATTCCAAGCTAGAGATAGATGGGGATGATCATTTTGAATACATCGGATTAGGGGGTAGTTGGCTAGGTATTTGGATTTCATAACTATTCACCAGTTCTTTTTATCTCTTAACTGGTCCCACCCAACTTTAGCAAGAAGAGCCTTGTTGGAAGCAAGGGATTTCTTGATGTCGAGCCGCCCAAAACTTGGGAAGGTAAACTTTCTCCCAACTAACCAACAACACCTTCTTTCTATCTTCAGTGCCAAACCATAGAAAGGCTCTCTAAATATTCTCAAACTTCTCAGTAATGTTACTGGGCATTTTAAACATTGACAAAAAAAAAACAAGTATTCATTGGAGAGCAGAAATGAGAAGCCATGTCTTGCCCACATGACTTAGAAGAGAACCTTTTCCATCCAACAAGCTTCCTCTAGAATCTTTCAAGAATAGAATTCCATAATTTGGGAGTAACTTCCTTAACAGTAAGGGGAAGACCGAGATAGACTGAAGGAAGAGTGGTACTCACACAACCTAACACCGCAATCACATGATCCTATAAACTAGGAGTGTAGTTAAAGAAATAGATCATACTTTTATTGTAATTGATGCATTGACCAAAACAAGTCGCATAGAAATTGAGGCAACCTTTACACTTCTTGGCTTCACCCATTGAAGCTTTTACAAAAATCATAGTGTCATCGACAAATTGTTGAATAGTAATAAGACTAAGGGTGGAGGATTGTTTGACACTCTTGATGGAGGTCTCTGATAGCATATGTGCCACATTCCTACTCAACACTTCTGCCACTATAATGAATAAATAAGGGGATAGGGGATCACCTTGTCTGATTCTTCTCTCGGTCTCAAAGAACTCTTGGGATGATCCATTGACTAAAAATGTATACTTCACCAGGGAGACACATTCCATAATGATATCATTGATAATATTTTGGTTGAGGCCAAACTTATCAAGGAATTTAGGGAGAAATTTCCATAGGAATTTATCATAAGCATTTGAAATGTTGAGCTTAAAAGCAATGCTAGGGTTGTGACACCCATCCATAGAGTGTAGAGTTTCATGAGTGGATAGAGCAGCATCCAGAATATAATGGCTAAGGAAAAAACCTTTTTCACTGGGACCAATCATTTTCTCCAAAAGGGTTTTGAACCGATTCACCAAGATTTTAGAGAAGATCTTATAAATAGTATTGCAAAGACTAATAGGATGAAAATAAAGCATGGTCAAAGGGTCCTTAGATTTGGGGACCAAAGCTATGATTGTGTGGTTTAAAGTTTTAAGCAATTTAATAGAGTTGAAAAAATACCAAGTAGTAAGGGTAAGGTCCTCCCCCACAATCTCTCAAAAGGTTTGGAAAAAATCCAAGGGGAAACCTTCAGGCCCAAGGGATTTATAGGCACCCATACTAAACACAATAGACCGAACCTCCTCAAAAGAAACTTCCCTCAAAATTGAATCATTATCCTCATGGGCTAAAGAGGTAGGGAGAGGTTCCAACAACAAATTAACCAACCCAGGGTTAGGAGCCTCTAAAGGGAGTGAGTAAGCATGCTTAAAGTGATTATGAGATAATAGAACTATCTGTAAGGGATTAGTAAGTTCCTCCCCATCCTCATTTTTAAATTTTTTTATGTGATTGATTATTTTATGTTTAAGAGCCGACACATGGAAGAAAGATGTGTTCCGGTCCCCCTCAACAAGCCACTGTATTCTGGACTTTTGCTTCCAAAAAATCTCTTATTTCTTTAATATTTTCTTCCATTCCAACCACTCCTCCTTTTCTTGTTGGCCCATCAGAATACTATTATCACCATCTTCCATTATTTTTCATAACCCACCAATGTTATTAGCCACAACCCATTTTTGAAGGAACACATCCCCAAACATGCGTTTATTCCACCGTTTAACCATATAATTGACATGTTTGAGTCTTTGAGAGAGCCTTAACATAGGGGAGACTTGCACATGGATATTCCACTAGGTAGCCACTTTGTTCCAGAAGTTTGGATTGGAATTCCACATGATTTTGAGCTAGAAAGGGAACATACCAACAACATAGTGGTCAGTTGGGAGTAACAATAAAGGATTGTGGTCTAAAACCATTCTAGGGAGATCCAACAAATTAGCAATAGGAAGAGCAGTATAGTTGGGAGAAATAAGGAATCTATCAAGGTGCACTTGGATCAAATCAGCCCCAAGGTGACAATTAGACCATGTAAACAATTGGCCTTATAGGCCAATATAAAAAAATCCAGTAAAATTTAACAATTCGGCCAAATTAGACATACTATTAGAATAGTCATTCAATCCCCAATCTTCTCTGAAGGGTAAAGGGAGGAGTTAAAATCCCCTGCCACCAACCACTAACCATCCTTGTTAGCCAAAATCTAGTTAGAAATCTCCTACCAAAGGGATTTCCTCGCATTACTAACGTTGGGAGCATAAAAATTTATCAAGAACTAGGAACCCCTAGAATTGGAGAACTTTATACCAAGGCTATTCTTGCATTGGAAGATTCAAAGCCTAAAATCCAAGTTGTATTTCATAAAATAGACAAACCACCAGATGTCCCATCAACATCACAACAAACAAAGAGAGCATTAGGCCAAATATACTTGGCAATGGGTTCAAAATTGGTTTTCTTCATCTTAGTTTCTTGAAGGAGTAAACTATCGACCTTATATTCCAAAAAAAAATTCTTTAGAGCCAGCTGCTTGTGGGGGATATTTATCCCTCTCACATTCCAAGGTAAGACTTTCATTTAGAAATTTTATTTGAGGACACCTCCAATATCCTTTGTTTACCTATCACAATTTATTTTGTTGGTTCTCTATGTAGTCAACCATTGGTTAGGTCTACTCGGCTTGGAGTCACCATCCACATCCACTTTATTTATTTTTCCCTTCTTCTTAGGAGTTCACCAAAACTCTTCTTCCATAGTTTGCACATGAGACACCACAATCTCCTTAGTCTGTTATGGACATGGTGAAAATTTCTTATTGACTTCATCCTAGATTTCATCTTCCTCCACAACTTTTGGAGAGAGAGGTAACTCTGATAAAACCCCAGTCCTAAGCACTACTGGGAAGGTAACCATTTAGTCCCAAGTTAGAACCAGGGGGATCTAGATCTGCAGAAAACACTGAAAAAACAGGGTCTTCAAACATAGGCTTGTCCAAGGACTCAATTATCTTAAGAAGATTAGATTCAAAGGGGAAGCCATCAGAGGGATTCTTTCTTGACAGAGTGTTGGGACAGGGGTCATGCCTAATTGAGGATTTGAAATCTATGATAAGGTGGACCAATTTAGAATATTTCTTACAGGATATCACAACATTCTCATAACAAACAGGTTGAACCCAAGATCCAAAAATAGAGCAAAGCTTCATAGAGTTGGGTAGGGACTTATTAACATCAATGTTGATGTAAAAGCGAGACAAAACTAACTTGGACATGAATTTGGTGATAGAGTTCGAGGTGATGAACTGACCTAGATATTCCTTGATGCACTAAAGGAAAGAGTCTTCTCATTACTCCAAGGGAAGACTGGGGAGATGAGTCCAAACAGGAGTTGACTTGTAGAGGTCAACGCCAAGATTCAAACACTGCTTCCAATGGCACGAAGACATTCAATTCTTACCATTAACCCAAGGACCCAACAATAGGACAAAGACCAAATTTTCCTCAACCACAAAAATGAAGAGGAAAAGATCACTTGTCATTCACATATGCAAACACTACCCTCAAGCACCATTTCATAGAAACCCACCTTTAGACAATATCCATAGAGGGCCAAAAGGAAAGAAACTTATCCACTACCGCCAACTCCATGGGTGAAATGATCTTATTGCTAATAGCTTCAAGAATGGAGAACTTGTTACCTGAGACAAATATCTTTGCATTCGGCCAAGGAAGAGAACCCTCAAGAGTCCGACTGTTGTGAGTCAACACATCTTTCCAAACCTTAGAAAATAGGGTAGCAGGAATCATTAACACCTCAGAAGTATGCAAGATAGGAATCACAGGTTCCCTAGCAGCTGACATCACATGAGAGGGCCCCAAAGAAGGTGCACATAAGGGGACAGGGGTGGGGAACAAAGGGGTACCCCTGAAGCATAGTCAACCATGCACACAATTAATTCAAAATGTAGGAGCGGGAGAGAGGAGCAGGAAAAAAATTACTAAGTTGATGATTCTTAAACTTAACATGTTGAACATGTTTGTATAGTGCATTCTATCATTAAGGAGAGCATTAAATTTATAGATAGAAGCACAAGTGAAATATTTATTCTTGATAATCAATATTTTTTTTTTCTTTATATTACAATGCACTTTATTGTAATAACTACCCCTGATTTTTTTTGGATTTCTTATTGAATATAATATTAATTGTAGATATGTTCTTGTTTAACATATTTTCAACATACCATACTATTTATATGGAACATTACAAACTAGAGAAATAACCATGAAATTATATCAAGTATTCACATTGAACCATAATACATCATAATGGAAAATGATAACCAAAGAAATAAAACTTAATGAAGAATGTGTTAGACTTGATAACAAGGAATTTAAGACCCAATAATAGTCATAAAAGTGTAGAATATTTTTCCAAACTTGCACCACAAGTAGTTACAATGCATGCTAATCAACCATCGTAATATCACACCAAAGAACTGATCCATGAACTCTAAGATGAGAAAATTTTAGGCCTATACACTAGCAGACTAGAGTGTGCATAAACTCCCAAAATGACATGATTCTAGAGGAGGGTTGATTTTCTCCTAAAACTAAATTCTCCACAAAAAAAATGAAAATGAGTGCTTGAAATGTGGTGCCCAACTACGAGGAATCCTTTGGAACAATTCCCAAAATGAAGCTTCAAACACCAACTAAGCTATGACAAAATTATCACTTCTAGCCATTCTAAAAAAGTGAATTTCTAGAATTCTAAAAATGTATATCAAACCTCTAAAAATGAGTTTAAACACCTCCAAAAGAACACCAAAATTAAGCAAAGCATCAAGAAAACCAAAAAAAATTCTCGTAGATTAAAATATGAAGAAAATATTCATTCCTAAAACTCCAAATTGATAAAAATAAAAAACTTTGTGAGTCCAATGTGATTCCTGAAGTAGAACCACTATTTTCTAGCAAGGGTGGATCTCTCACCTTTGAAACCAGTAAATAATAGTGAGGGATTTTATCATCAACTCTTAGAAATGGTAATCTTGAAGCATTCCAACAACATCTTGCTATGTTGCCAAAGTAGATATAATGAAATGAGAGCCCAAGAGGTGATTATATAGAAGAGGGGAGGAAATTAGGGTAACATGCCCCCTTCATGATATTTTTAATTCCTTATTCCTCCCTCAATTTTGGCATCCACTTTTGAAGTCTAAATATTTTCTTTTTGAAAACAACTTTATTCGCCTTATTCCTAGGTGTTAGACAAAGGGTCCTTTTTATGAACACACGACCCTCACTTAAGTTATAAAGTATCTTTATAACATAACTTAAGTGATAAAAAAATATAAATATTAATTCAATTACCCTTAGAATTCACCAATTCTTAAGTAGGAAATACTAGACTACTATAGAAATAGAGGCTAGAGGCTAGGACCAATTATTAAACATAACACTTACTATAAATAATAACTACTAAAAGTGTAACTATGTCCAAACATCAACCTAGCGCAATCTGAGATAGACTAAAACTTACTATAAATAGTAAGTGCTAAAAATGGTCATTGCTATAAATAGTAACCCCTGCTAGAAAATGTTGAAACCCACCACAAATCCTAACACAAACTTTGAGTCACCTAACCAACTCCACTTAGCCTATGGGAACCTTGGAATAGGCTAATGGAACTCCCAAATTGATTAGGTGTAAGAAGGGGACATTACAATCCTCCCTCCTCAAGATTGGTTTTCCTCAAGAAATTGTAACTTTGGATACTATAATATATAGTCACTCTTTGAAGTAGCATCCTCCACTAACATGTTCTTCAACTTCACAAGATACTCCTCAATCACCCTCTTTTGTACAGTATGCTCCTTAACCTCAATCACAACCTCTAGAACCAATATTAATTTTCTTTCCTCATCCAAAGGAGGTAACTCTATATAAGGAACCATATTATGACCAAGGACCTTTCTAAAGTGAGAATCAGGGAAAACATTGTGCACATTGCTACTCTCAAGTAGCTCAAGATCATAAGCCACCTCTTTGATCCTCTTGGTGACTCTAAGAGTCGATAAAAATGGGGTTTAAGTTTCTCTGACCCATTGTTCTTCAAAGTGGATTGTTTGTAAGGCTATAATCTCAATAAACCATGTCCCCTACCTTAGAAGCCCACCCATTGTGATGCTTGTTAGCATACATTTTTTTCTAATTCTAAGCATGTTTTATATTATCTCTTAGAGATCCCATGATATCTTGACTATCTTGATGAAGGTCTCTAGCTTTGGGCACCTTGCGATCTCCAAAAACCAAATAAATGATGTTGGGAGCTTCATAACCATACAATTCCATGAATGGAGATACCTTGATGGATATATGTAAGGTAGATTTCTAGCATAACTCTCCTAAATTTAACCACTTAATCCATGAATTCTGCTATGCTAAAACATAGTTGAATAGGTAACCTTCCACCCATTTATTAAATACCTCTATTTTCCCATTAGTCTACAGATGGTAACTAGTGTTAGGAGTCAACTTGATGCCACACAATTTGAATAACTCCCAAAAAAAAAATATTATGAACTTGTCATCCCTATCACTAATGATGGTATTAGGTGTTCCATGAAGCTTGAACACATCTTTGAAGAAAAAATATCACTTGAAATATTTCATACCCTACTGATATGAAAAAAAGAAAGTAAATTTGGTCAATCTATCTACCAACACATAGATACAATCCTTCTTCTGTACCTTTGGAAGCTCTGTAATGAAGTCCATAGATATGCTTTCCAACTTTTGAGTAGGAATGGGTAAGGAAAAGTATGCTCATTTTTTTTGTTGGAAGACCTTGCACTCATGAACATATTGAAGGATATCATCTTTCATCCCTTTCAACAAGAATTTCTCATGGATATGATTTTATGTCCTATAAAATATTGGATAACTAGCCATAGGAATGCTATGGAAATCCTTAAAAATATGCACCTTCATATTAGATTCAAATAAAAACCAAATTATTTCCTTGTAAAATATAAGACCATCCCTTACCTACTACTTATCATACTACAATGAACCATCAAGAATTTTGTTCGCAAGTGCATTCTTGTTGTAATCAACTTGTATGCTCTCCTTCCAATCTATTGATATAATTGAAACTGAACATAAATGTAACCTTCTAGACAAGGCATCAACCACTACATTCCTCTTCCCTTTGACATATATAGTATCAAATTCATAGTCTTTTAGTTTTCCTACCAACATTTTATACCTCTCATTGAGATCACTTTGATTCATAAATTATTTAAGACTGTTGTGATCAATCTTAACCATAAATCTCCCTCCAACAAGGTATTGCCTACATTTAGCTAAAGCATGCATGATAACCAACATCTCCCTGTCATGGATGAAGTATGCTCTCTCACTTCCTCTCAAATTCATACATTCAAAGGTTATTAGGTGTTTATTCTACATAAGGACAATACCTATACCTTCACTTGATGTGTCACATTCAAGATCGAAGGGCTTGGAGAAGTCTAGAATTGCTAACACTAGGCATGTGCTCATCAACTACTTAAAATGATCAAAGTATTGTTGCATTGTTTTAGACCAAATAAATGCCCCCTTTTTTGTAAAATTTGTGAGTGTGATAGCCAACTAATAGAACCACATAGGGTGATCCCACAATATTGGTCTACAATTTTTGGGAAAACTGGACACTAAACTGATTTTTTTAACTAAATCTTCACTTTTGGGCTCCTATTGCCACTAAATCGTGAGGAATTTGAAGATGATGCAAACTTGTGATTTGTGAAGTTTTTTCTATAGATTCTAAATATATTTTTTTCAAAAATTTTGGAATCAGATTACTTTCTTTTTTTTCATCTCCTTCGAAAACTAGTTTTTATTAGTAAACAACATTTTTAAGGAGTGATGCTCACCGTATACAACATAATTTTTTTTATATGAATGATAAAATTATAATCTTTTCAAATTTATATTTTTAACTACGATATCTAACCATTTCATTTGGTTTCATAGTTTTTTATTAAATTTTTTTTCCTTAATCAAGTTTTGAAGTCAAACCAATTACAATTCAAACATAGGAGGATTGTATACAACATAAATTTTTCTATATATATTGATTTTTTATTTATTTTTTAATGGATCAAGGACATCAATACCCAGCCTGGATAGATTTTTCAAAATTTATTTTGATAATCTACTATTTTTCCACATGTGCAGAATAAAGAGCTTGATTTTCAATGAAAACCCTACATTCACAAGAAATAAAAAATAAATATAATAATCAAATTAAAATTAATTAAAATTATAATTTTTTGGAAGCTTCTAGTAAGGACTACATACTTACAAAAAAAATAAAATTAAATGAACTTAGTTGATCCCCCAAAAAGTTAAATCAAAAGTGGTTTTTTATCATCATTTTGATAGGTGTAAAGGGGACTCCGTTGCAGGTATGGTTTAAAACTAGCAGGGTTCTATCTAAGGGGGATTGGTCTAAGGTGGTTTGATCAGAGCCTATTCAATTGGAATCCTTCAAATGGAACTTTTCAAGGCTTAAATAATTATGTTTTCTAAAAATATTTGATTTCAACAAAAATCATGATCTCCCAGAAAGTGTAAACCACTATTGTGTCAACACCCTTTAACAAACCTCTACAATCCACAATGCCCCAAGAATCCCCTCAAGTGTGTAAGATTTGTAGGTGAAGGAAAATCAAGAATATCCTTCATATTTTTTTTAAACAACCACAACCTTATAGCAAGAAATTTACCTAGCATTGTAACTAAAAAGTAAAAAGTACATATTCCATAAAAATAGGACATAAAAATTTTGTTCAAAAATTGACAGTTACAAATGTATGACTGATAACATAAGCAGAGCATAATTATTTCAATTCAATTTTTCAAACTGGAAAGTATCAATTTCTTTTCTTTTCAACATTTTCCCACATGATAAGTTACAAATATATAACATAAACAATTAAGGAACAAGGTTAGAGATCCATATCTGGATCCTTACTTTCTTTTTATATCCCAAGACTCGACATGTCATTTGAATCTGATTCGAATGATCTTAATGAAGTAGAAGTAATCTTTTAAGAAGATTTAAAAAGGTCATTGGAAAATAAAAAGGTAAGCTACCCTTCAAGTGTTTTGATTGTGGAAAGATAGGTCATTATGCTTCAAAATATCTAGGAATCAGACTATCTAGATGATGAAAGTGATCGGTTCTTGTTCATGGTTTTAAATTTTGGAAGTAATTTTAAGAACCTTGAAAGATGTGTGAGGGAAATTGCTCCAGAAATGAGTCAGATTATTGAAGGAACTATGTTGACTATCTTTCATGTAAGAGAGGAGAGAAACTACTAGATAATTGGTAGTGGATGGTCAAATCATATGACAAGTGATAAGAGTAAGTTTTATAAACTTTGAAAGTATGATGGTGGTCTTGTTAGGTTTGGTGATGATACATCGACTAAGATCAGTGGAAAAGGTTCAATTAGTGTTGATGGAAAGAATAAGACATATGATATTATTTATGTCAAGGGTCTCTAGCATAATTTTCTTAGTGTAGGAAAAATATGTAGTAGAGGATACAATCTAGTGTTCCAAGATGATAGTTGTGAAATCAAGAAAGGAAGCTCCAAAACTTTGGTTATTGTAGGAATGACAACATAAGGGATTGTTTATTAGCTCAAAGGTGTTACTGATAAGTACTTTATGATTCAAATCAATGAAATTTTGATATGGAATAGAAGAATGTATTATATCATTTTTTATAGCCTGGTGAAGATCAATTCTACTCATGCTATGAGAGACATACCAAGAATTACAAAGCCTATCAATGCAATTTTCAAAGAATATCAAGTTTGAAAATAGACAAAGAAGAGGTTCAAGACTAATAAATATTCTATTATAGGACCGCTAGAGTTGGTGCATACACACCTATTTGGACCTACCAGAACAAGAATCTCTCAAGGTGACAGGTATCTTATGTTATTAATAGATGATTACTCTAGAATCACTTGGATGAGCTTTCTAAAAGGAAAATAAGAAGTTCTAGATAAGTTTAAAGAATTTAAATATATGGTTGAGAATGAAATGGATTTTAAAATAAAGTGTTTAAGGTTTGAGAAAGGTGGTGAGTTCACCTCCAATGATTTTAACACTTTTTGTGAAGATCATGGGATAAAAAGACATTTTTTAGCTCCTAGAAATCCACAACTAAATGGAGGTGTCAAAAGGAGGAATAAGATAGTTTAGGAAGCTATATTAATCATGTTGAAAGAATCAAATCTACCAGATGTCTATTAGAGATAAGTTATTCATTTTGTAGTCTACATTCCTAATAGAGGTTAAGAGTGAATAGTTCAAATACCCCTTATGAGCTATTGTGTGGAAAATCTCCTACTATGAAATATTTTATATTTTTTGGAAGTGTTATATTAGGGGAGATGAAGAGAACTTAGGAAATTTTGATGCAAGAGTAGATGAGGTAATATTCTTCGGATATTCTAGAAAGAGAAAGGCATACAGGTGTTACAATAAAAGGTTAAGGAAGATAGTTGAAATTGAAAGTGTGAAACTAGATGAGGAATTACATAAAATATTATTTTTGATAGAAGGATATGAATCTAATGAACCCCTTGTAGAGAAGATAAAGAAGAATGGAAAGAAAAAAGAGACGACAATGGAAGGGGAAATAGCTCCAAAAAATAATCGGAAGAATCCTAATTATGTGTAAAAAAATCATTCTAAGGATCAAATAAAAGGAGACAAAAGAAAAGGTGTGTTGACAAGAAGAAAAATAACTATGATAGAGGACCAAGTAATTTTTTTTTTAACTTTCTGAGATAGAACCTAAAACAATAAATATGACATGCAGGGATAAAAATTGGATCAAAAGTATGGAAGAAGAACTAACATAGATTGAGAATAATTGGACATGGGAACTGGTCCCAAGACTAACAAACAAGAATGTGATAGGAAAAATATGGATTTTTAGGAATAATTTGAATGAGAATGGAGAAGATATTAGAAACAGGGCTAGTCTTGTGTGTAAGCGCTAATCACAAGTGGAAGGAATAGATTTTGAAGAGAATTTTCCTCCTATAGCAAGAATGGAACTATTAGAATGTTTTTGTATTTTGAAGCACATAAATACTTCAAGGTATATTAGATGGATGCAAAGTATACATTCTTTAATGGTGAGTTAGAAGAAGAGGTATACATTTAAAAAATGAAAGGTTTTGATTTGTGAAAAGATCTTGATATGGTCTACAGGTTGAATAAAGCATTATATGGACTCAAACATCATCCTAGAGCTTGGTATGAAAGAATAGATAAGTACCTATTCCAACAAGGATTCAAAAAGGGTACTAAAGATAGAAATATTTACTTCAAAGTTGAGGGAGATCAAATTATGATTGTGGTTGTGTGTGTTGATGACATAATATTTAGAGGAAATGTGTAAATTTTTTGTAAAAGAGATGCAAAATTATTTTTAAATGTTAATGTTTAGGGAGATGAATTTCTTCCTTGGGCTAAAAATCAGTCAATCTAAAAAGGGTATATTCATTACACAATGAAAATATGTTAAGGAAATGCTAAAGAAGTTTGAAATGAAGAACTCTAAACTAGTATGTACTCCCATGGTTACTGGTTGTAAAATGAGAAAAAATTATGAATCTCCTAAGAAAGAGAAAACCAAATATAGATCCATGATTGGTGGATTGCTATATCTAACTACAACTAGACCAAATATTATGCATGCAGTATGTTTTGTGGCAAAATCTTAAGAATATCCTAGAGGATCAAATGTTGAAATAGTCAAAAGGATATTCAAATATTTGAAGAGCACTCTAGACTATGGTATATGGTATTCTAGGGGTATCAAATTCTCTTTGAGTGCTTATACAGATGTAGATTAGGTAGGTTGTGTAGAGGACAAAATAAGTACAAGTGGAGGTGATTTCTTTCATGGAAACAGATTGATTTCCTAGTTGAGTAAGAAGTAGGATTTAGTGTCATTATGTACTATAAATAAAAAATATATTGTTGCAACATCTTGTTGGACACAAGTATTATGGATGAAGTGGACATTGGAAGATATCAATGTATCATATGATGAATCTATCTCTATCTTGTGTGATAATACAAGTGTTATCAATATTTCAAAATATCTGGTAATGTATTCAATAATAAAACATATCTCTATCTGGTATCACTTTCTAATAGATAAAGTGTAATGCCCCGCCACGCAACCCTAGAGGAAGTTTCAATTCACTAACCAAGCGTACTAATTTTTTTTTTTAAAAAAAGTAAAAGAAGTGAATTAAACCCACATGTTCAACTAAAATGACAACCTCCCCTAGGGTTACATAACTGAGATTACTTAAACCCCATTAACAAACAATATTTAAAATTACAATGAAAGAAAATACACAAGTAATAGCATTTTACATCAAAGAAAAGTACAAGATAAAGATAAGCATTCATTTATATACATCAGTTACAAAGGTCTATTACAATCCCGGTACCGCCGGAATGAGTACAAATACATAAGTTTGAATATTACAAGATCCACCTCATACACAAGAGGGGTAAAATTAACATTATTACATTATGAGATACAAAGTACAAGAATCCAAAAGAAAGCAAAGAGAGATGTCCGTCAAGAAGTCTCACCACCAAGTGCTGAAGATCAAGGGGGACCCAACGGTTATGGTGCATGTTCCACCCAACCATGTGGTACCCGAAGGACCAACCCCCATGCTAGGAGATAGTAACCAAGTAACATGGACGAGAAACCTACCACCTCAAACCAAAGGCAGACTCATACTGATATAAACTGACTCAACCACACATATGCACAATAAAGTGAAAACTCTAATCATGGTTACATTGCTTCCAGACATAATATGATCAAGTGTGCTAAAATAAACATACGCACAACATAAACATGGTGTTATCCTAGACAGAGTGTCATCACAAGGTTTGTCATGAGATATCCTCTGGGCATTCTTCATAGGCTCCGGAAATCCCGGTGGCCTCAACCGAATCCCAGCACTCATACAAACTCAAGCGGAATCATCTATCTCTCATAGGGACGAGATAGTGATCTTGCCATTCTAGGCCTTCTCACCCACCCCAAGTCTAAACAAACCCTTGTGCCTGTGAGTGAGGTTAACTTATCTTGGTTAATGTGAACTACATCCTAATATGCTAAGTATATTTACTTTAGTTTTCAGTTGTTAAAAATCACTTCTGAAGGTTTCCCGGTTTACCTCTTTGGGCTCCGGCCCCTCACAAAAGCCACTCTTCTAATTGGATAACACACTACGAAACTAACTCCAAGGGTTACTCAAGTGCTACAGAATTGAACCAATAAAACTCTCTCCAATCCTAGGAGGCAACACAAAGAATTCTACTCCAATACTAGGAGGACAAGATGAATGTAACACAACCCAAGGGAAATCAAACAATATTATAACAAGGGAATGACCCACGTGTAACTGGAAGACTTTTACAATTCCACTTCACAATAATCATTCACAAAATAAAACATTAACGAATACAATCAATGAACTCATGCATTGGCAATATAATTTCTATATTTGGTTATTCTAAAACCATGTTCCTATCTAATGCATTTTCGCAGCAATTAGAATAATGTCATTCAAAGTTTACAATTGTAACAATAGATTCCCATAACATAACTATTTTCGCAACATATGCTAATCATGGTTAATACTAGACCTAACCAAAATTGATTATCCATGTCATTACATAACCTTATTTTAACAAAATATTAAAACCATACTGGTCAAGAAAATCTTCTCATATTTAAATTTACTAAGCACTTATTAAAATCAAAACGTATTTCGTAATCCAAACGAAATTAATTATACAACGAAATCTTTAAATAAAATTAAATCTACCATATATATAATATTAATTAAATTCTATATATATATATATATTAAAATATTATATATATATATTCATATATAATAAAAAAATACATACAATATATATATATATACAAATTAAAATTATATATATAAAGTAAATTAAATTAAAATAAAAATAACCTTAAAATCGAAATAAAATAAAATAAAATTAAAAAAAAATTGAAAACAATTACTAAAAGACAATTTATAAAACAAAATTAATAAACGAAGGTTTAAAGCCGACCGCAAGTATTAATGGTGGGACCGGATGGTACCTCGTCCGACGGACGGTACCGCCGGTACCGCTGTCCCATCAAGTGTAAATGCCGACTGTACACTATGTACAGTCGGTCGGTAGGCGACGTAGGGGCCGCAGTCCCCAGTGGAAAGTGTGCCCCCCGTACGGGTGTCGCACTGTGCAGTGGGTATTGCGTACCCACTGTACATAAATAAAAACTGGTGGGGGCCGAGCCCCACACCAAACATTACAAATTTTTTTTTTCAAATAAAAATTTCGAATGACATAAGTTTCAGACGGAACAAAAGAATTTCGGACGAATAAAAAAAATTCAGACGAAATTAATTTCGTACATAGGTACGATATGCCAGGCCGTACGTGGCCAAAATAAAAATGGCATAATAAAATTTTAACATACAAAAAAATTTATATATATAATACTATAGGTTGCATATATCATTTCCAGAAAATGGTATATGCAATGTATATTATTATATATGTAATTTTTTTTCCAGAACTTTCAATACTAGGGTAATTGAAGAAAAAATGTATAAACAACCAGAAAATGATTTTCTTTTGCAACCATAGCAAACTTTCCAACAAAGATTAAATTCAGAAAACAATAAAACCATTCCCTTTCCTTTGTGTTTTCAAAATTTCAATGACACAAGAATAATGATTCAAAGATCTGGTTTTCTCTTCCACCATTTTTCTAATAGGGTTTGCATTTCCAAAATAAATAAATCTGAATATCAAATAATGGAGTTTAACCTAGGGTTTCAAGAAAATTCCCCATTTGCAAATTTCTTCAAATTTAAACAAACTAGGTTAAACTAGAAATATTAAAACAAGAAATAAAAAGGAAAACCTGGTTATTTGCAGCCACCAAGATTATTGATGCAGACTTTCCTTTGAGCTCTTCACAATTCTTTTTCCACAATGCCAAGAAATTTCCAGCAAGCTTCAATCTACTAATTCCACCTTCTTTATAGAATTTCTCTCCCTTTTCAATTTAATTCTTCAACCAGAAATAATTTCTTAAACTTTCATCAAAAATTTCTCCAACAATTTTCCTGCCTGTCCAAAAAATGAAGCAAGAAGAATCCCCAAATTTTCTGCCCTAAACTTATAAAATAACAATTCCAAAATAACCTAATGTAACCCTAATTCACTTTCAAATGCAAAAGTTGAATTTACAAGTTAATTTCATTTCCCTCTTTTTCAAAAGACCTAACTTTTGACTTTTAATTAAAATTCTAATTTCTCAATATTCCCTTTTTGATTTAATTTAAACTTTACAATCAAATACTATTACATAATTATTATAAATTATCTAATAACTAAATTCAAACACAAGAGATTTAAATTTAATTAAATAAACAATTTAACTTTAATTAACTTACTCACAATTATTTATTAATTAAATTTAATCCTTTGAGATTTAAATCTAATTAAATAAATATTTTAACAAAACTAACCCACTTTCAATTATTTACTAATTTAATCCAACTCCATGAGATCTAAATTTAATAAATTAAATAATTCAACTTTAGTAAGCCTACTTACAATTATTTAATAATTAAATTTAATCCCTTGAGATTTAAATTTAATTAAATAAATAATTTAAGTTTAATTTCCAAAATCTATTTAAATATAACCAAAGAGCATAATATTAAATACTATAAAATCACCATTTCTTCCAGCCAATGCAATATTCAAAAGATCAATTTAAAGGGTTAGCACATTTCGAGATATTACAAAAACATCCAATAAGATATAACATGACTCAATCATCAGAACTGACGACACACTAAGGCTAGGGTGTAGACCTGACACATCTTACCAAGTTACTATCTCCCATTCAACTTAACCGTTGGATCGACAAGCTCAGACCTGTGGAACCAGGTGGAGTCGATGTCATGTACCTGCAACCTGTAATCAAATAATCAACATAATATATGCAGTATATAATTCACACCGTGAAGAAGAAATCTCGGAATCGCAGGGTGCTCGCAAGCGAGTGATGCAAATCCGTCTCCTTCACCAATACACTCATCCAAGACTAACACTAACGTCATAACAATAGTTTCATAACTAACCACATGATAATTCTACTGTCAGCATTCATTCATCAAAGCATGTAAAATCAAATCAGATAATCACATCACATAGTAATAGTTTGTCGCTCAAGAGTAGCGATCAAAATATCATAATAAATATGTCCAGTATCTCAGTAGCTGTAATCCAAACAAAGCATAAACAACATGAAAATAGAAGCAAAACGGAGGGGTATTACATAAAGTTATTAAGAATGAAATAATGTTGGAGTATGTGCCTAAAAAGGATCAAATAGTAGATTATTTTACAAAGTCTCTTCCAAAAGATACATTTGAGTATCTCAGAAACAAGCTAGGGGTTATTTCCCCTCCTTTCAACTAGATGCATAATTCAATACATTTTTCTAAGGGTACAATTCAATATGAATTATTTGTCCTAGATTGATGAAGGCTACCTATCAAGGGAATAGATAGTGGTCTCTTTCGTTGATGCAGTTAGGGGGAGCATATCTTGTGCCTAAAAGTGAGAGAGAGAAGTGTGGTATGTAGATGTTGCCCATTTCCATCGATTTCAAAGGGAGAGAGAAGTTCAAAAAACACAAAATAGTGGAGAGTCAAGTCTAAAAAACATAAGAAAGGGGGAGAGAGAGAAAGAATTCTAAAATTTAAGAAATTTTCAAGTGAGGGGATATCTATTTGATTTTTCAGAGATGCATAGTTGGTTGCTTTTCTTGTTGATGGTTTTTAGTAGTTGTTGGAATCAATGATAAAGGGGAGTATTATTGCACTATGCTTTTATTATTGTTGTCACTGATGCCAACCTATGTCAACCTCTAGTGTGGTTATGATGAGAAGGTGTTTATGATGTTGAGTAGGTATTGTAGATGTAGCATGGTCACTTGGTTTCCAAGTTCTTTTGAGAAAATCATATAATGAGTGTAAAAGGTGTCATAGGTGTGTTTTGTATTATTCTCCACATTTCTTTCTGTTTGAGGATGTGCTTATGCAGTTTGGATCTATGATATGTAGTGGTTTTCAAATGTGTTATATGGAAAGTCTCAACTTCTCAATCATGCAACGATAGAAGATGTGTTTGACAATGTGTTGGATTATCTTTGTTTTGTGAAGAAGTTTTTTGGGAGAAATGGAATTTCTTCCCATTTCTCTGCATTGAAGTTTCTTGTCTTTTAGATTTGGGAAAGTGCTAATGATGTGTGTATCTATCATCCCTTGGAAGGTTTGGTGTTCAACTATTCTAAAAGCTTGGTTCATGTGTTGTGTCTTAGTTTTAGTTTGACTAGTTACATAGGATGATAATGTTCTTATTTGAATATGTCTACACTAGTAATTTTGTGTATTCTATTAGTGTTGGAACATGCTATAATGTCATTTGATGTTGCTAAGTGGTCTGCAAGTTATTTTAAAACTTGGTGACGTGTGAATGTGGTTTCTTGTTAGCATTAATGCCAATTTAGTTGACCTGGTGTGTTAGTGTTGTTTATGGATGTGCTTCATTATTTTTGGAAGCATGGTGTAGTGTGTCAATGTAGATTTGGGTCCTAGTTAACCCTTGGTGTGGTCCACCTTCACTTCTTTCCACCATAGAGGTATTTGGTTCCAACCTATTTGGTGGCTGCACGTTTGAGGTGTATACATTTCATTAAGGATGAAATGGAGAAGATTATTTGAGGTTGTGGTGTGTGATGTGAAATGATATGAATGTGATCAAGTGTTCTGATCTAAGTATGATAATGAATTCCTATGACTATCAAAAGTAGTGAGTAGAATTTGTCTACATTTTAGTGTACTTGAAATTTTGGGAGGTAGTGAACTAAAGGTTTCAGATGATGAAGAGTTTTTGTGGTGGATTCTCCTATTTCTCAGAGGTACTGAACATTTTGGTAATAATCTCTTTCTATTCTCTTTCTATATGAGAAATGAGCTCTTGGTAGTGAGCCTTTCTTTCTATTGGACAGTGAGTTGTTTGGGAAATGAACCCTTCTAGTAGTGAGCCTTTTATAATTGGTGTTGTTATTCATATATATTTGAGTTAATCCTCACCATGGTTTTCTCTTATTAGGGTTTTCCACATTAAATCCAGTGTTCTATTATGTATGGTTGTTTAAAATTTTTATATTACATTTGTTTACATTCATGCTAATGCAAAATAGGGTTTCAAGGTTAATGAGGTTTGAATGTTTGAATGTATAATTTTTCACCCCCCTCTTAATTGTCATGTGTGTCTATCACTTGTTGCTAGACAAGATAAAATTGATTGATGATAGTGATAATTTTTTTAATGATTAAAATAAAATAAAAATTGGTAACGATAAGAACAAAAATATGACTAAGAAGGATATATCTCGATGAGGACCAGTTGGATAAAATGGAAAAAGATTTGTATCAAGGCTAGGAAAAAAAAATGTTAGATGGTTTGATATTATGTTGGAGTGTAGGTGAAATGAAATTAATGGGGTTTGTTTGTATTGTGAGTGATGGATGAGAGTTTGATGGAAAATAAATTATTCATGGAAAGGTGGAAAATGCTCAAAGTTTTATTTGTTTATTTTTTTAAGATATTTGAATTTTTGTGTATTTTTGGAATATGTGTTTTTCTTAAGGTGTCTAGATTACTAAGTGAGCTAGAAGGCATATATCAAGATTAATTCCAAAGCTATATGTAATCAACCACCCCTAGTGTCTAGAAATGTATGGGACACTATGAGTTGATGAATGCACTAATGCGATGGAAATGGATATGTCAAGGATGGGGAGGACACACATTATGCAAATAGATATTAGATATGGATTTTATTTCTAAGGACTATCTAGTAGTAAGATAATTTTTTTACCTAAGATAATTATTTTGATAGTACTATGTTGTTGATGGTATGACATAGGATGGTATGTGGTCAAAGGAAATAACCATGTCAAGAGTTTTCAAAAAAATAAATTGAAATATATTCCCATAGTCTTTGCCAATATCATGGTGGGTAGGGAAGATGGATGAAAATATAATAGATTTTATGGATAGTTGTGTTAGGATAAACTAACATGATGTATCAGATAAGTTGCTTCCAATTGGAATGGTACACATAGATAATTTATTCTTACACATGATGCCCATAAATAGGTTTTCATCATAGTACTTATTCAAAGTGTCATAAGAATGGTTTTCACTATTGGATGGATTATTTTTGTTTACATTTTTTCATAATTTTTTCATCATCATCAGCTATGTGACACATCTTGGTGGTGTTAATGTAGATGTTGTTGTCATAATGTGCCAATAATTTTTTTAATTGAGGAGCTTCTTTGCAAAGATAAAGGTTCTTGTATATATCACATGGATGTTATTGTGATCTTTGTTGATACTAGAGTTGGATTTATCTAAATGTACACATCATGGTAGAGTTTCGTTAGAGTTCTTATGATAAAGTGTTGTTGTTAGGACATGGTAAATGTGAGATTTTTTAGTTTTTAATTTGAGGTAGGATGTTGGATTTTGAAGGGGGATGTAAGATGTGGATGAACTATTTTGTAGTTTGGATGTAGGATTTTTTATTTGAACCAAAATTTGGATTATGGATGATGGAGTGTGGATGTGATATTTTGAGTGTGTTTGGGGCCAATAATTTTATACATGTTATGTATTGGTATTGAAGACTATTTTAAATGAAGTGGAAACTATTGATTGATGGAAGGCCTTTTTTGAAGTGGCTCCATAGTTTTGTTGACTATTGGATATGGATTTGGATTGGATATCTTACATGATCCAATTTTCTTTTGGATTCATTTCGAATTTATGTGTTCACTTTCAATTTTGAAAATTAACTTCAAAAACTTGAATTTATTATTTTTCTTTGTAAGGATTGTTCTTTTGTTGGTCCCAATTAGTGGATCGAAGGATTTGCGAAGGGTGGTTTATGATGTGGATCGGAGGATTGCTTTCCTTAAACCTTATTTTAAGGACTATTCCTAGCCACTATTTTGATGCTCCCATTAGATTAAGTTTCCCACAATATCATAATGGTACAACTAACATCCTTAGATTTCTTGATCAAAGAATAAGCAAGTCCTTAATATTTAGGATTGTACAAAAAAAAATATAGGAGGGATAGGTGGAGAGAGACAAAGGGTTGGAGGGATGAAGGGAGATGAGACATAGCTCAAGAATTAGAGAGGGATGGAGGTAGGGAGGTAGAGGTGGAGAGAGAGAGAGGTAATCTGCGAGGGATAGAGGGGGAGATAGTCAAGAGATATTGAGGGGATATAGAGTAAAGTATAGGGGCAAGCAAAGAGAGGTAGAGAGAGAGGGGAGAAGGGGGGAAAAAGAGAAGAAGAGGTAGGCTAAGAGGGGATAGGGAGAGATTGGTAGAGTGGTGGGGTGGGATGGATAGAGGGATGAGGGGAGAGAGGGTAGGGAGGTACATAGAGGTAGGTAAAGAGAGTGAAGGTAGATAGAGAGAAGTAGAGAAGCAAGGGGAGAGAGGTAGAGAGAGGGGGAAGGTGGGAAGGAGAGAGAGGTAGGTAGAAAGAGAGGAAGGGTGGGAGGTATTGAGGGAAAGATAGGTAAAGTAGGAGAGAGTGAGTGAAGATAGAGAGAAGTAGAGAAAGACAATAAGACAGAGGTGTATATATTGCTCCTAGTTCCTTGTAGTTTCTTTTATACTTTATTATAATAAATATTATATTTAATACTCCCTTGTAGCAATCCATAAAATAATTTATTTATAATATTATATTTATATATAATATATGTAATATTTATATTATATAATGTATATTATATTGATATTAATATATGCTAGTATATATTAAATATTATATTTTAAATATATATTAATATTAATTTTACATCATATGTTAAAATTCAAGCTATAGTCAACAAACAAGTCAAGAATTACATATTCATTTCTTAACTTTAATAATTGGATATATGTTTCTTAATTTTTGAAAATGAATATCCATTGTTTTAGATAATTTTTGTCCTTAGTTATTGCTTGAGAATGCTTTGGGTTTTGGTTTGGGGATGGAAAAATTGAAAAGTAGATGCCCCAACATTTTTAGAAGTTTTCCCTCAGTTTTTTAGACATCACCTTTTGTGCAAATGTCTTTTTCTAATCCAAATTTGATCAAATGAAAAGGGTATATTTAGTAAGTTGTCAACATTCTACCAATATAAGATATGCTTTATTTTGAATTTAATTGATAATCATTTTCAATTTTCTACATGCACTATATGTGAAGTCCTAATTGATTGGATTATTGAATAAAATCTATAACTTTTAAACCGTTACACATTTTCAAATTCAAAAGATGTGTCACTCTATATGCTTCAAAACTATATGTTGACAAATATCATAATTTTTTTACCAAGTTAGGTGGCTGAAAAAATACTTTTTAATATTTTTTATAAATTCCTACTAAAATTTTCATAACCATTTATTTACTTGTAAAAAAAAAACAAAAAATATGTGTCACATCTAGGCATGTGTTTATTAAAGAGTCATTTTTTTTTTTCTCATATGTAAGTTGGTTGGAAGACATGTTTTTTTATTTCTTTCAAAAATTAAAATACTACAACATTGAAATTTCAAATTTTCTCTCAATAAATTTTATTTTTTTCCAAAATAATCTAGTAGCCTATGAACAACATTCAGTTTTTACAAATTTTATTCATACATATTTTCTAAATTATGTTAATAACCTATTCAAATTTTTATGTGAAGTTGCTTAATTCTATGTTTTGTATTTCATTACCACTTACAAGCATAGTTTAGACCATTATGATCTTGCCCTCACCTCGTTACTTTTGGGGAAAAGAACCATGTGTAGTTCCTTCCCAAAAACAAAAAGCCTTTAAGGCTAGAGTGCAAAGTGGGTAGGTAGTAAATAGAAAGGGGTTCACCTCTCCCTTAATCATGGATTAAGAAATGTGCAATTGATTAGTGCATAGGTTAGGTGGTGATTATAAATAGGATTAGTGCAAGTGGAAGTGATGGGGAAAATGACATTTGAAGAGAGAAATTAACGGGAATTAAATAACTGAGGTTAACTTTAATAAATAATAATATATATTTAATTTAATGGAAGAAAGGGTAAAATAGGATGGAAAAAGTAGATAATTAGAGGATTTAATTACCTTAGGGCCTTAGCTAGGTTAGAAGAGAAATAGGTAATTTTAATTAAATAACAAGAAATTATTTAATTAATATGCTATTTCGAATTATGGATGAAAAATAGGTCAAATTTTTTAATCAAAAAGCAAGAGCATATAACCAATCTATCAACATAGAAATGACTCAAATCAATAGAAATAAAAATGGCCTAGAACTATGGACTCAACCCAAGATAAAGAATTAGTTTTGTATATAATCTAAGGCACTACATTGGTAGAGAATTATCATTTTCAGATCGAAGACAATCTTAGATTCCAAAGTCTACATTAAAATATCATATTTTTAATTATCAAGTGAAATGCATGTATTTCCTTTCCTATCCTTTTCCATAAAATATTTAATTTAAAATCATATTCACACAAATTATAAGTAAATAATCAAAATTAATTATTATTTATATATGCATTTTATTCAATTAACTAACATAAGCTCAAAAATTACAATTGAGATTTTTGAATTTAAAAAAAAAAGAAAATCAACAATTTTTGACTAGATTTATAATTGATCAAAAGAGAACAATAAGAGTCTAAATAAAAATTCTTCATGAATGGTTTAAATATAAAATTATAATATAATAACTAAAGTTTTTTATTTCATTTATTTTTTATTGATCACATATTTTAATTATTAAAATGACTCCACACAAAAGATCTTTTACAACCCATGTCTTGACCACAACATATGTAATTGCTTACGAACAAAATATTATACCGCCACATCTATGGTAACTGTGACGCCTATCTGCTTCCGGTGCAACATAGATCAATATCATTTATGTCAAGTTGGAGAAGATTATTTGAGGTGGTGGTACGTGATGTGAAGTGATATGGATGTGATCAAGTGTGATAATGAATTCCTATGACTATCAAAAATAGTGAGTAGAAGCTATCTACATTTTAGTGTACTTGAAGTTGTTGGAGGTAGTGAATTGAAGGTTTTAGATGATAAAGAGTTGTTGTGGTAGATTATCCTATTTCTTGGAGGTAGTGAACATAATTGTAATAGTCTCTTTCTATTCTCTTTCTATTTGAGTAATGAGCCCTTGGGAGTGAGCCTTTCTTTCTTTTGGATAGTGAGTTCTTTGGGAAATGAACTCTTCTAGTAGTGAGCGTTTTATAATTGGTGTTGTTATTCATATATATTTGAGTTAATCCTCACCATGGTTTTCTATAATTAAGGGTTTACATATTAAATCTAGTGTTCTATTTGTAACTCATATTTTCGGAATTGTGGATGGATGCTACTGCTGCACAAGATTAAACATCAATTCTACTCTAAATAAAACAAAAAAGAACGATAAGTAAGCATGATTAATCTAAACTAATAAAACTAGAATGATCTCATCGAATATGCTAATACTTCCTCGATTTATCTCAATTGCCCTTCTCCATATTGTTGTATTGTTATTCTTTCCCTCAGATATTTGTGTGTTTGAATGCAAGCATAACTTCGTCGAGTGTCTCAGCAAAATATCAAAGATTGTTTCTTCTCAAAAGTGTATAATAATTTCAGGAGGAGGAATAATGATTATGACAAGCCATTATATAGATTTTGTGTTTTTGAACGATCGGCTCAGATTGAAAGAGAGATCAATGGATGAGATTGATGAATGCCATGCAATGAATTGTGTGACAGATAGAACGCGAGTTCAACTGCAGGATAAAGACTAATTTTAGAACATGAGTTAGAACATGAGTTCCAATCTTCATCTTCAAAAATAGAAGAAATAGAATTTGTATGCAAAAGCCAAAGTTAGAAGTTGGAGAATAAATGCATTTGAATGCAAATGTGAGTTAGAACTAGTTAATCGACTAGTTGTGATGGAGAGTTCTCTCACAGAGATAAACTGGTGTTTAACTCAAGAGATAACTGGAGAACTAAAAATAGAACTCGAGTCTGAAGGTGAGTGAATGACTTAGATAATTGATTGACATAAGAATGTGACATAATTAATTAAAATATGAATTAAATGTTAACTTAATTCAACATCTGAAAGATGAGACTTTAATTAAATAAATAAAGTAATTTATTTAATTTGACTATTGAAAGGGATGGAATTGAATAATTAAATAATAAATATTTAATTATAGATAAAGGGGGTTTAATGAATAATTAAATAAAGATATTTAATTATAGTTGGAAAAGGGGTAATTAAATAAATATGATTTATTTAATTAATTAAGTTGAATAAAGATTAATAATGAAGTAATGAATTAATTAAAAGGGGATATTTAATTAATAGACGAAATATGTATTAGAAAGGTTAATTAAATAATAAGCATTATTTAATCATGACAACGGACTATAGAAAATTATGTCAAAATATGTACTCACAGGCCTAAACCAATTTTTGGTATCTATAGTTTGCCCCTCTTTGATACAATGTTGTTACAGTGTTGTGTCAAAGAAAAATATGCCCCTAATCGTGCCCCAACATGAAACAGGGTAAGGTATGCCCCCTCGAGAAAATTGACAATTTTTGAAAAGTTTCAAAAAAATCAGGAAATATTCCCGATAAGTCAATTTGATAGTCATAAATGTTAGGGAGTTGATGGAATTGAATTACGAGTTAATACAGACGAATGCGAGTCATTGGAAGTCGAAAGGTTAAGCGGCTAGTAGATTAGGTCAGAGGAAATGCCATTTTTACCCCACCTATAAATAGGAATTAGGGATAAACCTAATTCATTTGCACCCAGAGGAGATAGAAAACCAAAGAATTTGCTCTGATCAGTGGACGGAAATGGCACCCATTCCATACACCAGGCATCACGGTTATAGGATCTGGACATTCAGGAAGCCAGCCGAGGCAGGACCACCGGTATGTACCCAAAAACGAACCCTTGAAATTTATTTTTGGCACATTTTTCTAGGCTTAGAAATTAATGAAGCAAATGCGGTGCATTGTGAATGACACATATGCCGTCGTATTTGCCTCATTTGACTACAAAACGATGCATATGTAAAAGCACGCTTAGGCTAGATTTTGCATTTAGGGGAATGCACGCATATGTAGAATAATGCACTGCATATGTATACATGCAACGTATCTATATGGGGGTTAGATGGATGTGTGGTTGTGAACCGCATATCCCGTAATGCAACACATATGTAGTAGAAATGTAGGCTTGGAAAAATGCACCGCATTTGTGAAAATGCACCGCATGTGTTGGAAAATAGGTAGTGAAGGAAAATGCAACCCATTTGTTATAAATGACCGCATGTGGTTAAGTGAACTGCATGTGCAATAAGCTGACAGGGGGGTTGGGAAATATGTGATGCATATGTAATATGCACCGCAAATGAGGTGTCATGCAACACATTTGCAAAAAATGCACCGCATCTGTGAATGTGACCCGCATTTGGCTAGTGAAATTTTCAAAAAAATTTGCTAAGTAAAACTTGAAATTTTTTTGACATCATGGTTTAAATGTAGGTGGTTTTAGATCCGATATATATATGGGAGTTGCAACCAGATATGTTCGACCTGAGGGATAATTTGTCAAGTGTAGAGATTCAACTGTTATGGGTTCTAGGTCTACGACATTGTTTGTCTATGCCTGCCATTCGAGCGAACAGGAGGATGTTGACGACACTTTGTGAGTGATGGCATTCAAAGACAGCATCATTTCATTTACCTACTGGGGAGGCCACTATCACATTAGAGGATGTGTACAGGATTTTGAGACTACCCATTAGAGGAGAGCGGGTTACATATGATCCCCAGCGAGGGTTGACTAAGTTGGCACGGTTCTATCAGGTTGATGACATCAGTAGGCTCCGCATTGAGCACTACGAGATTAGATGGCCAGTGTTAGTAGACAGATACGACAGGATTGATTGGGGGTATTGTGCTTCTGGATAGATGGGGTCATGGCTTTCTAGTGGGATGGGGAGCTATGTTGGTTGGTATGTTGGAGTGTGAGATGAGGTATGCATGGGGTCCATGTCTACTCAGGATGTTGTATTTTCATTTACACAACATTGCTTATAGGGATGCATAGTCATTGAGTTGTGGGATGACACTACTGATGATATGGGGTTTTGAGAGGATAGCTGTATTTTGTCCTCCAGTTATAGTAGAGCAAGAGGAGAGATTTCCATATGTGTTCTGATATACAGGACAAATTACTCAGACACATGTTGGAGACACAGGGTATTGGAGACATGCATTGGATATACTTGATCAGTTTACATGGAGACCTTATATGGATTGTGAGGCATGGGCGGATGATAATATACATTTTCCATTCTACAAATAGATACAGTACCTTATCGGGAGGACTGTTTCGAGTGTTCATATCATTGAGCGACATTTTCCAAATAGAGTTCTGAGACAGTTTGGAGAGGTTCAGGATGAGCCTCGGAGCAGAGCAGAGTCTGCTCGGTCATCCAGAGAGGTTCCATGGTGGGGACCCATGACTCTAGTGGCTACTGCGGAGGTAGACATACAGGCATTACAGCCAGTGCAGTGGGGATGGAGAGATGGATTAGCAGATCCAGGGACTTGATGAGGGACCCAACCCGAGACACAAAAAATACACACACAAATCAGAGAATCTTATTATATTCAGAATGATGAACTTCTTACATGCAGAGGATCTCAAATCCCCACATTTTGCATTACATGCAAAATATAGAAAGAAACTACAAAAATTCCCCTTTTCGCAGTATGCGATCTTCTTTCCCCAAAAACTGCCCAAAAGAAATAGAAACTAGCCCCTAAATAGCCCGTTTCACCGTTTGGAGCCAAAAACGACATTCAAATTATGCCCTAACTTCCGAAAGCCCTAACTTAAGATCTAACCATCGGATTTTCAATCATAATACCTTTTCGGAAAGCTCTTACGAAAATGAAGAAACAAAAAGTGGGGCCTAAAGGCCAACCACTTTTGTTTTCCGCCAATTTTCAGGCCCATCCGGAGCCTCTAAGTACCTCAAAATTGGCTTTGAAGATTTTATAAGGAAAAAAGTAGAAATTAAAACTTGAATAACATTTGAACCGGGAATGATCTTGATCTGATTCTTTCACCAAAGTGCTTATCTTTTTGTCCTGAAGCTTCCCTTAAATTTTTGTCCTCTCACACCTTCAAATTCATAACTGCTAAAAATAGCAGTTGAGCAAAAAAAGCAGAAAAATAGTTCTGAAAGTTGGAAACTCTTCTTTGACGAAAAGGGTATCTAGAAATGCAACAAAATCTACAAAAAGCTAAATGAAAGTAAATATATTTGGGTGATGTAGGATTGCCCTTACACCACTGGATGCTCCTACATCAGACACCCAGGGTAATTTGAAAAGTGACCCCGTCACGTCTTAGATGGTTGAGGAAAACCCAAATAGTCAACCTTTGCCTTAGACAACCAGGATGAATCTTCCATAGGCCTTCCTCTCCACTTCACCAGATATTCTTCATACTTCCTTTTTTTGGTACTCCTTCCCACATGACCATCCAAGATTGCTTCAATCTCCTCCTTCTCTGAAGTAGGTGTTGGAATTTCACACTGTTCCGTTGCTGGTACTTCCTCTGTTCCACCCTCATGATACTCTGTCAAATCTACAATGTTGAACACAGGGGAAATGTTGAATCCATCTAGAAACTCTACCTCATACACATTCCCTGAATCACGCCTCTTCAAAATTTTACAGGTCGCAAACTTCTTCATTTTCAATTTGTTATAGCTTCCCATTGGAAACCTTTCTTTCCTCAAGTGGACCATCACTTCATCACCAATCTAAAACTCCTTATACCTCCTCTTTTGATCTGCCTTAGCCTTATATTGCATATTCATCTTGTTAATATGTTCTTTTACCTTCTCATGCATATTCTTGATGTGCTCTGCAAAGTCTTCAGCTTCAGCACTTGTCTTCTTCTCTTGGTCCATCTTTCTCAATTCTAGAGCAGTCCTAGGACTACTTCCATACACAATCTAGAATGTTGATCTACCAGTGCTCCTATTGACAGAATTTTTGTAAGCAAATTCTTCCTGGGGTAAGATCAAGTCCCATCCCTTTGGTTTATCTCCTACCAAGCATCTCAGTAGGTTACCCAGACTTCTGTTCACAACCTCAGTCTGTCCATCAGTCTGCAGATGGTGTGCATAACTGAACTTCAACTCTATTTTCAACTTCTTCCACAAGGTCCTCCAAAAGTATCCAACAAATTTGGTGTCATGATCTGAGACTATACTCTTTGGCAGACCATGTAGCCTCACCACCTCTTTGAAGAACAAGTCAGCAATGCAGACTGCATCATGGGTCTTCTGGCATGGGATGAAATGTGCCATCTTCGAAAACCTGTCAACTAACACAAATATTGAATCATTCCCTCTTTGTGTCCTTGGCAGGCCAAGAACAAAGTCCATACTTATATTCTTCCATGGCCTCTCTGGTACAAGTAAGGGTTGGTACAACCCCATATTCTGGCTCACTCCTTTAGCCATTTGACATACCCTGCAACTCTGCACAAACTTCTTCACATCCTGTGATAGCTGTGGCCAATAATAATGCTCATTGATAATGGCAATGGTCTTATTCTGACCAAAATTTCCGGCCATTCCTCCACTGTGCTTCTCCTTTATCAGGTTCTCCCTCATGGAACTCCTCATAATACACAACTAACTTCCCTTGAACAACATGCCTTCCTGAATTATGAAATCCAGCCACTTTGTCCTGTCAACTGTAACAAGCTCCTTGCAAGCTTTCCAAGCCTCTACAAAATCAGGATCATTTAGATACAATGTCTTGAGTTCATTGAACCCAACCACCTCAATCTACATTTCTATCAACAATGTCTGCCTCCTACTTAAGGCTTTAGCAACCCTATTTGACTTCCCACTCCTATGCTTTAAAACAAAGGTATAACTCTGCAAAAATTCTACCCATTTCATATGCCTCTGATTTAATTTTCCTTGACTACTTAGGTACTGCAATGCTTGATGATCAGTATACATAACAAATTCCTTCGGCAATAGATAATGCCTCCATTTCTTTAATGCTTGAACTATTGCATAAAATTTCTGATCATATATAGATTACTTTCTCTTTGCATCATTTAACTTTTCACTAAAATAGGCAATGGGCTTACCTTCCTGGCTTAACACTGCTCCAATGGCAAAACCACTGGCATCACAATCCACCTAAAACACCTTATTGAAATTTGGGAGAGCCAAAACAAGAGATAGAGCAGCAGTTCATAGAGGTTAGACGCCTTTGCAGTGGGTCCTCATCTGATGGCATGGTACGAGATTTGGTCAGATCGGTGGAGAGAGCCAGCTATTACAGGGATTTATATGAGGCAGTGGTGCCAGTAGAGAGACAAGCTCCTAGCTTTTCAGAGGTGCGGAGTCACAGGTCATAGGGTAGGAGTCAAAGGACACAGATCACCGAGGGGGTGGTTGGACCATCGTGGCCAGGTCCATATGAGAGGCCTTCCACCTCGTAGAGAGCACCTTTGAGTATGTTCCCACCACCTTCACCACGTGACAGTAGCAGTAGTGGGACATGATGATGGGACATATTCATGTAGACATATGTATTTTGATCATAGAGCTTGCAAGCTCATTGTTGTATTTATTGACACACTTTGATATTGTACTGTGACACACTATTTTGAGTGATATATATATATATATATATATATATATATATATGATTTTGGCGGCTTCTAGATGATATGCAGTTCTAATGTATGATGATGCATTACTTCTATATGATTATGCTTCCTAGATGATGTATGTACATGTGATAATGAATGAATGTTTCTACATGTTATGAGTTATGCATTTAATAATGATGTAATGGATGATTCTATATGTTGTGGATAATGAATGTAATGAATGTATATGATGTTATTTACATATGTGACGGTAAAATGGACATGCAATGTTTCTATTATGTATCTAATAATGAAATGCCTATTATGTATGTAATGAGGATGCTAATGTTACTATATGAAAATGCTTATAAAATGTACATATATGCAGATGACCTAATGTTTGTGTTTGTGTCACAGGACTCTATCATTATTGTGGATGAGAGAAATGTTACATTGGATGACAATAGGATGTTAGTAAAAAATAATGAAGGTTGATTGATTGAGAAAAATAAAGAATGAATGAGTTTGATTTGATTGAGAAAAACATATAATCTTCGATATCTTGCCAAAATATGCTATGCTTGCAATTTTATCATCACTGGGCGGACATGACACAAATGGATGGTACACACTATGATATGAGATAGACCAAAGTGTACAAATTCATCCATCTGTGAAAAACAGACAGTCGTAGACTAGGAGTGTCAAAACGCCAACTAAGGACAAGATTGCCCTAGTCATTGTCGTCAAGACAAACCACAGACAACAGACAAATAAAAGACGGATCATGATATGTCATGGCTCCTTTAAATCCATGATAGGACATCCTTGAGGAAACTAGTAACATGACACAAAAACCAATGTTAAAAAGATAGTTGACATATAGTAGCCAAAGAAAAAGAGTCTTGAGACATCATTGCTTCTCTAAATCCTTCAAGGGACATCCTCGAGAAAGCTAGTAACAGGATCTTTCACAAATCGATAAAAAGATAAGACAAAATAAGATATAAAGTCATAAAGCCAAATAAATGTATTCGCCAAAACTTGATCTTGTGGGTTTGTTTGATGTTGATGTTTGACATAGTGTAATGTGGGAGAATGACACATACTGCATAAGACGTTGAGTCTGGTTTTGACTTGGTGACTTTTGTATCAGGCATGAAAAAGCCTCGTTTCAGAAAGACACATGTTGTATAAGACATTGGAGTCTCATGATGTTGAAGTGACAAGCCACATGAGACCATGACAATTTGATGATGTCTATTTACAAGAAAGACATATCTTGCTAAGACATAAGTTGATCGCTTTGACAATGTGCATGATATTTACTTGATGACAGTTTGAGATGCTTTTCCTTGTTGTTGCAAGACTTGTTTTGATTCTTTGATTGATAAAAGTGTGTGTGTGTAGACAGTGTATGACATGAGATGATACCCTAAAGTATGATATGCAACTTGTGTGATAGTGAGTGTAAATGAACCCTATTGGACTGACCTAGTGTGGTCTTGGGAGCTCATCAATTGATTAGCCTTGCCTACGTTGTACACGCAGAGACCTCGTAGCTCGACACAACCAATGTCTATGAATATACAAAGCATCATGATTTTAATGTGTGATACATGACAAACCTAAACTGACAGACCTAATGCCTCAAGGGCACATCGATTGATGGCCTTGCCTATGTACTAGTCATAGAGGCAACTTAGTTCAACTATGTCTATGACTGACTTAACATGACCAAATTGACATGACTAGACTTGACTCCTTTTTGGTATTTTCTGACACGTTTTGATTTTTTTGGAGTTTTGAATTTTTCTATTGTTTTTAGGATTTTGCAGGACATATTCGATGGTGTGATGTTATGTACAAGGTGTTAGGGCATAGAACAAGGATTTTCCCCCAGTCAAGAATAAGATTTTGGAAGATAGAGTGGGTAATATGAAAAAATGGATGCTAGATTTCAATCATTCCAATGACTAGATAAGACAACCATTTATTAGGAGTGATGGTGAAAAAGTCTGACTTGAATGATGGTAGATGGAAGAGCGAGCTCGACTACGCATGGTGCCTATTTGCTAGGTTTTCACCATTGTACTTATCCATAGCAACATCGAAGCGGTTTTCACTATTGGATGGATTTATTTCTCTTTACTTTTTTTACTTTTTCAATTTTTTTGGTGTTACAAAGATGCTTGTTTACCAGGTTTTCATCAAGGTAACCATTTTTTTTTTCTTTTTTTTGTATTTTTCCAGATTAAGACAGATTCTCAGAGACTTAAGCATAGAACCTCTTTAGATGTAGACTGTTGATAGGTGACATAAGTGGCTCTCCTTCAGGAGTAGAGAGTTGGCACACTCCTGATCCAAAGGCTTCTGTGACAATGTAGGGCCCCAACCAGTTAGGCTCAAACTTACCTGGTTTCTCTCGTTCAGTTTGGTTCTTAGGATTCTCCATTAATACCAGGTCACCAATGTCAAAGTGTCTACTGAGAACCTTTCTATTGTAGCTATGACGAAGATGATTCTGATATGCTTGTAAATGATCTAATGCTTTTTGTCTTCGCTCATCTAGCAATTCTAGCTCTTGTAACCTAGAGACATGGTACTCTTCATTATCAATATGACCCTTCAAGGATACCCGTAGAGAAGGTATTTCAACCTCAATAGGTAAGATAGCTTCGGACCCAAATACGAGGGAATATGGAGTGGCGTCGGTGGCAGTACGGATGCTTGTGTGATAAGCCCATAAGGTAGGATTAAGCTGTAGGTGCCAGTCATGACCAGCATCATTGACAGTCTTCTTAAGGATTCTAACAATAGTCTTATTAGATGCCTTAGCTTGGCCATTACCTTGTGGGTAATACGGTGTGAAGAAATGGTGTTTGATGTGGAATTCTTCACATAAATGGCATACTTCTTGGTTCTTGAATGGGTGGCCATTGTCTGTGATTATGGATTGGGGGACACTATATCGACAAATGATATAGTTTACGATAAACTTAGATATTTGTGTATTGGTTATGTATGTCATGGGAATAGCTTCAATCCATTTGGTGAACTATTCGGCAGCGGTGATGATGAATTTGTGGTCGTTGGATGATGAAGGGTGTATCTTACCTATGAGGTCGAGTCCCCATTGGGCGAAGGGCCATGGTGAAGTAATTGGATGAAGCTCTTGCACTGGCGCTCTTATCAAGTCTCCATGTATTTGACATTGTCGACACTTCTTTACAAAGATGTATGAGTCTTTCTCCATAGTAGGCCAATAATAGCCTAATCTCATAATCTTAAGGGCTAGAGTAGGACCACTCAAATGAGATTTTCCTATACCCTTGTGGACCACTCGCAAAGTTGTTTGTGCTTCTTCAACATCGAGACATCTCATAAGGGTGTTATCTAAGGTACATCTATACAAGGTTTCTCTGATGATGGTATACCTAGCTAACTTTTGGATGAAAGTTCGATGTTGGTTATTGGACAAGTCTTGAGGTAAGGTTTGGTTAGTGACATAATCGAATATGTCTTTATACCAAGGAGACATAGGACCAACAATGGTACACACTATCGCAATATCCGAGACATCATAAGTGGGGAACAAAAGTTGTTCAACCAAGAAATCAAACTTAGGCACATTACTTGGAATATCCAACAAGGAACCCACGGTTGCCATTGCATCTGTAGCTCTATTCTAGATACGTGTTATTTTTTGAAAAGTTATGTCATTGAAATACTGTTTGAAACTATCAGCCATTCGCTTGTAAGGTGCAAGCTTCTCACCCTTGGTCTCGTAATCATCATTTACCTATCGGATTACCAATTGAGAATCACCAAACACATGTAAGCTCTTAATCTGCCACTGAACTGCCATTTTCAACCTTGTCACCAAGGCTTCATATTCTGCTATATTGTTTGTACAAGGGAAAGCTATCCTGAATGATTTGGGAATAGTATCACCTTGAGGTGTAACAAATAAGACACCAGCTCCTAAATGATGATTTGTATGTGGCCCATCAAAGTACAGTTTCCACTCAGTTTTGATGTCAATGTTGAAAAGGAATTCATCAGAAAAAATTGCCACTAATGGATGGTCTGCCTTTATAGGTGCATCGGCTAGTTGATCTGCAATCACCTATCCTTTTATGGCCTTCCTCTCAACATACTGAATGTCATACTCGCTAAGTATCATGACCCATTTAGCCAATCATCCTGTTAAGGCTGCCTTACTTAGGAGGTATTTAAGTGGATCAATCTTTGCAATTAACCTTGTTTGTCGATTGGGCATGTAGTGCCAAAGTTTTTGTGTAGCAAAAACTACCACAAAGCAGGCATGTTCTATGTTTCTATAACTCAATTCATAGCCCACTAAGGTACGACTGATATAATAGACCACTCTCTCATGACCTTGATCATCTTGTTGTGCGAGAAGAGCCCCTAATGCCGATTGAGTTGCCGAGATGTATAGTATCAATGGTCTTCCCTCTATGGGTGGCATTAAGATTGGTAGAGTAAGAAAATAGTCCTGGATTTATTGGAAGGCTTCTTGACATTTGTGTGTCCACACAAAGGGTACTCCTTTCTTGAGTAGATGTTGAAACGGGTGAATTTTATCTGCTAGTTGTACTATGAAGCACCTAATAGACTGTAACCTTCCTTGTAGGGTTCTGAGTTGGCCAATGCTGACTGGAGGAAGCATTTCTATTATCACCCATACCTTCTCAAGATCTACTTCAATGCCTCCGCGAGAGATGATATACCCTAACAGTTTCCCTAATTTTACTCCAAAGACACACTTCTTTGGATTTAGTCAGACATTATAATGCTCTAGTCTTTGGAATATCTTGTCAAGAACTTTTAGATGATCTTCCCTTGTTTCTGATTTTGATATGATGTCATCTACGTAATCTTCCATACGAGTGTGTACAAGGTCATGGAAGATTGTAGTCCTTGCCCTCTGATATGTAGCCCCTACATTCTTAAGGCCAAATGGCATAACATTCCAACAATATGTGCCCCATGGACACATAAAAGCCATCTTATGTTGGTCTTCAGGTGCGATTTTAATCTGGTTATAGCCAGAGAAACCATCCATGAGGGATAGCATCTCATATCCCACCATAAGGTCTACTATCATTAGATATTTGGCAAAGGGAAGTCATCTTTAGGACATGCCTTGTTGATGTCTCTAAAGTTTGTGCAAATGCGAATGCCCCCAGTTGGTTTAGTCATGGGTACAAGATTTGATATCCAATCTGCATAGTCTATTGTCCTTATAAATCCTACATCCAAGATTTTCTTAAGTTCTACCTTGACCAATAGAGCAATTTGCGGATGCATTTTCCTTAGTTTCTATTTTACTAGCTTAATACCTAGCTATAGTGGTAAATGATGCAATATTAGATTTGGATCCAGCCCAGGCATATCTACATACGACCATGCAAAGTTTATCTGTCTCTTTTGAAAGAATTCCTTAGTTCAATGAGGAGAATATTTAAACCTCTATCCTTGGGTGCCTCTATGAGGTTTTCGCCCTTGGATACGTCCTTTATTTTGAATTTTTCTTCGTCCATAGGCACCTTTCAATTTTCACCTAAGGACTCATCATTTTTATTTTCATTGTCTTTTTCCTTTTTATTCTAACTTTTGCGACTAGAGGTGTAAATAGACTCCCCAAAATATGCTTTGTCATCCAAGTCTATGGTGAAACTTGCTTTATGATCCCCTCATGGTATGCCTTCTCTAAGTCCCATGAAATCATCAATTGCTTCATCATTCTCGAATGTATCTATGATAGGTGTACCTTGTTGATCCCAGTCGATAAATTTGGGATATATAAGGGGCATGTCATCATCGGAGTTCTTAAAGGTGGAAGCAGCTAACAAGGTGAATAGAGAATGATTGACTTGGTCACAAAAGTTCTAGACTAACTTCTTTGTGTTCTTTTTCCTAGGTATATGTTGTTGTGGGGCTATTGTAAGGGTAGTGTCATCAGAAGATGGTTCGGCAGGTGCCCAAGATGCATGATCAAGGGTTTCCCAATAATAATTCTTTTGCCATTCTTCTTTGGACAAATGTTTCTTAGGATGAGGACTAGATGGTTTGAGTACAGGTTTCACGTTTAAATTAAATTCTCCAAATAGGGCCTCTATGTTCATGGTACTGGTAGATGAGAGGGAATCCCATTCACCATCGTTGGAGTAAGGGGATTCATTGTAAATCAGTGGGTTGTTGTAAACTGGGGGAAGTGGTTCATGAGATGTCTTGATGCCTACATAATCATTCACTTCTTCTTGAAATGATGACGAAGTACCAGGAAACCCAATTCTAAGCGGTTGACACCCTAGCCCTAGATATTTCAGTCGTGGGTAGACAGTAATCAATTCCATCCTTCCATTTTGATGTAGTCCTAACCCACTGTGCCCATCATAGCCTTCATTTTGCATTATCTTAAAGCCTTTTCCATATTGGTCCTTAGCTATTTGAATAGATGGGGAGGGGTATTCATGTTCTTCTTGATACAACCAGGAATCACCTTGATCCAAAATTTTGTCACTTAACTCTCCCCATTTAGTCAATATTGTTGTAGGGGGAACACCGAATGTGACTACTAACTGTCTTCTTTCTACCATAGGTAAGCCATATGCCTTAGGTGGAATCAATTGACTAACACAGTATGATGCCTTGATGTTATATTCGCCACACCCCTTATCTTGGATGTCGAGTTTAGGAATGTGGGATGGTGGTTTGAATGAAATGGACTTAGTGAGACGCGATGGGTCAATGTATTGGGATAAAGTGGATGATGAAACTTCGTGGTTAGCTAACACCTGTCATTGTGGGATTTCCTTTAGGCTTGAACAATACTGAAAAGGATCTAGATCACCATCAATTGTGATCTCTGTGCCATTATAGGGGAACTTAAGACATTGGTGATATGTTGAAGGTACAACTTTCATTGCATGTATCCAAGGTCTACCTAACAACAATTTTTATGGGAGGGTGATATCCAAGACTTGGAAGCTGGTGTTCATGATCACTGGACCAATTTGGATAGGGAGTGTGACAACTCCTTTGGATGATCTTTCCTCATCATCATAAGCCTCGATGACTATACTCTTAGAGGTATCTACACAGTCTTCTAAGAATCCTAATGCCTTAACCAACTTTAGGGTACATAGGTTCAAACCTGCTTCTCCATCTACCAAGACTCGTCGGACTTAAGTTTGATGGACTAAGACTTCCAGATGTAAGGGGTCATTATGATCAGATTTTTCCATTGAGTAATATTGCTGGGAAAATGTGGCATGATGCAAGTTGGTCAAATATCCCACCATTTCTTCGAAATGATTGACATCTAGATCTATAGGAACTGTTGTGTTTTGTAGGGCTTTGTCAAGTATTGCTCGATATTCGGGTGATAAAATCAACAACTCCAAGATAGATATTTGGGCAGGGGTTTTCCTCAATTGGTAAAGGATATTGTACTTAAACTTGGAAGCTTGCATAGGTGGTGTCGAAGAAGGACCTAGAATAGTAATCTTAGTTCAGCATGTGTTCGCATTACATTTCGGGTGTTCCTTAATGATGATGGTATCAACATGTTCATTGGTAGTGCGGAGGCTATATGTGGTCTTTCCCTTTCCATGGTCATACTTTGTGTTGGCATAATTGGTGGATGACTCATTCTTAGGTCCCGAACTAGAGGCTTTTCCTTTTGTATGGTCATGTAACGGGTCGGTGAAGACCTTATGATCACTGTTCTTAGTGTTTTTCTACCCAACAACCTCTATAGTTCCATTTTCCACAAAGTCTTGTATAATTTTCTTGAGTTGGTGACATTGTTAGAGGCCGTATCCTTTCGTTCGATGATAGTCACAAAAAATGTTATCATCCCACCATGAAGGTTTGAACTGTCCAAGGTCATATTCTCTTGGTTCCAAAGGTTTGATGAGATTATGTTTAACTAATTCTTTGAAGATAGTCTCAATTGGTTGTCCCAAAGGTGTAAATTCACGTGTAGGAAATCTTCGTTGTTGTGGTCTTTACTGTTGTGAATTTTGGACATAGTTTGTTGTGACTATTCATCATGTCTTGATTGTGGTTGTATCCTCTAAGTGTGATAACCGGTCCTGTGTGTATGTTTTTAGCATTGACAATGCCATCGTTTGTAAAATTCTTGTTTCGAGACCAGAATTTGTTCCTATCATTTGGCACATTCTGATGTTGGAAAACCGGATTTTTGCTCGGTACCTTTATCTCTCCTTTATCTATAAGGCCCTTCTCAAGGATGATCCCCCTCTGTACTAAGTCTGAAAATAAAGTACAACAGTGTACTCTTAAGTCACTTCGCAGTTTTGGGTTGATGTTCTCTAAGAATATTGTGACCTTTTGCTTTTTTGGTATTTCAACTAGATATCTACTAGCTAGACTTCTCCATCTCTAAAAGAAAGTGGTGAAGATTTCGCCATCCTCTTGTGTCATGTGGCACAAGGTTGCAATTGCTATCTCGTTGTCTATGTTAAAGGAAAAATGTTCAACAAACTTCTCAGGTAACTCGCCCCAAGATCGTATACCATATGGTAGTTTAGAAAACCATTCGAGTCCTATCCCGACAAGGGCTTGTGGAAATAGTCTCATCAAGTATGTGGGGTCATACGCAATGTCCATGCATGATGTTGAGAACTCTCTAATGTGTTCTAAAGGATTCTTTCTCCCATTATACTTAGGAAAAATTGGTATAATGTATCCATGGGGGAAAGGTGTCATGTAAAGTGCCTTGTCAAATGGACATGGACATAGGTCTTGTGCGGAGATAGTTCGTTTGCTTGACATAGACATATTGTCCATCTATTGTTGAAGGGTTTGCATATGATTTTGAAGGACGTCAACTTGTGTCAAGAACATGGTGTTTGGGATATTTGGATCAATGTAGGTAATTTGATACGCCATGTTCTGTGATGGGTTGTGATTGGGCAAGGGAATATATCCTGTCAAAATATTCTGATTTGGTATAGGGATATGCCCTGTCTGAATAGTCTGGATCAGTATAGGAATGCTTCCTGTCTGAATAGTCTGAATTGGTATAGGAACGCTTCCTATCTAACTTGTCTGATTTGGGATAGGAATGCTTCCTGCTTGAATGGTTTGACTTGGTGTAGGTATATTTCTGCCAACTTTGTTTTGCTTACCAACCGTGTTGGTGCCAAATGGTTTGGAGGAAGTTGCTCCCATAGTAAATTGTAAACCTTGTGCTATGTTGAAAGGGGTTGTGTTTACAATTGATGATGTTTGAGTTGGTATACCAGTTGGTATCACTGCGGTAATTTGGGGAATAGAGATAGTTGACGTCGCAGTTTGTGTGGGTTGAGTAGATTGTATTTGCAAAGTACTAATGTCAAATCCTATGGGTAGTTGGGTACCTTCTACTAACAAATTTGCTAGATATCGTTGGGGATCATTTAGCAAACATTCCTCCATAAAGGAGGCAAATTCAGGATCTTGTACTGCTGCCTCTATGTCCTCAAGGTAAATTTGACCATTTGCATCTCTACCGACATGTTTTTCAAGCAAAGGTTTGTGTGGTTGTTGACTTCCTGACAATTGGCTTCTGAATGGGTTGATGAATTCATTGGGGTCTATCATTGCTTTGTGTTTCTTTTGGGATCTTGTTTCAACCATGAAAAATTTTCTCAAAATGGGGTTATGCAGACTATGCCTAAAAACTGATATGACCTATTTCTATGTTTTTTTTGGATTTTTCGATGATAAATGACCTTTCTAAGATGATTTCTAAAATGACATTTCTAAGATGACGTATGGTAGGACAGACACTATGCAAAAATATCTAGTAGATTATGATGATTAAATGGTTCCAAAATGGCTATAACCTACCTACCTATGGGATAAGTGCATGCAACTAGGTTGACTGACTGTGACAAACCGGAATATGGACATTTCCAAAGACAAGGAAAGTTATCTATTCTGTGATATGAATGTCCTAGGAAGTATCTAATATGCATGCAACTTAGGATGACTATGACTAAGATGTGGAGTGTAACTAAGACGTATATGACACCTAATGGATGCAAGATTTTTGAGCAAAATTTTGACAGTTTCTTGTCCAAGATTGATCTTAAAAACCTAAAGCAAACAATGACAGTAATGTTTCAAACTTAGCTCGCGGTTTTCGATGTTTTCTGTTGACAGGAAAATGCGGTTCACCAAATAGTTGCAGTTCATAGTTTGACAGATGTGATTTTTGATAGTGCATGTAGTGTTTATGATAGTTGCGGTTTTTCCTTTGAAAAATGTGGTTTACCAAGACATATGCGGTTCTAGACCTGACAGATGTGGTTTGCATGCCACATGTGACTCAGAATGTGATAGTTGCGACATGTAAAATCAAAACTATGAATAATGAAAATTTTGACAAACAGATGTAGTCTTTCCCCTAACAGATGCGACTCTCTAGGACAGATGCAGCATTTACACTGACATATGTGACTCGGTTTTCTGACAGTTGAAATTTTTCCCAAAAGTTGTTTGACTGACTTTGTTTGATTGATCAAGATTTTGGAAAATATAGAAAACAACAAACACAACAAGCAATGTATTTTCAGTTTTTGATGGTTGGACTGTTAAGACTCAAAAACACTTACAACCTAGGATTTTAGGACAATACTTGTTGAATTCTTACTTGGATTTCTCTTGCTACGCACATTCAGGGTGGATGACTAGTAGCTTGACCCCATTGGCTCCCCTCCACGACACTCACTTATACGGGGCAGCCAAGCTACTGTACCCATGAAACTCCCATGACATACATGTCACCTCAACACAAGAACCATAAATTTGTAAGACGGCTTCACAGGTTTTGCACCTGCTGCACCAACAAGTAGGTAGGATTTTGGTAACTCTACAACAAGGTGTTTAATAAGGGCATTCCATTCGTGGGACACTATCCAACATCGGCAAGAGTCCATTTTTGTCCATCTTATCAAAATAGTGTGCGTGATTCTTGGGGTTTCCCCAAGAATCCACTTTTATATACCGGCTGGAAGTCGCTTGGCTTTAGCGTGCTACCGGTCTGAGTCGTCTTAGGGTGAGTACTTTTTCCCACCAAGACAGGCCCAAATTCTAGAGTCAGTAACCATTTCTCTTACACCCAGGATCGCATGACTGCGCAAGGGGAGAGGATACTTCGATTACTAAATTGTGGGGTTCTAATCTAACAATGCAGGCACAAAAAACACTGGTAATTTATTAAGCCCAAATGAGATTATTTATACTACCAAACAAAAGTTCATTTTAAACCCACACGACGATTATCTATCTACCAAATAAAAGCTTGCTAAAAAGACAAAGGCATTAGGTCCTACATGCAAATTTGTCAGTATTTCATTGTTTGTCTTTGTTTTTTTTTTTTTCTTCTATGCTTCGTCCTAAAAACACTTGTTATTCCACCTTAAGACAACTGTAACAAACATTAGCTAAAATCCAAATCACCTAAAAAATGAAAATTGAAAATATGGATGCACAAAAGTCAAATAATAAAAAATAAAAAAAAAGTTTACCAGCCGGATGTGGCTTTTGAAGCCACAGATGCGGTTCGACTGGTTAATGGAGTATCAGATTTGGTTCGGCAATTCGTTGATAGGTAGATGTGGATTTTGACAAGTAGATGAAGTGATTGACAGGCAGATGCGGCGATTGATAGATGAATGTGGGTTATGATGTATTAGATGTGGTTCATAATGATAGTTGCATGGTTGTTTTTGACAGATGCGGTGTTCTAGACAGAAAACCTATGAAAAATGAAAAACAGAAAACAGAAATACGAAATTTGAAGCGTGTTCATGTCGGTTTCACCAAATGTAATTTAGATTTTTAGAATTGTGGATGGATGCTACTGCTGCACAAGATTAAACATCAATTCTAATCTAAATAAAACAACAAAGAACAATAAGTAAGCATGATTAATCTAAACTAATAAAACTAGAATGATCTCACCGAATATGCTAATACTTCCTTGATTTATCTCAATTGTCCTTCTCCATCTTGATGTACTGTTATTCTTGCCCTCAGATATTTGTGTGTTTGAATGCAAGCATAACTTCATTAAGTGTCTCAGCAAAATATCGAAGATTGTTTCTTCTCAAAAGTGTATAATAATTTCAGGAGGAGGAATAATGATTATGATAGACCATTTTATAGATTTTGTTTTTTTGAACGATCGGCTCAGATTGAAAGAGAGATTGACAGACGAGATTGATGAATTCCATGCAATGAATTATGTGATAGATAAAACACGAGTTCAACTGCAGGATAAAGACTAATTTTAGAACATGAGTTAGAACATGAGTTCCAATCTTCATCTTCAAAAATAGAAGAAATAGACTTTGTATGCAAAAGCCAAAGTTATAAGTTGGAGAATAAATGCATTTGAATGCAAATATGAGTTAGAACTAGTTAATCGACTAGTTGTGATAGAGAGTTCTCTCACAGAGATAAACTGGTGTTTAACTCAAGAGATAACTGGAGAACTAAAAATAGAACTCGAGTCTGAAGGTGAGTGAATGACTTCAATAACTGATTGACATAAGAATGTGACATAATTAATTAAAATATGAATTAAATGTTAATTTAATTCAACATTCGAAAGATGAGACTTTAATTAAATAAATAAAGTAATTTGTTTAATTTGACTATTGAAAAGGATGGAATTGAATAATTAAATAATAAATATTTAATTATAGATAAAGGGGGTTTAATTAATAATTAAATAAAGATACTTAATTATAGTTGGAAAAGGGGTAATTAAATAATAAATTATTTAATTGATAGATAGAGGGGGAAGAATTAATTAGTTAGGGACATAATTAAATAAATATGATTTATTTAATTAGTTAAGTTGAATAAAGATTAATAATGAAGTAATGAATTAATTAAAAGGGGATATTTAATTAATAGACGAAATATGTATTAGAAAGGTTAATTAAATAATAAGCATTATTTAATCATGACAACGAACTATAGAAAATTATGTCAAAATATGTACTCGCAGGCCTAAACCAATTTCTGGTATCTACACTATTGTGTATGGTTAATATTTTTTTCATATTATATTTGTTAACATTCATGCTAATACAAAATAAGGGTTTAAAGGTAATGAGGCTTGAATTTTTTAATGTACAATTTATTCACCCCCTCTCACTTGTCCTATGTGTCTTAACACTTTTTTCTAGACAAGATAAAATTGAATGATTAGATTGATTGATTGATGATAGTGATAACTTTGTTAATGATTAAAATCATAGATTTTTTTGTTAACGATAAGAACAAAAACATGACTATGAAGGATACATCCCAATGATGATCAGATGGATAAAATGGATCAATATTTTTATCAGGGCTAGGAACATAATATGTTAAATGGTTTGATATTATGTTGGAGTGTAGGTGAGATAAAATTAATGGGGTATGTTTGGATTGTGAGTGATGGAAAAAAAATATTCATGGAATGGTGGAAAATACTCAAAGGTTTATGTATTTTTTCTTTAAGATATTTCATTTTTTGTGTATTTTTGGAATATGTGTTTTTCTTAAGTTTTCTAGATTACTAAGTGAGCTAGAAGGCATATATGAAGATTAATTCCAAAGCTAGATGTAATCGCCTACCCCTAGTGTCCAACAATGTGTGGGACATTATGATTTGATGAATGGACTAATGTGATGGAAATGGATATATCAAGGATGGGGAGTACATGCATTATGCAAATAGATCTCGAATAAGAGATTTCACTTTTAAGGACTATCACGTAGTAGGATAATTTTTTTACCTAAGATAATTGTTTTGATATTACTATGTAGGTGATGGTATGACATAGGATGGTATATGGTCAAAGAAAATGACCATGCCAAGATTTTTCAAAAAGAATGTTTTGAAGTATATTCCCCTTGTCTTTGTCAAGATCATGGTGGGTAGGGAAGATGGATGAAAATATAATAGATTTTATGGATAGTTGTCTTAGGATAAACTAACATGATGTATAAGATATTTTTCTTCCAATTGGAATGGTACACATAGATAATTGCTTTTTACACATGATACCCATCAATAGGTTTTCGTCATAGTACTTGTTCAAAGTGCCATAAGAATGTTTTTTTGTTAAATGTCCAAGATATTGAGAGGAGGGGGTGAATCAGTATCTTCTTAAACTTATTAAACAAATACCATCCAATTAATGAAATGTTTATGATAATTAAGATAAGTAGAATAATTAACTAAACATGAAGCACATAACACAAAAGCATAAAGATTTTTACGTGGAAAACCCAGAATGGGGAAAACCATGTTGAGGATTAACTCACAATATAGTATAACTAGTTATAAGATATTACAAAAGGGTGGATCATTGCAAGGACTCACTGTCCAAAATGGAGGCTCACTGCCTACAAAATATAGAAACAAAAATGGCTTACAGCCAAAGAATGAACTAATATAAGTACACCTCAAAGTGAAAATTTAGTTCCTTTGAAGCTCAAGAAATTTGAATGCCAATTTATCACTCTTTTCTCTTTTCACATCCACATATAATCTACCAACATTCACATACATCAACTCACATGTCATGCACTTATCTCAAAAAACATGCTATATATATATATATCTGATTTTCCCATAAGTAACAATCAGGTCGACTCTAGGTAAACACAAAACCTTCTCAAAAACAATTCAATTATGTGGTAGGAAAATACATGTTGGCATGGATTACATGAACAAAATTTAATCCATTTTACCTTCAACCACTTATTGGGTCATCCAACAATAGACCTAATAACAAAAATGTAAACAATAAAAATGATGTTGACGACAACCATGAGCATTTGTATGCACAAGATCCTATCCATGCATGATTTTATTAGCCAAAAACCATTTCCCAAAATCTGAAGTAACAACTATCACTATAGAGGAAATCCAGAGCAAAATACTAGAGGGCAACTCTACATTACTGGATCAACATGACTTTGAATCTTGTAGTTGCAACTCATATATCATGATGACACCAATGATAACAAAAACTATATTAAAATATGTGATCTTGTTCATTCTTCCAAAAATCTCCCGCTTTGTCATTGATGGTAACATGTGACAAAAGAATTTATAGACTTCCTATATACAGAGAATAATCTATTTCTCTTTCCACTCTCCCCCTTTGACATCAGGGACAAAGGTCAATCAAAAGGTATGAAAAAAAGAATGTACACAGGGTCCAAAATATACAACATAGAGAATCAAACTATTGAAATCCCCCTAAGGAGTGTAACCAAAACAATGTAAAAACAAGAAAAGTTTTACCTGGAGGAGGGAGCACTTTGAAGTTCCTAAAGAATTCCTTTCCAGGTTGCTTTTCCATTCTCCCAACTCTGTTTAACATATATCAAAAAAAAAATTAGATACTCTAACACAATAAATATTTGTTCAGCCTCATCCAAAGTATTTGGGGTCAGATTGATCTTATCCTAATTCTTAGCATTAGCCAAAGCATTGGCTACTAGAGTGTACTCCATCCTTACATTGTCACCAAGCATGCCAAATTTATTGATTATCCCTTCCTTCTACTTCTGTAACATGAAATTTTTTTCTCTATGTGTAGAAATGGCATTCCAAGTAGATCTTTATCTATACATGGATACATTGTAGGTACTAGAAACAATAGTCAATTGGGACTCCATGGAGTCCATGAGATATTTTATACTTTGTGTGGCATCACACCACCTTATGCAATAAGAAAACACAAAATTAGCTCTAGATTCATAGGACTTTATAGATTCAAGGCTCTTTTCTACATTGGTATGTGCCAAAGCACATTTGTCATGAAGGATCAATAGCCTTTTCTCATTCAGTTTCTCTTCAACTTCCTATTTTGTTTTCTCACCAAGTCTGGTGGCATACTCCCTGAAGGAGTCCAATAGAAGCTTTAGGTTTTCAACTAGAGTGAGAGATGTGTCCACAAATGTATCAGGTGTGACATCCTGCAAATCCTTAATAGCATATTCAATGAGATCAGTTCCATTCTAATGCATTTCTAAGATTTCTCTTCTACTAGATGCATGAAATACATCACCTAACACCATTTTATGTATAGAAGAAATCTTGTTCAAATCCACATAGCCTTGATTCATGGGAAGTTGTAGGAGTTCCAGAGGAATTACCAATTGGAACCTGATCTTCTTAGGTAGTACCTGCCCTTCAAGAAATCATCACCGAAGGAGGATTCTCCAATGGAATTTTGTAATTCTACAACCTGCTAAGATACTTATTCATTATTTCCACCAATATCATTTGATTCCTTATTTCTATTTTCTTCTTCCTCTGCTTTCTCCTTTTATGCTCTCTTTTCTTCCATCTCCTTTTCTTGTATCTTTTCCTATTCTACTTTTTCTTCTTCCTTCTCACCTCCTCTCTTCTCTTCTTTTGCCTATCTCTTTCTTCTTCTTCTTCAAAGTGTACTAGAGGGGAATCATGTCATAAAACTTCAACATTTTCTTCAACCTAACCTTAATTTTCTGGAGCCTCATTAGCAACATTATTTTTTGGTAGAACATCTATACTACCTATTTTCAAAGGGATATCAGAGTCATTTGTTTCTAGAGGTGTGTTTACATCAGTAGCAACGGAAGGAGAATCTTCCATAACTTCCATAAAATATTCTTTTCTTGAATTGAGTGTCATACCAAATGCACCAACCATGCCATAATTTACTGTTGTACTTGTAATAGTACTTATTGTTTCCTTCCTTATCCTTTTTATTTCCTTCTTGTCTTTGGTATGAGAGTATTAACTGTCTTCTTCATCTGGAACAAGTTAGCACAAATCTTCTTCAAGGTTTCTAGATCACCCAGAGATAGAGTGGATGCAATCTCCTTCTATGCTTTGGCTCTTATTTTCTCTTCCAACTCAACCACCTCTGCTCTTCTCTTCATCAGTATTTCCCACAAATTTTCAGGTACATCACTCTTGATATTATCCCACTTAGCTTCCAATATGATGACATATTTAATAATGGTCATTATTATTGTTTCCTTATCTTCTTCACCTACTAGATCATAAAGTTTTGTTGTGGATTTCACCATATTTTCTTGATGTACTGAATTATTCACCAAGGCATCTAATGTGAGAGGGGAATCAGGTCTTACCAGAGAGACGTTTTTTTCTTCCTAGTCCAATGAAACCTCTTCTACAACTTTGGCCTTCTTTCCATCAACTTCATGATCACTAAAGTCCTGTTCACCAACATCCTCTAAGGATGATACATAGTGAACTTTCTTTGATCCAACACTGGTTTCTTGCGATGCACCATCACCGAAGGAAATTCTCACCCTTCTCTTTCTTGTCATATTTGTAGTTGGATCTTCCTTCTTTTCCTCCTGATCATCAGTAACATTGAGATTCTTCTCCCTGGTAGCCTTTTCCTTTCTTCCTTATTTAGCAGGCACTTCTAGAGTAACACCTTTTGTCTTTCCTGATCTAGTAGTGGGTTTGGAAGGGGACAATCCCTTTCCTTTGTTAGAGGTGTTGGGCTCAATATGTATTGAAGCTGATCCAAAAGATTGTTTGGGAGGAGGGATCCTACCGAATCTCTTTAGACTAGGTGATTCTCCAGAATTTTGTCCTCCAAGGTCTCTTCCTAGTGCTATCTCTTCATCTATGAATCCATATTTTATGATAATTTCAGTTACATTTTTCTTCCTTGTAGATTTGTTGTGCTCCAAACAAACTTCCATGGATTTTTCTGCATATGTTCCAATCTGGGGTTCATTTGCATCCTTTGGACTCTTCAATAACAATTGCACATATCCTTCAGCTTCTTCTATTGTTACTTCATATCCCAAGGGTTGAATCCAGATAGTCTGAGGTTCAATCACTTCCACCATGCACTCATTAGAAGACACATGAAATATGATATCATTTTTTTACTTTTCAACAATCTTCTTGAATTTTTTGTCTCTCTCAATTCATTTTTTTCTTGAATATAGAATATAATTTCATCAAGGAATTTTTGAAGTTGTTAATGCCACCCAACTTATGTATATGATCAAAAAATTGATGGGAAATCCATTGGGATGGGTCCCAAAACACTATTTCAGATTTTCCCAGAAGCATTCTGAGGAAATCGAATAATATGCAAAAAATAAGAGAACCAAACTTGAAAGGATACTTATCCTTTTGCATTCTTAGATTATCAAGTATTTGTTATCTAAGAATCTCACATAGATCATAATTTTCACCGTTTACAACCATGTCAAAACTAGTATAGTTTTTTGTGGCGGACATAGAGTTCTCTCAGTTGGTGAAGTAGATATTATGCCCTATCATTATGGATGTATACTTCATGGCTATATTAGCGATATGCTTTGTTGTGAGAGCCCTCATATCATAGGTTTCACTAGTGAGATCTATCACCACTTCATTTTTAACTATTTTCAACACTGGTACTCGTCTGGTGTCACAAAGTCTGGTGACAACTTTGATTGCTTCCTTAGTTATCAAGTGTGTCTCATTGGTCCATAAGAATTGATCATGCATTTTTTCTAAGGACTGGTTTTACATACTAATCATCCACTATGGAACAAAAATTTCAGAAGTTTCTCCAACAATCCAAATCCTTGATCACAAGATTTGAGTACTCAGGTTTCACCATGAAATTATCTCCAATGAGTTCTTTCAGGCACATGTTAATCAATTTGGTGTGATTTAATTCCTTGGTCTTAACCCTAATGTACATTCTTGTATCCTCTGTCAGCATGACGCCATGAGGAATCAATGATAAAGCACCCATAAGGTCATTTTCGAAAACCTTAATTGAGTATTTCCTGTAGGAGGGTCTAGGTCTTTCAGTTGTATTTTTGTCTATAGGGGTTGCCATTATCTATATACCAAGCTCTTAAAGGATTCAAAAAGATAATTTTTACAAGCTCACAACTACATAGAGTTGAAAAATATATTTTTCTTCATGAATAGCCGAAACTAGGTTTTTCACTAGTCACACTTCAGTTTGCTCCAAATCGCTCTAAATCGCTCTTTTCCTCCTTCCAATGCACAAGTTATAAAAATTCCTTTGTGATTTTTATTTATAGATCAATGTGATGCCCAAATTCACATTGGATACGATGAAATTCAAAAATCTAGCAAAAACATTCAATAGCATTCGAAAACCCTAACATGCTTTGCAAGCGAGCATACATTCACTTTTTCTTCCAATTTATTTTTCAAAACCTTTGCCTATTCATCTTTAACAAAATCTCCTCGTGCCAAAGGCTGACACGCTTGAAATCAGGGGGCTGAAAGGAATTTATACTAAAGCTCCCCCTAAGACCATGCTAGGTCTAGTTCCCAGAGGAATATTCTATACCTACTAAGGGGAGAGATGCATCAATAAATTCTGATTCTTCTTTCTTTTTCCATATCTTACTCATTTCTTGCTTAACTTCCTCTTTTTCAACCTTCTTCACAAATTCATTTTCTTTACCAGAGTAGATTGTTTCCCCTTCTTATTTTTGCACACCTTTGAGATATGTCCCAGTTTGTTGCAATTATAGTAGACAACATTTCTTTGATTTGTTTGACTTCCATTTGTAAGTGTGAATAAGGTGTAAAGCACAAAACACTTCTTAATATGACATTATATCAAAGAAAAAGCTAATTGAACTAAATCAAAACAATAATCTATTGAAAGCGTCATATTGCTCTCTATCTCCAAAGATTTATTAAATTACTGTGGCTCTCAGATTGTGTAAGCAATGTGACTATTAAAATGACTATCTGAAGGACGAGATGGCTACTGAATATAGGAAACTAATCCTATATGATGATTTCTAAATGATTAGACATGAAAATTGACAAATGACAGGAGGCAACCATGATATGAAAACTTGATTGCTTGATGCTTGAGTGCTAAATTCTTGGATGCTTGGATGCAATTCTATAGAGTAAGAGTGCATAAGTTAGATTCTCTAGATCCTTTTCTTGGTTCAATGAGGCTTTATTTATAGATTTTCTGGCTGTAGAAATGCATAGGGATGACATTGAGAGGCTTGGATTCAATCTAGAGGATTGAATGGTGAAAGATGGAGGAGATTGAGAGAATTTTGGTGATTGTCTCCACCCATGAAAACACTAGGCAAGAGAAGAGGAAAGATTGATGGAGGAGGATTGAGAGAAGAATTTGGAATTTGTCTCCAATTTGTCTCCAAAACTTCCCGTGAAGTTTCAAAGCATTAATTTTGACATATTTTAGACATAAATTAGACATAAGATATCTAATTTGATTATGAGGAAATATAGAGGAATATTTTTTATGCCTTAATTCAAATATTTTGATTTATTTAAATTAGCAAAAGAGAGATAAATAATTTAATAAAACAAACTATAGAAGATGTTTATTAAATTAAACATAAGAATATGGAAATTAATCAATAAAGCATTTGATCTTCATTTAATTAATTTTAAGATTGATGTGATAGAATAAAATAGGGATTTGATAATTAAATCAAACAAAGTATTTAATTTTGTTTATTTAATTAAGATGAATTTAAATGTGAACTATATAAATAAATATTTCTATTTATTCAAATAGTAGAGAAAATTAGGATAATTAACCAAATAATTTGAATTTAATTAATTGGAATTCTGTAGACCAATTTTAGGTGTATACATTTTGCCCCTCTTTGAAGTGATGTGTTTACGAGTTGCTTCAAAGAAAATTTTGCTGCTACTACTAGGATCAATGATAAAAACATAATTTTGTATGCCCCAAACATGCCCCAGACATTGATTTTCAGATGATTGTTGATAATATGCCCCCTCGGGAGATAAATTAATGATTTGATGATTTGATGAAGATATGATGAAGAAAAAATTTATCTCCCGACAAATGATGAAGAAAAATAGCCTGCAAATGAATTTCAATTAATATCATGGATAAAATTAAATAAAATATAATAAAACCCACCAAAAATCCCTTTTCAAAAGTTATATATAGTCCAAAAGGTCATTTTCAAAGTCATTTGTACTTTTTGAGTTTGAAAAATCTTGTGATAGAGACATTTCAGCCAGTTGGATCAGGATGCCAATCCCTTACCACACTCACCATTTTGAGTGTGTTCAATGTCACCGATGGCCAACCGCATATGGACCTCCGATATGTACCCATTATCCTCCTTGTTTTTTGTGCAATTCTGTTTTTAATGCTTTTTATTTCTTTTCACATTTTTAGTTAAATTAGCGCTTCCAAGCCATGCTGTAGCACTTTCACTCTGGTGTAGAGCTTTTAGTAGGTGCTTTAGCACTTCAGATGCCTATTTTAGCACATCCATGTCAGAATTGGAGATTTCGTTAACCTTGATTTCATCAATTATGATCATGTCCATTCTTTGGATTGGTATGATTGATAATCCAAATTTTTTATGTGGGATTTTGATGATTTAAATAAGATTTACTCTCATGATAGGCAAGAAGAAATCCTATTTGTGATGATCCTCATGATAGGCAAGGAAATGATTCAATATCTGATAAATCTCATGATAGGCGAGATTAGATAATGTTTGATGAACCTCATGATAGGTGAGGTTTGTTGATGTTCGCCCATGAATTTTGATCAAAAATTCATACCAAATTTGGAATAGACTTGATAGTAAAATGACTTTTGATTTCTAGACATAGTGCACTGATTGTAGATTTCTCATTATGATGATAGGAGGAGCTGGGTACTCTCTAGATGTGAGAGAGGTTTCCTTGGACTACTAACTTGATACCTCATTTGACACCAAATGAGATTCAGATTATAGGTCGATGTGGCCTGACCAGTTTACTTGACATGCCCCAAATTAGGATTAATCGGGGTCTTTTGACTGCGTTGGCTGAGAGGTGGCATAGTGACCACAAAAATTTTCATTTACCCACCGGTGAGATGATGGTCACACCCAAGGATGTGTGGCAGATTCTACGCATTCTGTTTATGGGAGAGATCATAGTATATGATTCTCATGAGGCTGGTGGGAGAGATTCTCTTCGCAGAGTGTTTCAAGATCAGGACATTGCAGATCCTAGTGTCCCATGGAGGAGGATTGTCGATGCATATGCGACACTACTAGTAGTGCTTGATGGATTTATTAGAGGTTTCCTTTGCCCTGAACGTAGGTCAAAGGGATTAGTCATGGTTTGGGGCAGGATTCTAGAGAGCATGGTCATACATGGTACAAGATATGCATGGGGGATGTGCATGCTGGCTCATCTCTACCATGATCTTCATTCAGTGGTGTACCTTGGGGCACGCAGCTTATCAGCATGGATGACCCTGTTACAAGTGTGGGCATGGGAGCATTTTTCCATTGCTCGACCATTTCTAGTGATGGATAGACTAGTAGGAAGACTGTATGTGTTTCGGTACAGAGGTCGGCTTACCCAGTCTTAGATGGGTAAGTTGGAGCATTGGAGACGAGTGTTTGATGATACAAAGACTGTTACCTAGTGGCCATATCTAGACTACGAGCAATGGGATGAGGATGATGCAGTGTTGGGGTATCTCTATGATTCTATGTACCTGATCAATATGACACCCTTTGTATTGGAGAAATTTTTGTTATGACGAGTGTACAGGAAGTATGGCATCGTTCAGTATATGCCACAGAGAGTATCCCACTATGCTAGGCGACAAAGTGATATACCTGATTGGGGGCCTTGTCTGTCATATAATGTTCTATTAGAGGGATATAGGGAACTGCAGCCATCACCCTAGGATATGCGCAGAGACATTGTTGAGGCATAGCTTACAGAGGATTACACAATATTTTTGGCTTTGGTTGCACATTTGTGTATCACTGTTCTAGATGAACCAGCACCATTATTTGTAGAGGAGGATGTGGCCAAGGGTTCTGCGGATAGTGAGGGTGGTACTCCATCAGGTAGTAGCACAGAGAGTGGTAGTGATGACAGTAGCAATGATGAAAGTGATGGTGGTAGTGGAGGTGGTAGAGGGGTAGGGCCAGTCATAAGTGGTCCTTCATCTAGCAGGCCTCGCAAGAGGCGAGCAGTGGCAGTACCATCAGTGGACCACCAGAGACATATTGCAAGTCTCCAAACATAGGTTCAGATGTTGTAGGGATAGTTGGTACGGGCCTGAGGTTTGCTTGTTCAGACGCAGACTCAAATGCAGGCTCAAGCTTAGGCCCATGCTCAGGCACTAGCACAGGTTCAGGGATAGTTGGCCATTGTGCAGACTCAAGTTGCTACATTGACAGCCGAACGAGATAGTGCACATCAGTTTGCCAAGAGGGCATAGGAGACAGCTAAGACCCTATAGAGAGTGGCCGATGGTGCCTTGGTGGTAGATTACATGAGAGAGGTTATGCGGGCTGGCCAAGAGGCAGAGTTCTATTGGGGCAAATATCATGATGTAGTGCCTGATGATCTCCAAGTCAGTTATGGCCCTTCGAGATCCGGTCAGACTCGCACCCGGATAGTTAATGAGGGTGTGACATAGCCTCCTCGAGGAGATCCCAAAGATCCTAGTCCTTCTGGGGGTGGGGGTGGTACTGGTCCTATTGGGCCCACACATTCTGGCAGTAGCAGATCGTGTTTATTGAGATTTTTATTTGCACTGATGATATATATATGAGATGTAGTTGACATGATCTTATGATGGTTTATGACTTCTATGTGATGGATGCATTTATTATGTGATGATGTATCATGTGATTTTCTATATGAATGATTTTATTTCAATGTGATGATGTAATGATAAATGCATTTTAATGATAATGAATATGTAGATTAGATGATATTTAGATGTATGATGTGATGTATGAATCTCTAAATGATGATCTATATGAATGCTTAAATGTGATAAAAATGTATGGATGGATGGATGGATAAATGATTTTTATGAACATGATGTATTTATGGTATAACTTAATGCATAAGTTATTTGATGTAGAAGAATGTATGAATGATGAAATGATGAAACTTAATGATGAGATGATGATTTTCTATTTTTTTTTATGATTTTGATTTTATGTCAAGTATACTCAGTCCTATTTGTAGACAAGATAATCATTGATTGGAACCCTTTATGCAAAAAATACTCTACAGATAAATGAATTTATGATGAATGCAGTCTAATTTTATCATGCAACTATATGCAGAAACCATTGTCATTTTAACAGTACTTTTGCGCTTTTTGTCATCATAGAGCTTTTATTGGATGTTGAAATTGAGTACAAGCATCAATTGTATGTTTTAGACCAATGATGACTTGATTACTTCTTTCATGATTTTTGATATTGCAAGTGAACACAAGCATCTAGGTATAATTGAACCGTGATGACCTAAGCATTCATTGCATAAACATGCAATGATTAATCATTTGAATGTGTGAATTTTGAATGTCATCGATGATACATTTGCATAGCACATCCCTCGACAATTCATACATTTAAATGATTAACATACAAACAACGGACAATAAAAACATCATTCTTTTTCCTTGTTTCTCTAGTTCAATACATCATTGAGTTACTCCAAAGAAATGATAATCAAAGCATACAATTTATCCATTTTTCCTTAAAGTGTTTCAATCATTATTTAGATTTTAGATCATCCATCCTAATTTTGTAATGTTTTTGTGATTTTTGAGATTTTGACCAAAGACCTAACCTACTAACTTATCCTAGGGGTCTCGGGGGCTAATCACATATTAGCCTTGCCTACATTACACACATAGAGACCACATAGTTCGACTAACACAAACCTATGTTTTTGGATTTTTTGCTTGTCTAGACTAACTTTTTGACATGTTTTTGGATTTTCGATATGATACAGATGTTTGATGCCTCTCTGATGGTGATTGATGTTGTGTTTTGATCTTTGTTTTCTTTTTTCCGTTATATTGTTGCATGCCCTTTGGTGAAACCGATGTGTTTTTTGCCCCTAGTGATATCCAGATGTTGCCCCCAAGCTTTGGAGTGAGACTTGACTATGTGAAATGATTTTGATATGGATGTAAAGATTGCAAGACTAATGACATTATATGAAACGGTACTGACTACTAGATTATGGATCCTAATATGTATCAAAATAGATGGGAAAGATAATCTTTAGAATCACATAAGATGCCTATTTCGAGGTTTTCACCATGTGTTTTGATTACACTCTTTGTTTTGTGTATTTTTCTAATTTTTCTCTTTTTCTTTCTTTTTGTATATTCTATTTTTTTTGTATTTTTGTGTTGCCAAGATGCTTGTTTCCCAGGTTTTCATCAAGGAAACCATTTTCAAAATTTTGACCCGTGCACTAGGAGATTCAAGTATAGAACTTTCTGAGATGGATACTATTGATATGTTCATCAAAAGAATCCCCTTCTAACGTTTATAGTTGATATGCCCCTGATCCATACACTGATATGAAAACAAAAAGACCAAGCCAGTTAGGCTCAAATTTCCCTTTCTTCTCCATGTCTTGTTGATTCCCAGGGTTTTCCTTCAGTACCAAGTCACCAACCTGAAAGACCCTTGGTTCTACCCTGTGGTTGTAACTTCTTGACATTCTTTTTTGATAATCGGGTAGATTTTAACAGCTTGTTGATGACGCTCATCCAACAACTCTAGTTCCTGCAGTCTAGATACCCTATAGTCTTCATCTAAAATGAATCCTCTGAGTGATACACGAAGGAATGGAATCTCAACTTCAATGGGAAATATGGCTTATGATCCATATACCAAGGCATATGGTGTAGCTCATGTTGGAGTTCTGATACTTGTTCTGTAGGCCCATAGTGCAGGATTGAGTTGAACATGCCAATCACATCCAACATCGTTAACCATCTTTTTGAGAATTTTTAGAATTGTTTTGTTCGAGGCCTCTACTTAGCCATTCCCTTGAGGATAGTACGATGTTGAAAAAGGATGTTGGATTTGAAACTTCTCACATAGCTCTTGGACATCTTGATTTTTGAAAGGTCATCCATTATCACTGATAATGGATTGAGGGATTCCATACCGACATATTATGTAATTCAAGATGAAAGAGGAGATCTGCTTGCTAGTGATGATTGTAAGAGGCACTGCTTCTATCCATTTTGTGAAATATTTTGTAGTTGTGATAATGAACTTCTATCCATTTGATGAGGATGGATTTATTTTTCCTACCAGATCCAGGCCCCATTGACAAAAAGGCCATGTGGATGTGAAGGGATGCAGTTCTTGTGCTAGTGCATGAATTAGATTGCTATGAATCTGACACTTTCGACATTTCTTGACAAATTGATAGGATTATTTCTCCATGCATGGCCAATAATATTCCAAACGGAGGAGTTTCTTGGCTAGAGTTATCACACTCAAATGAGTGCCACAAATACCCTCGTGAACATCTCATAGGGCTGTTTTAGATTTGTCATGTTCTAGACATCGGAGTAAGGTACCATCAAGACCTCGATGATAAAGTATGTCTGCGATTAAAGTATGTCATGCAGATTGGCGGATGAAGTTTTGTTTTTGGTTCTTGGAAAGATCAAGAGGAAGCATATCATCTTTCAGGTAAGCATAGGTCTTTTCATAGATGGAGGTTTCAATGGTTTCTAGATGGCAGCTGGTAGCGGATTCTGAATTTTTATGGGAAGGACATGATAATTGTTGCACCATAAACTCATAAAAAACACGTTTCTCAGGCAATTGTAATAATGAAGCAATTGTGGCCATATCATCCACAACTTTGTTCTCCGCCCTTGAAATTTGATCAAACTTGATACTGAAAAAGAACTATTTCAAATCATCTATGTGTTGCTTGTAAGGCATCAACTTTTCATCTTTTGTTTGATACTCTTCATTTACTTGATAAATGACTAGTTGAGAGTCCACATATACCTGTAAGTCCGTGATCTTCCATTGAATTTCTATTTTGACCCCAATGATTAATGCTTCATATTTTGCCACATTATTTGCACACTGAAACATTAGTCTATATGATTTTGGAATGGTGTGTCCTTTTGGAGAGATGAACAAAATCCCTGCTCCTGATCCACGCTGTGTGTATGATCCATCAAAATCTAATACCCATTGTTGGGGCATTACTATTAGAATGTTTGAATCTCGAAACCCCATTGTCATTGGTCGATCATGTGGTAGAGGAGCCTCAGCTAATTGTTCAGCGATTGCTTGACCCTAGATGGCTTTTCTTTCCACATATTGAATGTCAAATTCACTTAATAGCATGACCCACTTTGCCAGTCTACCTGTTAAGGAAACTTTACTAAGTAGATATTTTAATGGGTTGATCTTTGCTATTAACCTGATTGTATGGGTCAACATATAATGTCTCAACTATTTATTAGCAAACACTACTACCAAGCAAGACTTATCTATGAAAGTGTAGTTTATTTCATACCCATTTAGTGTCTTGTTGATATAGTAGATGACATGTTCTTTTCCTTCATAATCCTCTTGCGCTAAGAGTGCCCCCAAAGAGATATTTGTCATGGCAATTTACAGTATCAAAGGTATTCCTTCTGTTGGTGGCATAAGAATGGGTGGTGACATGAGATACTATTTTATTTGATTGAATGTCATTTCACACCCCTCATCCCACTTGAAAACTATATTTTTATGCAAAATGTGATTAAAAGGATGACTCTTGTCCGCCAGCTGGGAGATAAATCTCCTGATAGATTGGAGTCTTCACTGTAGTGATCTTAGTTGATTGATATTTTAGGAGGTGGCATCTCCATTATTGCTTTGACTTTCACTGGATCCACTTTAATGCCTTTTTCTGAGACAATGTACCCCAATAGTTTTGCTGATGTGACCCCGAAGACACACTTCTTGGGGTTTATCTTGACATTGAATTTCTCTAGCCGTGTGAAGATTTTGTCTAGGATATGCAGATGTTCGTCCCTTGTACAAGATTTTTCCAAGATGTCATCCATGTAATCCTCCATGAAGGTGTGCATCATATCATGGAATATTGTCGTCATTGCTCTTTGATAGGTGGCTCCTGCATTTTTTAGACCAAATGGCATGACATTGCAATAGAAGGTTCCCCATGGACATGTGAAAGCCATCTTTTCTTGATCTTCTAGAGCTATTTTTATTTGATTGTACATAGAGAAACCATCCATGATTGACAACATGGCATGCCCTACCATCAAGCCCACACTGATGTCTATGTTTGGTAATGAAAAATCATCCTTTGGGCATGCTTTGTTTAGGTCCCTAAAATCCATACATATCCTGATGCTATTGTTCAACTTTGAAATAGGTGCAAGGTTTGATATCCACTCGGCATAGTCTATAGACCGTATGAATCCAACATCTAACAATTTCTTTAGCTCTGTTTTTACCATCAATGTGATATGGGGATGCATTTTCCTCAATTTTTGCTTGATAGGCTTGATTCCTGTGGGAAAAGATAAATGATGCATGAGTAGATTTGGATCTAAGCTTGGCATATCAGAATATGACCAAGTGAAGTTGATGCTTCTTTCCTTAAAGAAATTGATGAAGTCTAGTCTCTTGATCTGTCATGGATTCTGCCAGATGTAGGATTTTTGCCTTTTTCTCAGTGCCGATGTTCACAAAATGTGTTGGTTCTACCAGAACTAATGACCACTTGTGATAATGTTCTAGAAGAGTGTAAAATATTCCATTCTTCAGTGCCTTATAAAGGTTTTCACCATTAGATGCGTTCTTTATTTTGTCTTTTTCTAGATCTAATGCTGCCATAGAATGGTTTTCACCATTAGATCTATTTTCCCTATTTTCAATTTTGCAATTGGAAGATTTGACACCCTCCTGTCGAGTCGTGTTGTTATGAGTATTACAGATAGAATTTGTACCAGGTTCAGTATAACATAGTAAATTTGCGATGGCATCATCGTCTGCAAATCTTGGCATAGTTAGGGGTTTGATAGGTTCCCAGTCAATTAGTTCAGGATGGATTAGTGGCATGAGGTTATTGGATTCATTCAGGTTGATGGATGTAAGGGTTTGGACAACCATTTCATCATAGTCATTTATCGGAATATTGAGGTCAATGATGGTACCTTCTTCAAGATCGTCTAGTTCACTCGAGGTCTATTCTTCCCCACTTGAATCATCGATATTTAGTGACCCTGCCACGAATGGTCTAGACCTAGAGCCTTGGCCCTCCTCATGCATAGGTGTATATTGTTGGATGACATCAATATGAATATCAATGAAAGATACATCGGAACGTGAATCCCATTCATATTCATTTGAATCTATCTCAGAGCTATTTCTAAGTTGAAGGATTCTTTCTACAAACTTCTTTTCTAGTTCCTATTTTTCTTCACTAGAGTATCCCAGTCCTGGCTTCTCCTTTGAGTGGAGAGTGAGGGGATAAATAGGCTCTATGATTCCATCCTTTCTTAATCCAACAAGTCCTTGTCCTTCATACCCCATTTTTTCTAAATTAGCTTTTCCTTTTCCATATTTTTCAGTGTTGATGTTGACATTTTTGATACTGGTATTTGATGTAGAGGGTTCCTCATCTTTGTAGAGCCAATCCAAGATCACTTTTTTGTCTGTTTCATCCTCTATGGTACCTTTTTTGACAAACCTTTCTTGAAGAACTGTGACTGGTAATGATGTTTGAGGTTTTATCATAGATGGTTGACCATATGCTTTAGGAGATGGCATTAACTGTGATAGGTTAAGCGATTGCTCCATAGAATATGTTCCCATTCCATTGTCAGTTAGTTGGAATTTCTCTTGAATTTTTTGTGATAAAGAAGTTTGTTGATCGGGATTATCTATTGATTGAGTTTCAACAGGACTTGTTTCTTTTTCTTTACCCTTTTTCTCTACCCACTTGGTGGTGATACTTGGATGTTGTTATTCATTGGATGATCTCAAACTGGATGCTTCTCTATTTTGAGGCACCAAGGTATCTTGGGAGATTCTAATTGTGTCACAATGTTGAGGATGATTGTAATCAACAAATATAGTCACCTCCTATCCATTTATTGGGAACTTTAAACATTGATGATATGTTGAAGGTACAACCTACATTTCATGGATCCATGGTTGTCCTAAGAGTATGTTGTATGTTAACTCTTTTTCCAACACCTCACATGCTATATGTTTCATCATTGGCCCCATGTGAATGGGTAACACAATTAATCCCTTAGATGATCTTTCTTCCTCATCATATGCTTTTATAGTCATTTTCCTTCGGGCATCAATAGCATCATTTGAATACCCTAGTGCACTGATTAACTTGAGAGCGCAAATGTTCAGACTAGCTCCCCCATCTATTAAGACTCTCTTGATGCAATGATTGTGGATTAAGACTTCGATATGGAGTGCAATATTATAAGGATGGTTTAGTGATACATCATCCTATTCAGAGAATGATAGACAATGCGAGGTAGTCAAATACCCCACCATAGCTTGGAACTGGAAAAAATTTAGATTCGTTGGTACCGTAGTGGCTACTAGTGCTTGTTCTAGAACCTCCTTATGAGATGGTGATAATTTAAGGAGTTCTAGTATTGATATTTGTGCAAGAATGTTTTACAGTTGATCAAAAAATTTATAATGAGATGGAGGTGGAACTGCATGTGTAGACCCAACTCCCTTTAACACCACCTTGGATTTCCCCCTATTCATCGCATTTATTGGTTGATGTTCCTCACGGTCTCTGATTTTTAAGATGTTGATTTTATTTTCAGAGTTTTGTATGCTTGGGAGAAAATCCAAAGGGGCAGTGTTGTCGATGTTGGGTTCGTCAATGTCATGACCAACTGTATGATCACTCTCTACTTCAAATAAACAAAGGATTGTTTTGTCATAGACATGATTGATCTTCTTACCTTTGTTGTTTGAAGATGATGATGCTCCTTTGTCATAGTTTGGCAAAGGGTCTTTGAAGGCCGAATGATCATTATTGTTTTGGGGTGTTTCCACATATGTTTTATTGTTGTTGATCAAGTATTGTATTGCATGCTTAAACTCCATACAATCGTTGGTTTTGTGACATATGTTTTATTGTTGTCGATCAAGTCTTGTATTGCATGCTTAAACTCCATACAATCGTTGGTTTTGTTATTATGGAAGTTCCAGTAATCTGTGTCATTCCACCATGGTGGTTTGACCTTTGGATCCCAGAATCGGGCTTCCCGTGTAGTGATAAGGCCACTAGTGACTAATTCTTTCATTGTTGATTCTATCATTTGGCCTAAAGGTGTGAACCTATGCTGATTTGATGGTTTCTGATATAACTGTGTTTTTACGATCTCATTCCTTTTTATGATATTCAACTTGACAATTTGATCATTGTTTTGGTTCTTTGATGTAGTTTCTGTCAAGTTAAAAACCAGTTTGACATTTTGGGAATCATTTGTTGTTTCATTGGTAGTCGTGTTTCAATTCTTTTACCAAAATTTTGGCTTGTCATTGCTTGAGTATTGATTGGAGGAGTTACTTGTGTTACTCATTTATCATTGAAATGCTTGATAACTCCTCTTTTGACTAGTGCTTCCTCAATTTTAAGACCATTTTCTATTAATTTTTCGAATGTGGGAGGACATTGTAATTCAAGTCTATAACTCATTTCCTCCATCAAGTTGTCAATGAAAAACATCTTTTCTTTCTCAGGAATGGATCGAGGATATCTAGTGAATAGTCATCGCCATCTTTGTAGAAAAGATAAGAATGTTTCCCCTTTGTTTTGTTTTAGGTTGTAAAGATCCTTTATTGTAACATCATGTTGGATGTTGAATGAGTACTGGGAGATGAAATTTTTGACAAGTTCCTTAAAATTCTTGATACCTAGTTGTAGTTTTGAGAACCATTCCATACATGCACCTCCCAAACTTCTTTGGAATAACATCATTAAGTAAGTTTCCTCTTGGGAAAACTCAAGGCTCATTGTTTTGAATTCCCGGATATGATCTATTGGATTCATTCTTCCATTGTACTTGTCATACTTTGGGACTTCGTAGTGTCTTGGAAAAGGTATTAGGCCGACTATTGCATCGAAAGGACAAGGAAAAATGTACTATATCGTATATCTTTTGGTACTCCCTTTCGTCATATCATGTATTTGTTGTTGTAACATTTTCATTTGGGATGTCAAAGCAGCAACTGGATCTATTGTTTGTGTGGGTTGCAGTATTTCAATCTCACTTGTTCCAGGCGCTTCCTTCAGATGATTCACGTCAAAGTCCTTGGGCAGTTTGGCACTTGATTTAGCCAACATCAAAAGATACTTCTCCATATCTTGTTCTAAAATATTTTCCATAAATTTGTGGAATTTGGGATCTTGTTGAGTTGTTTGAATATCCTCTCCACTTATTTCATTCTTATCATTTTGGTTCAGATTCTTCCAAGGATTTTCCTCTGCCATTGTTTGGGTTGTTTCAAGTTCTTGCTCTAAGAGTCTTTGTTTTTGGGACCTAGTGAAGATTGGCATACAAATTTTTACCCTTTCTTCTAAAATGTAATCTTCTATGCTGGAAAAATGTCAATTGAGCTTTTAACAAAGTCGAATAAGATGACTAATCTTATTGATAAGACTATGTTAAAATTTTGATTACTATACTTAGTTTCGTGATAAAGGATGATAGTATCCTGATGATGAAACTTCAGTGTATTAATCGATTGTGTATTTTGATTTGAAACTTCTGATTTGCAAGATCTTGTTTCAGTTGATAAGATTGGAAATTTGTACAAACCTTTCTAATTTCATTTTTTAGACAATGATTCTGATAAAAAGAAACTTGTGTTCTAGTAAAAACTATGGATAAATGATAGACAGACTGACTGACTGGTAAGATTTTTGAACTCTTTGTTTTGAAAGTGCTAAAATAGAGTACATAGGCACTATTTCACAGAAACGCTAGAACAGAGTCTCGAAGCGTTGAAACAGGCGATAAAAGCATTATCTTGACAGAAGCGCTAAAATAGTGCTCGAAAGTACTGCAGAAAGTGATGGAAGCGCTATCTTGACAAAAGCATTGAAACAGTGCTCAAAAGCACTACAGAAAGTGATGGAAGCACTATCTTGATAGAAGAAGTGAAATAGTGCCCAAAAGCATTGAAAAGGATGATGAAAGCACTCTTTTGAAAAAAGCGTTAAAATAAAGACTGTAAGCGCAAAAATAGTGCCTGAAAGTGCTATTTCACAGAAGCGCTAAAGCAATGACCCGAAGTGCTGAAATAGGTTTTTGAGAGCACTAAAAATAGGACTTTTAAGACTCTATTCTAAGACTTGATGTGGCCTTGTGGCATACTCTATCATGGGTTGCAGAAAATAAGACTGACGTATGCGTTGACTATGGTTGTGATACTGTGTGAGAGCTCTCCTTTGGAAGAAGGCTCATGAATAGAGTGGTTATACTACATAATCTAAAGTGTGACCCCTAGAAAAATTGTGATATATGTGGATGAATGTTCTATGTTGTAAAAAGATTTTTCGATTTTGATATAGAAAAAGCCCTCTTTTTTATTTATTTCGATAACTCAAAGGTTCCCTAGGTTTTGTGATTTTGATTTTTCTCTTGACAAACCTGGTGGACTTCCACTTTCGAAGCATGGAGTTTTTTATCTAACTTGACTTTGTTTCTTTTAGGATGATCTTTAATCTGATTTTAATGATTTTTGTGAAAACATAGCAAGCAATTGTGAATAATTGTTTTAAACTGAATAGATTGTGTATGTTCAAGAACCACGAATGGTCCTTATTGATTTTTACGGGTTGCTTTGACAAGTGTACAAAAATCAAACAAACTCAGACTTAAGGACAAATATATCATCATTATACTCACATCCCACATCTTGAATTGTGTTGACGCACACAACAGTGTCACCCCCTAGAGGGCACCCATGTTTTTGTCGTTTCCAGGTGCGTACTCGGAGTTGGATTTCTTGTCCTCTGAGCAAACGGTCCCTGAAAATTATATGGTGAGTGTCTTGGGGGTAGATTATTCCCTCCCATTGCACGGTGAGTATGAAAATGTATGGATACTGACTTGATAGGATACTACTCTATGGTTTGTAGATAGGGCTTCTGTGATGTGCGGCAATAGATAAAATCCCTCAGGAGACCTCCCAATCTTTAGAACAAAGATTTTGGGGATGGTTATCTTGCTCACTACTATCAAGTTGGACTTTCATCAACAACTTGCATTTTGATTATAGTGGGTTGGAATCCTTGGCTTTAGGAATTCCCACTTAGGTCGTTCCTGTAGGCTGAGTACTTTTTCCCACTACGACAGACCTTCTAAAAGATTTAACAAAACGTAAATAGCATGAAGTAAAAAGTGAATTTGACACTTTGATCACCCAGTTAAGGGGAGAGTATAAGCCTAATCACCACAAGCACAACATATAAGTTGTTATGTTTTAAGCCCAAAAAAAAAATTTCTAATATATGTGAAGGTGTTGCTTCATAGAAATCATGTTGTTCTTTTTAACTTATACTATAAAAATGTGATGACTATCCTAGGATTGATAAATTTTCTTTTAATAAAACAATAAGTGGCTACCATAGGATTGATACATTTTAGAAACCAAGAAGTAACTACCCTAGGATTGATAATTTTTAGAAACCGGAAGTGACGATCCTAGGATTGATAAATTTTAGTCCAACTGTGAAAAAAAATTAAAATCTAGCCGTGGTCACATTGGATCTAGACTAATTTTACAAAAGCACTGGAACAATCCATCGAAGTGCTATAACTTTTACTTGATGCACTATAACTCGAAAACACCGAAACAGGACACTGAAGCGCCGAAGTTTGCCAGAAAAGTGCTAAATCACCGATGCGCTGCAATAGGTCATGGAAGCACTGAAATTTTTGATGGATGCACTGTAGTAACATGGAAGCACCAAAATAGAGCACATAAGCATTGTAGTTTTCCATGGAAGCACTATATTATTTGATGAAAGTGCTGAAACAAAACACGCTGAAACCTACACGACACTATTAAGAAAAAATGATAAAATTGGGGTTAATGCCCCATGGTGGGCACCAAATTGCAAGTGTGAATAAGGTGTAAAGCAAAAAAAACTTCTTAATACGACCTTATATCAAAGACAAAGATAATTTAACTAAATCAAAACAATAATCTATTGAAAGCGTCATATTGCTCTCTATCTCCAAAGATTTATTAAATCACTGTGGCTCTCAGATCCTATAAGTAATGTGACTATTAAAATGACTATCTAAAGGACGAGATGGATGATGAATATAGGAAACTAATCCTATATGATGATTTCTAAATGATTAGACATGAAAATTGACAAATGAAGAGCTATAGGAGGCAGCCATGATATGAAACCTTGATTTATTGATACTTGAATGCTAAATGCTTGGATGCTTGGATGCAATTCTATAGAGTATGAGTGCATAAGTTAGATTATCTAGATCCTTTTCTTGGTTCAATGAGGCTTTATTTATAGATTTCTTGGTTGTATAAATGCATAGGGATGGCATTGAGAGGCTTGGATTCAATCTGGAGGATTGAATGGTGAAAGATGGAGGAGATTGAGAGAATTTTGGTGATTGTCTCTACCCATGAAAACACCAGATGAGAGAAGAGGAAAGATTGATGGAGGAGGATTGAGAGAATAATTTGGAATTTGTCTCCAATTTGTCTCCAAAACTTCCCATGAAGTTTCAAAGCATTAATTTTGACATATTTTAGACATAAATTATACATGGGATATCTAATTTGATTTTGAGGAAATATAGAGGAATATTCTTTATGCCTTAATTCAAATATCTTGATTTATTTAAATTAGCAAAGGAGAGATAAATAATTTAATAAAAAAACTATAAAAGTTGTTTATTAAATTAAACAGAAGAATATGGCAATTAATCAATAAAGTGTTTGATCTTTATTTAATTAATTTTAAGATTGATGTGATAGAATAAAATAGGGATTTGATAATTAAATCAAAGAAAGTATTTAATTTTGTTTATTCAATTAAGATGAATTTAAATGTGAACTACATAGATAAATATTTCTATTTATTGAAATAGTAAAGGAAATTAGGATAATTAATCAAATAATTTGTATTTAATTAATTGGAATTCTCCAGACCAATTTTAGGTGTATACACTATTAATCTTTGATCTCCATGGATTCGCTTTATACCCAAACTTGTTGCAAGTATAGCAATAACCAACAAAGGATTGATTCATTCTTCCTCCATTAAACCAGTACATCATTTGAGTTTTGCATTCACTAGCTCTATGTCCAATCTTATTACAAGCATAACATTGTCTAGAGAAGGAACCAGAGAACTGATTCATGCTACTTCTACATTTAGTTGCCTTATGACCAAACTCGTTGCAAGGAAAAAAAGTGGCATTGAAAGATGGGCACCTTTGTGCATTTAGCTAGCTGATAGGTGGTTTCCTTCCTGGAATTATTTTTTTCTTCACTTTTTCTTGAGCCTTTTGATTGTTTGCAGCTTTTGATCTTTCACCCACTTCTAATCCTAATCCACTTTTTTCTTTAGAGAGTTTTTGTCCTGCAATCAGTTAATCAAGCTTGGTAGAGCTTGTCTTGAAAATATCTTCACAAACTTTTTATTTTTCTAGTTCTTCTCTTAGGCTCACCACTTCTTGTTCAAGCCTAGAACACTCATTAGACTTTATTTTCATTTCTTCATTTAATCACTCTTCAATTCTAGATTATTTTATTCCACTTGCAACTTTAGTATGGTAACCTCTTCATTTGCTTGCAATTGATCGATGTCTTCTCTATGTCTCTCTTTGAATTTCTTTAATTTATTTTTCAACTTCTAGATGCATTCATTTGCTTCTTCAAGATTTTCATTTAGATCTCTATTTTCATTTTCACCTTTGTCAAGATCATCAAGGGCAGTCCAGAGCTCTGCATTATCACCCATTTGTTCAATCTTTAAGATCTCCCTCAAGATTTTAGACTTCTTTAGAGGAACCAATCTCTGATACCAATTGTTAAATGTCCACAATATTGAGAGGGGTGGGGTTAATCAATATCTTCTTAAACTTATTGAACAAATTCCATCCAATTAATCCAATGCATATGATAATTAAGATAAGAAAAAGCATTAATTGAACATGAAGCACATAACACAAAAGCACAAAGATTTTTAGGTGGAAAACCTAGAATGGGAAAAAACACAGTGATGATTAACTCACAATATATAGTATAATAGGTTATAAGATATTGCAAAAGTGTGGCTCACTACCAGGACTCACTGTCAAAAATGGAGGCTCACTGCCTACAAAATATAGAAACAAAAATGGCTTACAACCAAAGAATGAACTAATATAAGTACACCTTAGACTACAAATTCAGTTCCTTTGAAGCTCAAGAAATTTTGCATGCCAACAGATCACTCTTCACTCGTTTTGCATCCACATATGGTCTGCCAACATTTGCATACATCAACTCACATGTCATACACTTATCTCAAAATACATCCTATATATATATATATCTGATTTGACCATAAGTAACAATCAAGTCAGCTTCAGGTAAACACAAACCTTCTCAAAAACAATTCAACTAGGTGGCATGCAACTACATGTCAACATGGATTACATGAACAAAATTTAATCCATTTTACCTTCAACAACTTATTAGGTCAACCAACAATAGACCTAATAACAAAAACATGTAAACAACAAAAATGATGTTGACGAAAACCACGAGCATCTCTATGCACGAGATCCTGTCCATACATGCTTTTATTAGCCAAAAACCATTTCCCTAAATCTGAAGTAACAACTATCACTGTAGAGGAAATCCAGAGCAAAATATCAGAGGGCAACTCTACATTACCAATTCAGAATACCTGATCAAAATCACTTTGAATCTTGCAGTTGCATCTCATATATCATGGTGACATCAATGACAATAAAAACTATATTAAAAGATGTGATTTTCTTCATTCTTCCAACAATTTTCACTATTCGATGGATTATTTTTATTTACCTTTTTTCATCATTTTTTAATGATCATCAACTATGTGAGACATCTTGGTGGTGTTGATGTAGATGCTTTTGTCAAAATGTACTAATAATGTCCTTCATTGAGGAGATTCTTGGCCAAGATAAAGGTTCTTTTATATATCTCACAGATGTTATTGTGATCTTTGTTGATACTAGAGTTGGATTTATCTAAATGTGCACATCATGATAGAGTTCCATTAGAGTCCCTATAATAAAGTGTTGTTGTTAGGACATGGTAAATGTGGGATTTATAAATTTTGAAATTGAGGTAGGATATTCGATTTTGAAGGGGGGTGTAAGATGTGGATGAATTATTTGGTAGTTTGGATGTAGGATTTTTTGTTTGAACCAAACTTGGGATCATGGATGATGGAGTGCTGATGTGAGATTTTGACTATGTTTGGGACCAATAATTTCATACACGTTATTTATTGGTATTGAAGACTATTGTAAATAAAGAGGAAACTATTGATTGATGAAAGGCCTTTTTTGAAGTAGCTCCATAGTTTCATTGACTATTGGATATGGATTTGGATTGGATTTCTTACATGATCCCATTTTATTTGGAATTCATTTCAAATTTATGTGTCCACTTTCAATTTTGCATTTATTGACATCAAAAAATTGAATTTTCTATTTTTCTTTGTAAGGGTTCTTTTGTTGGTCCCAATTCGTGGATTGAAATATTTGGGAATGGTGGTTTATGATGTTGATGGGAGGATTTCTTGCAATAACCTTATTTTAAGGACTATTCCTAGCCCCTATTTTCACGTTTGTGTTAGATTAAGTTTCCCACAATATATAAAGGTACCACTAGCATCCTTAGATTTCTTGATCAATGAATAACCAAGTCCTTGATATTTAGGATTGTACAACAATTATAAAAGAGGGATAGGTGGAGAGAGATGTTTGGTTGGAGGGATGAAGTGAGATGAGACATAGCTCAAGAATTAGGGAGGTATGGAGGGAGAGAGGGAGAGGTGGAGAGAGAGAGAGGCAATCTAGGAGGGATAGAGGGAGACCTAGGTGAAGAGACAGATTGAGGGGAGATAAAGTAAAGTAGAGGGGGAAGGGGAGAGAGGTAGAGAGAGGGGGGAAGGAGGGACAAAGAGAAGGAGAGGTAGGTCAAGAGGGGGTAGGGAGAGAGCGGTAGAGTGGTAGGTTGGGAGGGATAGAGGGATGAAGAGAGAGAGGGGAGGGAGGTAGATAGAGGTAGAGTGAGAGAGAGAGGTAGGGTGGAAGGAATAGAGGGGGAGGTAGGTAGAGAGAGTGAGGGTAGATAGAGAGAAGTGGAGAAGAAAGGGGAGAGAGGTAGAGAGAGGGGGAAGGTGGGAATGAGGGAGAGGTTGGTAGAAAGAGAGGTAGGGTAGGAGGTATTAAGGGAAATATACGTAAAGCAAGAGAGAGTGGGTGAAGATAGAGAGAAGTAGAGAAAGGCAATAAGAGAGAGTTGTATATATTGATCCTAATTCCTTGTAGTTTCATTTATACTTTTATTATAATAAATATAATATTTAATAATCCCTTGTAGGAATCCATCAAATAATTTATTTATAATATTATATTATTATATATAAATACTATATATATCTATATTATATAATGTATATTATATTGATATTAATATATGCTAGTATATATTAAATATTAAATATTAATTTATCATATATTATATTATATAAATTAATATTTTAAATATATATTAATATTAATGTTATATCATATGTTAAAATTCAAGCTATAGTCAACAAAAAAGTCAAGAATCTGATATTTGTTTCTTAACATTAATAATTTGACATCTGTTTCTTAATTTAGAAAAATGAATATCCATTGTTTTTGATAATTTTTTTCCTTAGAATGCTTAGGGATTTGGTTTGGGGATGCCAAAATTGAAAAGTAAATGCCCCAAAATTTTTAGAATTTTTTCCTTTGTGTTTTAGACATCACCTTTTGTGCAAATAACTTTTTCTAATCCAAATTCGATCAAATGAAAAGGGTATATTCAGTAACTTGTCAATATTCTACGTATATAAAATATGCTTTATTTTGAATTTAATTGATAATTATTATTTATTTTCTACATTTATTATATGTAAAGTCCCAATTGATAGTATTATTGAATAAAATCTATAACTTTTAAATGGCTACACATTTTTAAATTCATAAGATGTGTCACACTCTACACTTTAGAAACTATACATTGACAAAAATCAATATTTTTTTTACCAAGTTAGGTGGTCCGACAAATGCTTTTTAATATTTTTATAAAGAATAATTTTTTTTCCATAAATAATCTAGTAACCTATGAACAAAATTCATTATTTTACAAATTCTATTCATAGATATTTTCCAAATTATGTTAATAACCTATTCAAATTTTTATGTGAAGTTCCTTAAGTCTACACTTTGTATTTCATTGCCACTTACAAGCATAGTTTGACCCATTATGATGTTGCCCTCACCTCATTACTTTTGGGAAAAGGACCCATGTGGGGTTCCTTCCCAAAAACAAAAAGCCTTTAAGGCTAGAGGACAAAGTGGGTAGGTAGTAAATAAAAAGGGGTTGACCTCTCCCTTAATGATGGATTAAGAAATGTGAAAAGTATTAGTGCATAGGTTAGGTGGGGATTAGAATTAGGATTAGTGCAAGTGAAAGTGATGGAAGAAATGTCATTTGGAGAGAGAAAATAAGGGGAGTTAAATAACTTTTATTTAATTCATGTGAGGAGAATGAGGGTAAATTAAATAAATAACAATATTTATTTAATTAAATGGACGGAAGGATAAAATAGGATGAACAAGGTAGATAATTAAAGGATTTAATTACCTTAGGACCTTAGCCAGATTAGAAGAGAAATAGGTAATATTAATTAAATGACAAGATATTATTTAATTAATATGCTATTTCAAATTATGAAGAAAAAATAGGTCAAATTTGTCAATCAACATAGAAATGACTCAAATCTATAGACATCAAAATGGCCCAGAACTATGGACTCAACCCAAGATAAAGAATTGGTTTGGTATGTAATCTAAGGCACTACATTGGTAGAGAATTATCATTTTCAGATCAAAGGCAATCCTAGATTCCAAAGTCTACATTAAAATATCATATCTTTAATTATCAAGTGAAATGCATGTATTTCCTTTCATGTCCTTTTTCATAAAATATTTAATATAAAATTATATACACACAAATTATAACTAAATAATCAAAATTAATTATTATTAGTATATGCATTCTATTAACTTAACTAACATAAACTCAAAAATTACAATTGAGATTTTTGAATATTTAAAAAAAGAAAATCAACAATTTTTGACTAGATTTATAATTGATCAAAAGAGAACAATAAGAGTCTAAATAAAAATTCTTCATGAACGGTTTAAATATAAAATTATAATATAATAACTAAAGTTTTTTATTTCATTTATTTTTTATTGATCACATATTTTAATTATTAAAATGCCTCCACACAAAAGATCTTTTACAACCCATGTCTTGACCACAACATACGTAACTGTTTACGAACATATTATACCGCCACATCTATGGTAAGTGTGACGCCTATCTGCTTCCGGTGCAGCATAGATCAATATCAGGAACATAACAGCAAGCACCCGGACAACACCGTTTAGCTACAAGTAATCGAAGACCTTGTGGTGCTTCTTCAGATTTACCTGCAATTTCACCCAATTAAACAGATACAAGAACCATTAATAACTTATTCTAAACAAACCTCTCAGAGCTTAACCTTTTCTTCGAATATGGGCTCGGAATGCATTGAAATAATTACCTTTCATTGAGTCTCCATGAACTTCTCCCTGAGCAGTTGAAAGCAAGAAGAAAAGCAAGATGCATACAACCAGAGCTTGAGCCCTCATTCTCACACAAAAGCCGATAACAACTTCTTTGAATAGGGGAGAGAGGTGAATGTTTAAAGGTGTGAAGATGTTAGTATAAATAAGAATCAAGGGATTCATAACAGCGCTGTATCTACTTCCTTTGGCTGTTATTATTAAAACACAGTCAAATTAGATTATTAAACAAAAGTTGAATTGAACATTTTGAATTGCTTCACCAAATGAGTTAAGCGGAAAATTCAAGTCAACTATACTTAAAACTCTATGTCCATGATGCAATTCAATGTGTGCAATATCCTGGAAACAGGTTGAGTTGAATAGATACTAGAGATCGCAATTGTTTTTGAAAAGTTAAGTAGCATTTTCAGGGTGTCGTACCCTTCACAAGGAGTCCAAGGGGTCAAAGAAAAAACATAGTTCAAAACAAACTTTGAATTATAGATACAACCAGAAACAGTTGTCTGACAGTTGTGGAAACCAAAGAAATTAAGTAGTCCTAGACACAGAGGGGTCAAAGTTGGCTCCATGAGCCTGAGTCCGAGAAGCCGACACAAATTTCTTTTTCCAAAGAATGACCGACCAAAGAGGCTTGGAAGCAGGAAGTGAAGAGAATGGAGAGAAGAGCGACTCCTCCACAGCCACCATAGGACCACCAGACAGCGAGGGAGTCGACAGTAAGGCAGTCGAGAAAGAATCAACCAGCAGAACAAAAGTATCTCCCAACAAAGGGCGTACAGGGTCTGACAGCACAGTGACAACAGGGGTAGTGTCAGCAAAACTGACCAAAGGTGGATCCACATTAGAGAGGTTCGGGAGTTGAGCAACAACAAGATGGTCGACCTCCTCAGAAGAAACCTTTGAAGAAGACCTAGGAGGCCGCAAAGAAGAAAGGTCTGGGACAGGAGCAACAGACAGAGGGTCGACCTCCTCAAAAGAATCCGAAGAAGAACCAACTGTGAGATGATTCAGGAGAGTGTCCTTCCACCAAGTCGCAACGCCCTTGCGGCGAGCATGAGGACAGGCAGAGGCCAAATTTCTCACCGAAAAGCACCTCCTACACCTAAAGGGGAGACCCTCATAGTTCAAGAGTTGTTTCCATGGTCTGTCCAATTGTTATAATTATTATAATTATATAGTTTAATGAAGGTGAAGGTACTTTATTATTTATGAGCAGGTCCAAGCAGATTCTGTGTAGAACTCATCCTCTCCTTCTATTGGGAAGAAATCTATTAAATTAATATGTTCAGATAATTTTGAATTATTATTAGTTCCTTGATGAAATTCAAAATGTGCAATATCATGGAAACAGGCCGAGCTAAATAGATAAAGATGGCGATTGTTATAATTATAATTATATAGTTTAATGAATGTGAAGGTAAAACATTTATGGTTATTCTATTTCTAAGGGGGAGAAAACTTTTAAATATATATATCAAGATAATTTTTAAGCATTATGTTAAGCAACAAGTATTTACAATTAGTATTTTTTGAGTAAGCAAGTGTTATAGTATATTAGAAAATTGAATATTTGAATTCTGTGAAGTGAAATTTAATGTCTATTATACTTAAATTTTTGTGATCATGATGAAATTCAATATGTATAGTATTTTGGAAAAATATTAGTTGAATGGTTAGAGATGAAAATTCTTATAACTAGCACTTGCATCAAAGAAGGTGCAAGGTTTACATCAATAAAATATTATATAAAAATAAACATCATAAGGAAGTGTAGTTTGAAATATATACAAGCTTGTTTGCAAAATTTACAAAATGTTTGTAATATATATTTGGTGATAGAAAATTTAATGAAAGATTTGTATCTATTTCATTTGCAACAATTGTGTAGTCGATGATTTCATGTGCTAGTATTAAATGAGCGAACACATAGTTTGTTGTCTTTTCAAGTATTTTGTTCCCACATAGTTAAAGAAGTTAGTGGACATACATTAGAAATACAACCTTGGTTTTATGTAAACAATATAAGTTATATAAAACAGTGAAAGTAAGTGTTGGAGAGGAATTGCAGGCAACACATTATAAGATCGATAATATGTTAAAAGCAATCGTTGCAGAAATTCACGTGTTCAAGATTCTTAATTTTATTAATGCAAATATTGTGATTTTAATAATTGTTAAGAATCTTCCAACTGTAATTTGTAATGATAAATTTTTTAGTATCTATATGAATGAAATATAGGATCTTCTTCTTTATCTTGTGTTGTAAGAGAAGAACTTTTTGCAATGATTTTGGCTCCTAATATTGTTATTAAAATATTTCTACTTTTTTCAAACCATTTTTAAGACTTTTAGTGGGTTATCCACATCTGCAATGAAGATCTGTCAAATGGATGATGATGAAATAGAGTTCATGTTGGAGGTCTTACCTATGACACACAAATGATGATCATGAAAAGGAATATGTAATTGTATTATGCTAAGCTCTCCCCAAAACGTCATAAGAGTACATATTTGTCATAGATGCTACTGATAAGAACACATATTTGTCATAGATGCTACCTCACAGGCATTAAATGGTGAGACTACCTTACAGCTACTAGGCCACAGTTGAGCACAAATTAGATCATGACAAGACACGGGCTTGTCTTGTAGCATCTCATAGCCTAAACAAAAATATTCATATCAGAAAATATATAATTTAATTGAAACGATTTCAATATGGACCCAAATTGACATAAAAATTATCATCTGTGCCAATGGTCTGAAATATGCCAAGGCCACAGGAAGGTCAGCTTCAATGCCGATTAACCGTGTAGAACAGAAAAAAGCACGTATCTAAATTTCATTTACAATGATTTACCTTTGAGTAAGTAATGCACGTCCCTTCACTCACTCAAATTCGTAAGGTTGAATTTCAAAGCAATGTAAATACATAGATAATCTACGCTAGTCTGTAGATGGTGCTCCCTATATTGAATAAGACATATATCTATCTCTAGAGTTTCTTACAAGAACAAAATCTCCTGAAAAAATCAAAGAAAAGAAAGATCTGAATAAGCCATTATAAACTGTATAAACAAATTTATAGTTAACAAGAACGGAAATATCACTAATTATTAATATTTATGGGTAAAATAGAAACCATGAAATTCATTGATAGAACTGCACTTTTTTACAAATGATTTTCTTGGGTGCAAAAACTGTGTTTTGGTAATAAAACCTTAAATATATTGTTGAATTTGTAGCAATGAATAATTTCTATTTTTTTAATCAAATATTTTGAAATTAAAAAAATATGCAAATATAGGTGAGGCATTAGAAACTTCCATGTATTGGTAAATTAGGTAAAATTGGACAACTATGCAAACTTCAGAAAAAATGATTTATTGGATTGGAAAATTTCATATGGCTGGAAATTAATATTTGAAAATATGATATAAATGTTGGTTTTAAATTTTTTGAATTAGATTATGTAAGATTTTTTCTTATCAACATTTCAGATCACATTCTATGGTCTATCATAAGGATGAGATATCAAGAGGAGGAATTCTTGATATGTTGATTTCTCTTCTCTTAGTATCTACACTTGATGATAGATCATGAAGAGTGATCTGAAACATTAATGAAGAAAGACTAACATAATCTAATTGAGAACTTTTCAAGCTAACATTATAAAGTGTGGAAATGTTCTCTCTAATTGACATTCCATCTTAGAGCCTTTCCCAAAAAATTCTAGAAGTTTCTCAGACTAGAAACATTGTTGTAATGTAGGAAATTGTATACCTTTACAATTTCACAATATATTTGGGTCCCTTAATCAATTCAACTTAATTAAGATCCTAATTTTTCAAATTATACATTCCAAAGCCTTATTTTACTTGTTTTCTAAAAGGAGAACCTATATTTATTTAATACAATTAATATTTTAAACACCACAAAATGAATGTGTCTTGGATTTTTGGGCTAGGACCCATTCACCCAAGGGGAAATGGGTCCTTAGGTCCAAGGTCTTGAATTTTAATATTTTTTTGATGGTTTTTTAATAATTCAAATTTCATATCCAATTGATAGCTTTTGAAATCAATTTTTTGGGAAACTAGATAAACACTTATAAATACATAGTCTTTTTATCAATTCAAATCATCTAGCATTAGCGAAAATTTCAACAGAAAATATTATTGTGAAGAGCATTCAAAAGCATTTTTTGTAGTCATTTGTTACAACATTCAAGATCATATCATCATGTTCAAGAATATGTGTGTTCATTCCATTTGGTGAAGACTAATATGCATTGCTAATCTTAAAGCATCCAAACATTCAATAATCCAACAAATCAAGCAAAAAAAAATTTGATTCCTCAGAGTGATGTGTGTGATTTCAGTCCTCTAAGATAAGCCATTAAAGGTTTGGTGAGTTGTAGCAAGCAAGTGTTCATTCATCATTCCTTATATTTATCAATTATCATTATCATTCTATCAAAATTTAATTACCAAACATGGAGTTTGACTAAGGAAAACCCCATTCAAAAATAATAATTTTTCCTCTCTTTGTATGTGCAGATTATAGCTGAAAGAAGGATTGAAGAGATCTCAAAGAGTAATTTTATAACATTGCATAAGTTGTCACTATTTTTTTCAAGCCATAAAAAACAATTGCAAATTTTATTTCTGACTTTACAGCAATGGGAATTGTGCCTTGAACTGAAGCTAAGATCCAGTACCTAAGGATTGTCAAAGCTTTTTCTTGATATCCTTTCTAGGAACCGTTTTTCTTAGGGTGAACCTATCCTTCAACAATGCTTAGAACCAAATTTTTATGCCAAGAACTTGTGTCAACACCCTTCTCAAATCTTCTTGTAAATTGTGTTGTCAGTTTCTTTCACTTTGTGATCTTGCATTTTATCATCTAGGTCATATTATTCATCAAGTTTAGTTGTATCAAATCATTTCTATTGAGCTCCAAATCCTACTATCTTAAGAAAACTAGAGATTTGTTAGAATCTAATAAGATGAATAACCTAGAAAAATAGTGCAAATAAATAGATATGAAACTGTGAGAGTAAATGACACAAGATCAAAATAGCAACATAGAGTTAGTCTCCACGAGAGTAATGCAAATGCTCTAGAAGAAAAATAACATTATGAGGATGCAAAAGCAAAGATGCATTCAACTTGAGAATTGAGATTACAAAGGAAATGCCATGGTTATATAAGCCAAGGAGAGAGGTAGATGCAACCAGATTATGACAAGTGTTGGCACCCTATGAGGTATGACAACTCATGTCATTAAAGGCTCAACCACCTTATCCCTATGTAAAGTTAAACTAGTGTGAAGAGGACTTTAGTGAAGAACTAGTTAAGAATGAACTAGTTAGATAAATTACCCCTTTCACACTAAAAGGGTGAGTATAAATAGACTAATACTCACATAATATAGCCTAAGCAAGCCTAATTAAAGTGTAGGAAAAACCTAGGAATATAGGGAAAAAAAAACCTACACTAACACCCCACTTAAGCACAACTTAGGAGGATGCAAAAGAAGATGGGTCTTGACAAATGAGGGCATGTTAGGTACCCATTTACAAAAGCAATGCAAAAGAATCTCTCACAACCGGAGAAAAGGAGAAAACTCAGTGGGACAAAACTCCTCCCCAAAAGAGAGATGAAAAAGGACTAAGAAGTCCCCCCATAGATGATAATAACGACACCCTAAGCAAAGCTCGCAAATGAAGGAACTTTCTCTCAAGGAAGGGTTTAGTGAAGATGTCTATAGTTTGATCTGATTTTGGCAATACTCAAGATCAATGATCTCACTATGAATCATCTCCCAAATGTAGTGCATGTGGATCTCGATGTGCTTGGTTCGCTGATGATGGACCAAATTGCGAGAGATTTGAATTGCACTCTAGTTGTCATAATAGATGATCGTAGGCTTTTGAAAGGGAATGCCAAACTCAAAGAGAATGTTCTGAAGCTAGATGGCCTCAGTAGCAACATTTAATGCTCCTCTATACTCAGCCTCTATAGATGAAAAATCAATAGTAGACTGCTTCTTGCTTGACCAACAAACTCGACTAGAACCAAGGGAGAAGCAATACCCTAAAGTAGAATTGTGATCTTGAGAATCACCTACCCAATCTGAATCTATGTGTCCCACCAAGGAAAAATCAATGTTTGCTGCAAAATGAATCCCATAATAGTGAGTACCCTTGATGTAGTGAAGAATCCACTTAGTTGCTTTCTAGTGCAGCTCATGTGGCTCCTTCATGAATCAAGAGACAATGCCTACTGCATATGAAATGCTGGGCCTCATATGAGTTAGATAGATGAGACTACCAACAAGTTGTCAATACAAAGTGCCATCAACCAAGGGTGATGAACACTTAGCCTCAAGTTTGACCCCTGACAAAAATAGAGTTGGAGCAGGCTTACAATCAACCATGTGAAACCTCTGGAGCATGTCAATTGCATACTTAGACTATGCAAGAGTGATACCTAAGGAAGACTAATTGATCTCAATCCCCAAGAAGTAGTGCAAGAAGCCCAAGTTTGACATTGAAAACTAATCATGAAGGGTGGTTTTCACTTCCCGAATGTTGGATGAGTGACTCCCTGTGATAAAAAATTCATCAACATAGAGAACCAAGAAGGTGTGAGTATCATCTTGCTGCAATATGTAGACATTAGGATCAAAATGGCATCGAGTGAACCCCAATATCAAAAGGAAGGAGTCCATCTTAGCGTACCAAGACTGAGGGGCCTGTTTGAGGCCATAGAGAGACTTCCAAAGATGGCACACAAGTGAAGAATCCTGAACGAACCCCTATGGTTGCTCCATGTATATACTCTCTTGAAGATCATTGTGAAGAAAATAAATCTTCACATCCATTTGATGAACATCCCATCTATGTGTTGCAACTATGGGAAGAACAAGTCAGATGGAATTTATTTTGGTGACTAGTGCAAAAGTCTTAGAGTAGTCAATCCCTGGAACTTGGGAGAATCCTTTAGCAACCAAGAGAGCCTTATACTTGTCAACCAACCCATCTGCTACATATTTTTTTTGATAGAACCACTTGCATCAAACAATTTTCCTCCCCTTAGGAAGTGGGACAAGATCCCAAGTGTGGTTCCTCACCAAGGAGTTGAACTCTTCTTGCATGGCTGCATCCCACTCGGGGACACCAAAAGCTTCTTGAAAATTCTATGGATCAGAAGCTGAAGCAAGAAAGGCATGTGGAGCATCCTAAAACTATGATCTTGTTCTCCTATGCTCTGATGGATCCCCTATCCAATCACCTGCTGACTGCAAAGTCTGACGAGCCCAAAGAGGCCTTGTGGCTGGAGAAGGAGGAGAATCTAGAGGAGAATCATCATCCTCTAAAAATGAAATGTGTGCATCCTCATGATCACTATCATCATATGAAGTGGAGGAAGAAGAATCCTCATCACGATCTGAAGTATTATGAACCTCAAAAGAACTATCATCATGATACAAGGACTCCAAGTTGATGGTGATAGGAGAAGTTTCGAGAGAAGGACTAGAAGTACTCTCCTCAAATTGAACACTTCTCTCAATGAACAACTCATTTTTGGTAGGATGAAGAAGCTTGCATCCTTTGACATCATTTGGGTAACCAAAAAATATGCAAGGCTTGCTCTAGAGATCCATAGCCTTACGTTTCTTTGTTGGAATGTGAGCCCATGCATTAGAGCCAAAAACTCGAAAGTGCTTAACTGATGGTTTTTTACTGGTCCAATCTTGAAAGGGAGATACCCCCTACCCAAATTTATAAGGAATTTGGTTCTAGATATAACACACATAATTAATGGCTTATACCCAAAAAGGTGGTGTCAAATACTTGGAGTGAATCATACAATTAGCCATCTCTTTCAAGGACCGATTCTTTCATTTTGCAACTCCATTATGTTGAGGATTGTAGGGGACTATATGCTGCAAATCAATACCCTTTGAAGCACAATACTACACAAATCTATGGTTGACATATTCCCCCCCATTATCAGTACATAGAACTTTGATAGATTTTCTAGTTTTGTTCTCTGCAAAAGCCTTATACTCCAAGAATGAATTGAAGACTTCGAACTTTTGCTTGAGAAAGTACACAATAGTGTACTTGGAGAATTCATCAATGAATGTCAAAACATATTGAGCTTTATTGAAAATGGTTGTTGAAATGGCCCTGCCAAATCACTATGTACCAACTCCAAAAGATGTGAGGCTCTCCAAGCTTTTCCTCTATCAAAATTCTCTTCAAGATGTTTTCCAAGAATGCAACCATGACAAACACCTTTAGAAAAGTGAACTGTAGGCAATCCTGTAACCATATCCTATTTCTTGAGTTGTTGCAAATAATCATAGTTCAAGTGTCCAAACCGTTTATGCCATAAATTACTCACATCATATGAATGAGTGAGTAGAACATTCGAGGGGGGATCGAGAACAAAGTGAGAGAACAAATAAATTCAAGATTGATGATCTTATCTCCCAACTACAACTATAGAATCATTCTGCATCTCACAGATCACCACTAAATCGGGAGTAAACTCAACTCTCTTACCTATACCTGTGTGAGTGGTTTGATAGATAGATAGGAGATTAGTTGATAATGAGGGCACATAAAGAACATCCTGAAATGTGTCATCCCCCATATCAACAAACTCTCTCCCACATACCTCAAGTGGAGTGTCACCACCCATAAAAATGGAAGGCATAGAGCATGGCTCCATAGATTCAATTTCATCTTTAGTTGAATTCATGTGGTGTGAAGCACCTAAATCAAGAACTCATGTAGATGGTGTAGAAGCAACATCTACAAGGGCCTTTCCCTTTCCTTTTCCCCTTATTGTTTTCTTTGGCCTTGTGAGAACCCTCCTCTAAACTTTGTTTGATTGAATCAGGAACACTTAGATTATTCTTCTCAAGAATGTGTGTCAAATGATGATCCACTTTTTTCTTCAAACACTCATGATCATCATGACTGATTTTATTACAATAAACTCATTTGACCTTCTCTTTCTTTAACTTTTCACCCTTAGAAGATTGGGTCTAATTGGTTACTTTTGAAGCAACTAGAATCTAATCCTTTTTCTCCTTGCTATTATTTTGTTTCTTATCGTTATTGTTACTAATTTTTACATTTTGTTCTTTTCTACCTTGTTTGATAGCCACGACATGTGACTTAGAGGATTTAAGCGTGCCCATCTAGATTAGCTTATCTTGTTCCCATGTGATAGAGATAGTGAAATTATCCAAAGATGACATAGTGAACTATGTCCCAAGTGCACTCTTAGTAGCATAAAAGGTAGAAACAAAGATAGAATATTCTAAACTTAGTTTAGAGAGAATACTAAGAATCAATTGTTCATATTTCTTAGCAATACCACATTGTTTTAACTCCAGCCTTAGTGATTTAAATTTTGCGAAAAATCTTGAATTGTTTTGAAATAGCTTAGAGTTTCCAGCATATGACCACTCATTGAATCTTGTGTGCCAAATTGTGTTTCTAGCTTTGTCCATATTTCATTTGGTGAATTCAAAGACTCAATGTGGAATAGTAAATCAAGAGAAACAAACAAACATAATGTTCCATAGGCCTCATCACATTTGTTAAACCATTTAGGATTATCTTCATCTTTAGCAGGTTCAGTTTCAAGTCCCATTGTTATCCTATGTAACCCAACTTTCCTTAAGTAGATTGTCATGTGTGATTTCCACTCAAAGTATTTGTAACGAGTTTATATGGGTACTCTTGTTTGATCCATGATGAAGAAATGCAAAAAAGAGATGTTGAAAAGAAGAGAACATACACAAGACAACCCCACCTTTTAACTCAAAGAAAGAAACCCCCCAAGAAAATATGATTTGGTACTTTATAATTAGTGCATTTACAACTTCCACTAGAAATAATACTTAGTGGTCTTGATGTCAATTCTTTAAAAATTTCTCACACATCGGGTGTATGTTGAAAGTATAAAATTGGAGTTAATCCAAGTGAAAATAACAACACCACAATGATCTGCTAAAAAAATTATGCACTTTCAAAACAAGAATCACCTCAATCCGAGATCATATGAGAAAGTTATGAGTCTCTGAAGTTCCCAAAATGACAACTGTGCAGTTTCACAGGGGAGAATCTGCAATTTTTTAAAAAATAACTGCATAAAAACCAAAATATGCCTGCATTGATGCAAAGAGCATGAGAAAATATCTGAAATAAAAAAAATGTTTGAGAAATAGAGCCAGTATGAGTGAGAATGAAGCATTTGAAAATTGCCTTCAAATTTGCAACTATCAACAAAGAGGAGGTTCATTGGAACATTGACTTTCAATTTTTGCAAAATATATAACCTACATGAAAAAACTAGCAATGACCTAGATGGTTTTTTTTCTACTACGAACAAAACCGAGATGGCAGATTTTTTTAAAATTGTATAGAAAATATAGATGTATGTAAAATAATGCTCCCAACAACAAAAAAATGACCCCAAAAATGAAAAAATGGCCCATAAAGGCTCAATCAGCTACCTAAGTCAAGCAAAGGCATGCTAAAACCTGCAATTTTAACAAGATCTTCATAAATCCTTTCAAATTCTTCAAATCGTTCAAAAACATAAGAGAAGAGCATACAAGATTTTGAAGAAAATTGCAACAAAGCTTATTAGCGCCCCCAAAAACTCTCAAATAAGGAAACTACAATCTATATTGCACTAGAACTACTTTGATACCATGTTAGAATCTAATAAGATGAATAACCCAGAAAACAAGTGCAAATAAATAGATATGAAATTGTGAAAGCAAATGACACAAGATCAAAATTGCAACACAAAGTTAGTCTCCAAGAGAGTAATGCAAATGCTCCAGAAGAAAAATAACATTATGAGCATGCAAAAGAAAATATGCATTCAACTTGAGAATTGAGATTACAAAGGAAATCCCTTGGTTATATAGGCCAAGGAGAGAGATAGATGCAACCATATTATGACAAGTTTTGGCATCCTATGAGGTATGACAACTCATGTTATTAAAGGCTCAACCACCTTATCCCTATGTAATGTTAAGCTAGTGTAAAGAGGACTTTAGTGGAGAACTAGATAAGAATGAACTAGTTAGATAAATTACCCCTTTCACACTAAAAAGGTGAGTATAAATAGACTAATACTCACATAATATAACCTAAGCAAGCTTAATTAAAGTGTAGGAAAAACCTAGGAATATAGGAAAATAAAAACCTACACTAACAATATTCAGGTCTAATTGACTTATGTTAGGGTTGTAAGTCAATCTCTACACCTCAAAATCTCTTAGCTTCAATCAAATTTTGGGAAGATGGAAACCCTTAGTTATAAAGTTCTTTGTATGAAGGATCCAAGAAACTTGATTTTAATCATTCACCCTTTTCCCAATATTTCATTATGGCGAACCTAACATTAAACATCTTTTTTTATTTTGAGATCATTAAAACCCTACATCTAGGTTTTGCATAATCTAGTTTTGTGTTGCATTGAGGGTTACAAATTACATAATTGCATCATTTAAATTCATAAAAAAATAAAAAAATATTGCATACTTCCTTCATATTAGGTTTCATAAAATTTTGTTTTACAAATTTAGATCAAAATTACATAAAAAATGGCATTCAAAATATTAACATTTTGTTCATACATTGTCACAAAGTTGTATTTTCATTTTATATTATTTTTTCAAAAAACAATCACTAGAGAATCTATTTCTAACTAGGAACAATAGGATTAAATATCAAATTAAACACTTAGAAATTAATTTCTCCCACCCCTATCCAACGACACATTCGTCCTAGGGAAACCTTGCCCTTGTACAAGCAATTTTCTAAATTTCTTCACATTTATCAATGCTTGTTTGCTTCACTTTGTTATACCTGCAGATCTCTATTTCAATTTGAAAAATTGTATTTTTTCTGTAATTCTTTACATTTAGTTCACTTAGTAAGAAAAAATGCATTATTTAAAATCAAAATCGACATTCAAAAGTTATCATTTTCAGATCTAAAAATTTTAAATATCTTCTTCAATACTTGCATTGTGCTTCCTAATTCTAAGCATTTAACATCTCTATTTAATGTTTTTTATCCATTTTTGGTACACTTTTTTTTTGGTGAAACTTGTATGAGTATTACAAGTTGGTGTCTTATTGTCAATACTTTAGTGAGACATAGTTTGAGACTCATGGCATCTCGTGCTGGTACACCACTATGGATCTTGGTTTTTCCAACTGTTTTGCTCATAGTGTTAACACTAGTCAACCCATGTTGGATTCCATCCCTGATATAACCATGTCCTATGGCCTCCAATTTTACTAATGTTGAAACCATTATTTCTCATGTCCCTCAAGAGAAACTTTAAAAAATGGATTAAGCCTTAGAAAAAATTCAATATTTTGTAAATACTGACTATATTGTTGGTATTGTAATTCCTATCATAGATAACATGAGAATAATGATTGATAATGAACATTGAATAGAGATTGTGGATAGCCTAGCTCACATTATTGATAACCATATTCTTACAATGGCTAGTTGTGCTCAAAATTTGAGTTATACCCAAATTCAAGGAGGAAATCAAATTACTCCCCCTACAACCATAACCTTTATTCCTACATACACTCATTCAACTATTACAACAATAATGCAACCAAATAGCAATATCATTCCAATTTTTGGTATGTCCACTGGAAATCATTTTAGCTTTACAAATTCAAACATCATATCTCCAAACCTTACCTATCTCATAAACTTTCAATTCACTTATCCTCCCAAAATATACACACCTCCACCATATCCCCCTCCATCTCAAAACACAACCAATGTTGAGTCATAAACCAACTTTTGTAAAATGTCACAACCCTCCAACAACAAATACCAGTTCATTTAACCAAAATCAAAATGTACAACCTTCACTATATGTCTAAAGAAACCCATTATCATTGGAGATATTGAGAACAAAAATACCAAATGGTATATAGATTCCTAGATTTGAGAAATACAATGGTTATTGATATCCTAAAAACCATGTTTTAGCATACATAGCCTTATGTAGTTACTTCATTTTTAAAGGTAAACTCTTGGCTAAAATTGTTTCTAGGTCTTTGAAAGATATGGCATTGGAATGGTTTTTTTCCTTATTGAATAACTCAATCAACTCATTTAATAATCTTTTTGATTCCTTTCTAAACCATTTCCAATTGAAAATTTGTCCTAAGATGGCTTTATTTGATCTCATGCAATGTAAACAAAAATCAGACAAAAATGTCTGATTTTATAGCTCATTATCAAGTGCTTTGCTCACAAATCAACATTAAGCTTCATGATGATGATCTTCAAAGGATGTTCATTGATAAATTATAATAAAATATTCAAGACAAGATTGGGTTGATTAAATTTCCCTCTTTTACACACTTATGCATAACTCTCTATGATTATCAGAACTTAGTCAATGTGTAGACAAAACTCCTTCAACCGATCCTGAAAATTTTGAAACTATACATCATAACAATTTTCAACCATTCAAGAAAACGTCAATCAATCCATCATGTTGAACCTCAATTAGATTCCATAAAAAAAATCCATACCAAAAGAATAGGTAATTCACCTTTCTACCCAATACCCTCCATTCAATCATGTTACAAGTGTTGAGAAAAAACTTAATCAACTTACCTCCAATTAGAAGCCTTAATATTATTAAGCCTTTACCTTGAAACTATAATCCAAATGCATTTTTTCCAATATCACTGGCATAATGGAAATGATATGGAATGCCTCATTGATTCTAATCACATCTAGATTGGCAGTATTAATGATCAAGGAAATAAATTTATTGCCCCACCCAATCAAAATTTGCAAATCTTTACCAATCCAATGCCAAACAAATCCATCTTATTTATTAAATCTAGTGATACCAAGAATGACATGATGAATTTGGACAACATACAAGATACAATTGATGGTGACAAGAGTGATAATGATGATGATCTATAAACTATGATTAGATTCATTGACATTAAACCTCATAAGGGCCATGTTGGCATTTTTTAGATACCAAACTAATCTCACAGATAACCTATGGATTTTCCATTTTCAATGTTCAACTACCTAGAGGGATGTACCAATGAGTAGGTGAAAGTTGAATAAATTTCCCTCTACGCTTTTGGCACTGCAAAAATTAGGAGGGTGATCCTATACAATGCAACTAGGATACTCTTGTGCCATTTTACCTCATACATTATAAATAATTGATATATTCTCTTATATTGTGCTTAAAATATGAAATACTTCAAAGATCTATCAAATCCTATATAGTGTTTAACATTCTAAAGCAAGATAATATGGAACTATATGGAACTTCAATGAATTAAACTTCAACTGAAATGAAAATTTGTATTTATTCTTTTATAGTGTGAAAGATCAAATAACTTGTAACTTTGGACATAGATTCTAGACCAACTCCTTAACCTAGGGTATGGAGTCAAATTCAATGAAAATCATGATTTATAACAACATTTTAATCCTAAAATCATAGCGCTTTACAATATTGCATTATACCATTGCACTCAATATCCTGAACCAATTCTTCTTACCAAATCCCTACACATGAATAAACAAAGCTATACTTCTATCAAAATAGTTTAACCAATTATTTGAATCAAAACATTGAAAAATAATACATCCAATGGAACAACAATGGAGATCAAATAAAATGTTCTTGAACAATTTTTTTAATAATTTGGCCAAGAGTGCAGTAAAGGTGCCTTTTCCACCAAACCACGAAGCACACGACTTCCTCGAGTTTCTTCCTAACTCGAAGAAATCCTTGACCCTGCATGAGGAACCTAACAACCTGGAATAATAAAGCAGGAGGGAAACTCTCGATGCATGCATGTTTTCCTATATGCATTCCTAAACTTGAAAAACATATTTCTTGCAAGTAGGATGTGGCAAAACATAATAACATAAAATTTTAGGCTTTTAAATTCATCTATTTCAATGGTACATTTCCTGGCCAAGCATATAAAAATATTAAAGGTAGTTTATGAAAAGGATAAAATATTGTCTCCATGTACCCACATTCGGTATCCTTTCTTGGAAGTTCTCGTAGAAGAGAAAATAACACATGATCTCATACAAAAATCTCATAAAGTTCAAGTATTTATTAATTAAACATTTTTACGCAAACACACATAGCATTACATAATTGCTACAATAATTCAAGTGAAAAGGATTTCAAGAGAAGATTTATGGTTTATAATTGACTCATTCATTATCCATTTCCAACACAAGAGGAAAAACAATGCATATTTAAATCACATTTTTGGAAGCATGTCACTTTCGCTTTGATGATATTTTATTCTAGCAATAAAAGATTGTCTAAATTGCATAATAATCCAATGGAAATACATATGAAGTTAATTCTAAAATATGTATTCATGAATAAATCAGCCTAATTTAGAAAAATCCCAATGGCATTGGAAATCTTGTCCTTCCTCTACTCATTCATTGTAAAAAAAAAACTAAGTATTGTTTTCATTTACCCCATATTTGTATTGATTTTGTAAGAAAAAGGTAACTACATATTTGACTTGCATAAAAATGAAAGATTCAAGGAAAAAAAAACACAACTATAGAGCTCATAGCAGGTGTTTCTATTTTGGTTAAAATTACAAATGATATATTCAATTATATTTCTATGTAAATACAAAGAATGTGCAAATTCACAAGAATCTCTTCCACATCTAACTAAAAATTAAACTTTTGCAGCCCAACCATATACAGTTCCACAACTAAATAAACATAAAATATATACTTATATATATATATATATATATTCCTCTATTCATAGAGGCATATACATTTATATGCATTTTAAAGATAAATTTAATATATATATACATTATATATATAATGGCATATATATGTATATTTATATATATACATATTCAATTTGAAATTGTACATTTATCTTAAACAAAATAGAGTATATACATCACCTCAAAGCATATACATAGATATATATGTATATATGTTTGTTTACATATATATATATATATGCATATATGTTCTAATACAATAGATATATTACTACAAAAATGTATATGCATAGAAATTTATTCACATTCACATACATATATATTAATAAAATTCTAACGAATTCAGATGAAACTGAAGGAGAAAATAATATATTGGCAAAGCCTTATTTAAACACCATGGTAATTGGGGAAGGGTCGGCCTTGACAAGTCGTGGCCTGTCATGGGGATGCAGCCTGTGGGGGCAGTGACCTCCCCATAGGGCGTAGCCTGTGGGGAGGCACTGCCTCCACAGTGTTGCATCCCCAATGGGGGGCACAGATGGGGCAGCCTCCCCAATTCTCTCAAACATTTAAATAAATAAAAAAAAAATTCATATGCTCAACTTCAAATATATATCATTCACAATAACAACATTAAAAGAAATTATATTTACATATATATATTTGCATATACATATATGGGTATATATATATTTATATGTATGTATGTATTCAAGTTCTCAATCTGGGTTTCCATTTCCAGTTCAAGAATTTCAAAAGAGGTAAAACTGGGTATGCATATAGATAAACAAAATCAGATATATTTATATATACATATTCATGTATATATAAATATATGCAATTCCATTCAACAAAAAGAGAATAAAAATAAATGAATAGCACAACTAACATTGAGAATTTCACACAAAATGAAGCCAAATTTTCCATGAACAATATATTTCCAGTGAGTTCATTTTAATCTTTCTCATTGAGGTATTTCATGCCAGCAATCAAAATTAATATACAATGGAATAGATTAAAACCTGGAAAAATGCTTTTCCCCTGAAAATGATTGTTGAAATCCTAGCTGTAAAATCTCCTCTACTCCTTGCTCCTTCTAGTGTTTTCTTCTTTTTTCAATTCCAAAAATCTATCTTGCAAAGCTATAGACAAAGAAAAACCCGCATTTTTCCCAATTTTGCAGAGCAACCAGAAAGATTTTAAAAGAAAAACAGTTGTCTTCCCATGACCATAATTCTCATTTAAAAATATTTTTCCCCATTTCCCGAGACCTAATCTTGAAATTGGGGAATTAAAATAAATTTAATTTCCTTTTCAACTTTTTTTATTTCTGAATTAATAATTATTCCTATTTAATTATTTTCCAACATTTTTCTAGATACAAAATTCTAAATGAGCTATTTATTTGCATTCAAATATTAAAACATGCATATGGAATTCACATTATTTGCCATCAACTAATTATTGTGACAACACCACTCAACGTTCAAGTGCATAAGTAATTATTGAATTAATCTAGAATTAATTTTCCATTCTTTTAATTACATGCATATATGGATTTAAAAGAGAATAACTGTTGAGAAATATGTCTCAACCTTGCAAGCCTTTTCCAGGAAAATTACATAATTTGTTTGTGGCAGTTTTCCACATGTTTATGCATTGGAAAAAGGTGTATGAGTTGTTAAAAGGTGCCTTGTCCTTAGTAGAATATAGGAGGGCCATTTTTAGAGCATAGTTAATTTATTTTATGTCATTTATGGGGGTCTAAACTAGAGGACAAAATTATGGACGGGATTACTATTTTAACCTGGTTGTTTTTCCATCTTGGAAATATAAATGTCAAAAATGGGCAACATGTGGCATGGTGGTTAAGCCCATGGTTTTGTAAAACCACAAATGGTTTCCAGGTTGTAAATCACTATATAAGGAGGGCTTGGGGAGGAGTTTACTTAATGGATTTTTGTTTGCAAGGTTGGGCGCTAGAAGGATGCTAGTGGTGTCTCTCCAAGCTTGAGTTGAGGTGATGCTCTTGTAAGAACTTGCATTGCAAGTGTATTGTAATCTTCTTTGATTTGATAATACATTATGCAGGTTTTAGAGGGTGGGGTTTTTCTCCCATAAGGGTTTTTCCCACGATAATCACAATGTTATGTGTTTATGGTTATTTCATTTATACTCTTGAATGTGTTTCTTTGAATCGTTGTAATACTTTATATTGAAATCTGCATATTCATTCTCTCAAGATTAGCGTAGGAAGCGTTTTCGCACACCTTTGCTTCCTTACAAGTGGTATCAGAGCCTGGCCAGTTTTGGTTCTGTTTGTTGGGTACAGGGTTTTTTGAGCTAATCAAGGTTTGAGTGGGAGCTTGTGCAGAGTATTTCATTTTTTGTATTGTAGGATCGTAAAGATGGCAAGCATGTCGGGGAGGATTGATGTAGAAAAGTTTTATGGCACAAACTTTGAGATGTGGAAGCTGAAGATGGAAGATCTGTTGATTGATCGAGATCTATGGGATGCGGTGGATGCGAATAACCTAAGGCCTACAGATCCGACTTTAGCTGCACAATATGATGTGATGGACAGAAAAGCTAAAGGTCTCATAAGATTGTGTCTTGCAGACTCAATTCTGATTAATGTGCACGAAGAGTCTACGGCGAAGAAGCTTTGGAAGAAGCTAAGTGAGATCTATCAAGCGAAATCACTTGTTAACAAGATTTTCTTGAGGAAGAAATTGTATTCCTTGAGAATGGAAGAAGGTGGACGAATTCCTGAGCATCTGGAAAGTTTCAATAGGTTGGTGACTCAGTTGACCTCAGTTGGGGTAGCGATGGATGAAGAAGAAAGGTGCCAAATCCTACTATGTTCATTGCCAGATTCATGGGACAACCTTGTCATGGCCATAGGGAGCACTTCTGTTGTCTTGAAGATGGAGGATGTTCTTGGTTCTCTACTTTCTGAGGAAATGAGAAGGAAGGTCTCTCTGAATGCTAAAGAGGCTTTGAGTGTTCGAGGAAGACCAAAGGAAAGAGGCAAGAACGAAAAGCAACATGGCCGTTCTAAGTCCAAGAATAAGGGGAGATCAAAATCCCCTGGTAAGTCCAAGGTGATATGTTGGAATTGTGGTAAATCTGGACACTTCCGAAAGGATTGCAAAGAGGAAAAGAAGAAGAAGAAAAAGAATCAAGATTCTGATTCTGAGTCCGAGAAGGAAGATGGAGACACTTTTATCGCAGCCTTGGCCACTCATGCAAGTGATAATGCATGGTTAATAGACTCAGGTGCATCTTTCCACATGACTCCTAATAGAAACTGGTTTAGTAAGTATGAAAGTTTTGATGGTGATAAGGTGTATTTGGGTGATAACTCTATTCTTGATATTGTTGGCCGTGGAAGTATTCGTGTAAAATTTTCTGATGGTAGAATTAGAAGATTTGATGGTGTCTTGCATATCCCGGGACTAGCAAGAAATTTGTTATCTGTTAGTAAACTAATAGATGCGGGTGTGCATGTATAGTTCTCTGAAGCAGGTGTGAAAATGGTAAGAGGTGCTATGGTAATAGCAAGAGGAAGCAGATTGGGTACACTATACCAGCTTGATGCATGCATGGTTGAGTGCAATAGTACTTCTGATAAGATTGTGAAAAAGACTACTCTGTTGGAAAAGGAGAGGTTTTCTCTTTCAACAAATGGTCGTGGTTTTTGGGTACCCAAGGGTGCTCTGTCTACCGAATCAAAGTTGCCTATAGAGAAGACCATGTTATGGCACCAAAGACTTGGCCACATAGGTGAGAAGGGTCTACGGACCTTGAAAAATAAGAATCTTGTTGATGGGTTAAATGATTGCAATCTTGAATTTGATTTTTGTGAGCATTGTATTTATGGAAAACAAAACCGCATTCAGTTTTACTCCAGTTCTCATAAGTCTTCATGTATATTGGATCTGATCCATTCAGATGTATTTGGTCCAGTTGATGTTCCTTCTATTGGTAAATCAGTTTATTATGTCTCTTTCATTGATGATTTCAGTAGAAGAACATGGGTTTATTTTCTTAGGAGTAAAGCTGAAGTTTTCAGTCGTTTCAAAGAATTTAAAGCAATGGTAGAGTTACAGACTGGAAAGAAAATAAAATGTTTGAGAACTGATAATGGCGGTGAATATTGCTCTAATGATTTTGATACATTTTGTAAAGATTGTGGTATTAAAAGACAGAAGACAACTCCGTATTCTCCACAACAGAATGGAGTTGCAGAAAGAATGAACAGGACCCTGATGGAGAAGGCTAGGAGTATGTTGAGTGGTGTTGGACTAGAACAAAAGTTCTGGGCTGAAGCTGTAGCCACTGCCTGCTACCTGATAAACAGGTCTCCTACATCAGCTCTTGTTGATAAAACGCCAATGGAAGCGTGGTCGGGCCACAAGCCTTCACTTAGACATCTGAGAGTTTTTGGTTGTGAGGCATATGCTCATGTGCCAAAGGAGAAGCGGACAAAATTGGATAACAAAGCTGTTAAATGTATTTTCATCGGATACAGTTATGGTGTGAAAGGATACAAGCTTTGGGATCCTATTGCACAAAAGGTATTTTATTCTAGAAGTGTTATTTTTAGAGAAACTAAGCCTTCTTTTGTTACAGTGCAGCCAAAACAAATAGAAGAAAAGGAAGATGTGATTCAACTACTTGCTACACCAGAGAAAGTTGAATCGAGGCCCTTAGAAAGATAAGAAGTCGAGGAGAGCTCTACGAGTTCTGAATCATCAGAGGAAGAAGAGGTACCTGAACCTGAACCTGATAATGAACCAGATCTTGCTTGAAGGTCTACTAGACAAAGGAAACCACCTGAAAGGTATGGGTATTCTCCTGATGATTGGAGGTGTATATATGCTTTGAATGCTAACATCGATGAACCAAGATCTATAGAAGAGGCTCTTGGTATGAATGATTCAGAGTCCTAGAAAATAGCCATGGATGAAGAGATGGCAGCGCTTAAGAGGAATGATACATGGGACCTTGTACCATTGCCTGAAGGACGGAAACCTGTTGGTTGTAAATGGGTGTTCAAAAAGAAGATGGGTTCAGATGGAAGCATTGAGAAGTACAAAGCGCGATTGGTTGCTAAGGGTTACTCCCAGGTTGAGGGGGTAGATTATGGTGAGATTTTTTCTCCTGTAGCCAAAATGACATCCATTCGATTTTTGCTTTCTATTGCAGCAGCTTATGATCTAGAGATCGAGCAAATGGATGTGAAAACAACTTTCCTTCATGGAGACTTGGAGGAAGAAATTTATATGACACAGCCAGAGCACTATGTGGTAAAAGGTAAAAGTCATTTGGTTTGTAAGTTGAAGAAATCCTTGTATGGTTTGAAACAAAGTCCTAGGATGTGGTACCAGAAGTTTGATACATATGTGTTGAGTTTGGGATTTGTGCGATCTAAATCTGATCATTGTATATATTTCAAATCTGATGGTGATCGTTTCCTGGTTATTGCCTTGTATGTCGATGACATGTTATTTATTGGCAAAGGAAAAGTTTTGATTGCAGAATTAAAATCTCAACTCTCAGCGAAGTTTGAAATGAAAGATCTTGGTGTAGCAACGTACATTCTGGGAATGGAGATTGTAAGAGATAGACAAAACAGAAAGCTTTGGCTAGGCCAGAGTAAGTATATTGGTACTATTTTGAAAAGATTCAATATGCAAGATTCTAGACCATTGAGTGTTCCTGTTACAATGGGAACAAAGCTTTCTATTTCACAGTGTCCTACATCCCCATTAGAGATGGAAGAGATGAGTCGAGTACCATACCAAAGTGCTGTTGGAAGTTTGATGTATGCTATGGTTTGTACAAGACCAGACATTGCCCAAGCAGTGGGAGTACTTTCTCGTTACATGTCTAATCCAGGAAGAGCACATTGGGATGCAGTTAAAAGAGTTTTCAGATACTTGTGGGGTACCTTAGAGTACTCTATATGTTTTCATGGAATAGGAAACAAGCATTCCTTGGATATTCGAGGCTATGTGGATTCAGACTGGGCTAGTGATGTTGATAGAAGAAGATCCACCAGTGCATATGTGTTTACATTATTTGGTGCTGCAATTAGTTGGATGAGCAAGCGACAGGTTGTGGTTGCCTTGTCCACTATAGAGGCAGAGTATATGGCTTCTACTCATGCCTGTAAGGAAGCCATTTGGCTTAAGAGATTGTGTTCAGATATAGAGTTCAAACAGGGTGCAGTGACAATTTATAGTGATAGTCAAAGTGCAATCTGCCTAGCGAAGAACCCGACTTTTCATGCCAGGACCAAACACATTGATGTACAATATCATTTTGTGAGAGATATGGTTGAGGATGGCAAGGTGAAGTTGGAGAAGGTAGACACTTTGGTGAATGTTGCTGATGCATTAACTAAACCTGTGAGCACAGAGAAGTTCAGATGGTGTTCAGAGTCTATGGGCCTTTCGGCCCCTAGCAATTAAGTCCATGATATTTTGGATCCCCTAACTCTTGCAAGGTGTTCGACAAGTGGGAGATTGTTGAGAAATATGTCTCAACCTTGCAAGCCTTTTCCAGGAAAATTACAGAATTTGTTTGTGGCAGTTTTCCACATGTTTATGCATTGGAAAAAGGTGTATGAGTTGTTAAAAGGTGCCTTGTCCTTAGTAGAATATAGGAGGGCCATTTTTAGAGCATAGTTAATTTGTTTTATGTCTTTTATGGGGGTCTAAACTAGAGGACAAAATTATGGACGGGATTACTATTTTAACCTGGTTGTTTTTCCATCTTGGAAATATAAATGTCAAAAATGGGCAACATGTGGCATGGTGGTTAAGCCCATGGTTTTGTAAAACCACAAATGGTTTCTAGGTTGTAAATCACTATATAAGGAGGGCTTGGGGAGGAGTTTACTTAATGGAGTTTTGTTTGCAAGGCTGGGTGCTAGAAGGATGCTAGTGGTGTCTCTCCAAGCTTGAGTTGAGGTGATGCTCTTGTAAGAACTTGCATTGCAAGTGTATTGTAATCTTCTTTGATTTGATAATACATTATGCAGGTTTTAGAGGGTGGGGTTTTTCTCCCATAAGGGTTTTCCCCACGATAATCATAGTGTTATGTGTTTATGGTTATTTCATTTATACTCTTGAATGTGTTTCTTTGAATCGTTGTAATACTTTATATTGAAATCTGCATATTCGTTCTCTCAAGATTAGCGTAGGAAGCGTTTCCACACACCTTTGCTTCCTTACAATAACTATTTAAAATATATTAAAAATAAAACAAACATCCAAATCATATGCTAAATGCATCTATATGACATTTAGTGTTTGTGTGTGATCAAGACCATCATTCGTGCTTTATCCTGCAAAGAGGATAATATCCCCTGCCTTAGCCACACCCTTGGTCTTCGATGAAATACCACTCAAATACACTCAAGCAACCAACATGAGATGAGTATCTAAATAAAATCAAATCAACTTAGCTCATAAAATCATAATATATTAATTATGAATATCATTTCTCCATTTTGTATCATTTCCAAAATAAGACAATATTTCATTCTTTGCAAATTTCCAAAAAATTTAACACCACATTTATTATCATTTAATCTACCACACACATACATGTAATCATGAAGTAAATACCACATAAATAAAAAGTAGGCATCACCACAATTAGAGATGTGACATCCTTCCCCACTAGGAAGAGACATCATCTCGATGTCTAAGTGAAAACATACACACTATAAATTCTATACCATCCATACATCAAGAGTTATAAAATGCATGAAAAGAAAATATTAAGATAGAATCCAAGGTGTGGAAATGATCTATCAATATTTTTAGCATTCTCCCATGTTACGCTGTCCTTAGAATACTAATCCAACTAGATCTAGTATTGCAGTATCTCTCGACTTCACAACTTAACATTGCGCTTTTCTAGAATCCTAGTGGAACCCACTAGCATCGCCACTGTATCCAGAACCTACAAAGCATGCCAATCGATCACATGTGTAACATCTCAGTGATATGACTTGAGTAATGAGACATGGAAAACATTATGAATGTGGGACAAAGCTGGTAGTAGAGGAAGCCTATAAGCAACTGGATTCACAACTTCCAAGATTTCGAAGGGCCCAACAAAACGTGGAGCAAGCTTCAAGTTCTTGCAAAAATAAATTGAACTCTTATGTGGTCGAACTCTCAGGAACACCTTATTGCCTACTGAGAACTACCTAAAATTCCTATTTCGATCGACAAAAATCTTTTGACAATCAGAGGCCTTTTTTAGCTTTTCATTAAGCAATCTCATCTAATCTTCCATTTCCTTAAGCATCTTGGGTCCTATCACAATTTTGTCCTCCACTACATCCCAACTGATAGGTGTGAAAAATTTATGGTCATACAATGCCTCAAAAGGTGCCATGCCTAGTGAGGCATGATAGGAATTGTTGTGGGAAAACTTGACTAGAGGTAATTACTCTTCCCATTTATGTTGATACTCCATGCAATACATTCTGAGAAGATATTCCACCACCTAATTCACTCTCTCTATTTTACCATCGGTCTGAGGGTGATATGCAGAGCTGAAATTCAGTTTAGTCCCTAAGGAAGAATTTAATGTGATCCAAAACTTGGAAGTCATATGAGTGTCACGATAAGAAATGATCATTTCGGGCACTCCATGTAACCTGAAGATCTCCTAAAAAAAATTATTTGCTAACACCAAAGAACCATCTCTTAGGTTTCTAGGAATAACGTCACGTCTAGCCTTAGTTATTGGCAACCCCTGAATAAAGTCCATTGTGATCACCTGACATTTATATTTTGGCACTCGGTGTGGGTACAAAAGTCTCACCAGATATACATACTCATCCTTAACTTACTGGCACTCCAAACATCGTGCTACAAATGATATTACATCTTTCTTAAGTCTTGGCCATAAATATAAGGGTCTGAGTACCTCTACCATTTTCATCACATCGGGGTCCCCTAAATAAGGTGTGGTATGGAATTCCTACAACACTAATTCCCTCGAACCAATAGAATTAGGTACATACATTCACCTTTGGTACCTCAATATTCCATTTGCCTCAAACACATAACCATCATATCTTCGGTCTGAAGGATTCCTCTCTAGGTCTTGTTTCACCCTTTCGAAATGCTCATCTCCTACCATTGCGGGAATTACTTGCTACCTAAAGCTTAATTTTACTGTAACCATGGTGGCTAGATGTCTTCTCTTGCTTAAGGCATTAGCTACCCTATTTTCCTTTCCCTTAATATATTCAATTCCAAAGTCATACTCACTTAGGAATTCCAACCATCGTTTTTGACGAGCGTTTAGGTTGGGCTGAGTGAAAATATACTGCAATCTTGCATGATTGGTTTTAAACTCTAAAGGATTTCCAAGGATATAATGCCCCCACATCTAGAGAGCATGCACTATGGAAGCCAATTCCAAGTCACAAGGTGCATAATTTAGTCCATGTTGTTTCAACTTTTGGGATTCATATGTCATCACTTGAGCTTCCTACATGAGAACTACTCCCACACCCTCACCTAATGCATCGGTTATCATTGTGAAGTTCCCATTCAAATTAGGCACAATAAAGATGGGCACAAAAGTAAGTATTTCCTTCAGCAACTGAAAATCCTTCTCACACCTATCACTCCACTCAAATTTCTTTCCTTTCTTTTGAAGTGCGGTGATGGGTGTTGCAATGGTAAAGAACCCCTGAACAAAATTCATGTAATAACCTACAAGCCCCATAAAGCTTCAGACTTCTGAAACATTCTATGGAGCTAGCCACTCCATGATTGCCTTAATCTTTTCTAGATCCACAACTATCCCCTCACCAGATATCACATGTCCCTGATAGTGCACCTTGGTTTTATAGAAAGTTCATTTGGACATTTTTCAATAGAACTTATGGTCTCTCAGATGTTGTAATACAAGACAATATTTCATTCTTTGCAAATTTCCACAAAATTTAACACCACATTTATTATCATTTAATATACCACACACATTGATGTAATCATGAAGTAAATACCACATAAATAAAATGTAGGCATCACAAAAATTAGAGATATGACATCGTTCCCCACTAGGAAGAGACATCATATTGATCTCTAAGTGGAAATATACACACTCTAAAGTCTATACCATCCATGCATCAAGAGTTATAAAATGCATGAAAAGAAAATATTAAGATAGAATCCAAGGTGTGGAAAATATCTATCAATATCTTTAGCATTCTCCCATGTTACATTGTCCTTAGAATACTAATCCCACTCGATATTGTATTGTAGTATCTCTCGACTTCACAACTTAACATTGCGCTTTTCTAGAATCCTAGTGGGCTCCACTACCATCGCCCCTATATCCAGAACCTGCAAAGCATTCCAATCGAGCACATGTGTAACATCTCGGTGATATGACTTGAGTAATGAGACATGGAAAACATTATGGATGTGGGACAAAGCTGGTAGCAGAGCAAGCTTATAAGCAACTGGATTCACAACTTCCAAGATTTTGAAGGGCCCAGCAAAATGATGAGCAAACTTAAATTTCTTGCAAAAATAAATTGAAGTCTTATGTGGACGAACTCTCAGGAACACCTTATTTCCCACTGAGAACTACCTAAAATTCCTATTTCGATCAGCAAAACTCTTTTGACAATCAGAGGCCTTTTTCAGCTTTTCCTCTAACAATGTCATTTAATCTTCCATTTCCTTAAGCATCTCGGGTCCTATCACAATTCTGTCCTCCACTCCATCCCAACTGATAGGTGTGAAAAATTTATGGTCGTACAATGCCTCAAAAGGTGCCATGCCTAGTGAGGCATGATAGGAATTGTTTTAGGAAAAATTGACTAGAGGTAAGTACTCTTCCCATTTATGTTGCTACTCCATGCAATACATTCTGAGAAGATCTTCCACCACCTAATTCACTCTCTCTATTTGACCATCGGTCCGAGGGTGATATGTAGAGCTGAAATTCAGTTTAGTCCCCAAGGAATAATTTAATGTGGTCCAAAACTTGGAAGTCATATGAGTGTCATGATCAGAAATGATCATTTCGGGCACTCCATGTAACCTGAATATCTCCTAAAAAAAATTCTTTCCTAACACCAAATAACCATCTCTTAGGTTTCCAGGAATAACATCATGTCTGGCCTTAGTCATTGGCAACCCCTAAATAAAGTCCATCGTGATCACCTGCCATTTATATTTTGGAAATCGGTGTGGGTACAAAAGTCTCGCTAGATATACATGGTCATCCTTAACTCGTTGGAACTCCAAACATTGGGCTACAAATGATATTACATCTTTCTTAAGTCCTGGCCATAAATATAAGGGTCTGAGTACCTCTACCATTTTCATCACATCAGGGTGCCTTGAATAAGGTGCAGTATGGAATTCCTCCAACAATAATTCCCTCAAACCAATATAATTAGGTACATACATTCACCTTTGGTACCTCAATAGTCCATCTTCTTCAAACACATAACCATCATATCTTTGATTTGAAGGATTCCTCTCTAGGGCTTGTTTCACCCTTTCAAAATGCTCATCTCCTACCATTGCAGGAATTACATGCTACCTAAAGGTAGATTTTATTGTAACCATGGTGGCTAGATGTCTTCTCTTGCTTAAGGTATTAGCTACCCTATTTTCCTTTCCCTTAATATATTCAATTCCAAAGTCATACTCACTCAGGAATTCCAACCATCATTTTTGAGGAGCGTTTAGGTTGGGTTGAGTGAAAATATACTGCAATCCCGCATGATTGGTTTTCAACTCAAAAGGCTTCACAAGGAGATAATGCCTCCACATCTGGAGAGCATGCACTATGGAAGCCAATTCCAAGTCACGAGGTGCATAATTTATTCCATGTTGTTTCAAATTTTGGGATTCATATGTGACCACTTGACCTTCCTACATGAGAACTACTCCCACACCCTCACCTAATGCATCAGTTATCATTGTGAAGTTCCCATTCAAATTAGGCACAATCAAGATGGGTGTAGAAGTAAGTTTTTCCTTCAAAAACTGAAAATCCTTCTCACACCTATCACTCCATTCAAATTTCTTTCCTTTCTTTTGAAGTGTGGTGATGGGTGTTGCAATGGTAAAGAACCCCTGAACAAAATTCATGTAATAATCTACAAGCCCCATAAAGCTTCAGACTTCTGAAACATTCTACAGAGCTAGCCACTCCATGATTGCCTTAATCTTTTCTAGATCCACAACTATCCCCTCACTAGATATCACATGCCCCTGATAGTGCACCTTGGTTTGATAGAAAGTTCATTTGGACATTTTTCCATAGAGCTTATGGTCTCTCAGACGTTGCAATACAAGACAATATTTCATTCTTTGCAAATTTCCACAAAAATTAACACCACATTTATTATCATTTAATCTACCATAGACATACATGTAATCATGAAGTAAATACCACACAAAGAAAAATTAGGCATCACCAATATTAGAGATGTGACATCCTTCCCCACTGGGAAGAGACGTCCTCTCGGTCTCTAAGTGAAAACATACACACTATAAAGTCTATACCATCCATACATCAAGAGTTATAAAATGCATGAAAATAAAATATTAAGATAGAATCAAAGGTGTGGAAAATATCTATCAATATCTTTTGCATTCTCCCATGTTACGTTGTCCTTAGAATACTGATCCCACTAGATCTAGTATTGTAGTATCTCTCGACTTTGCAACTTAACTTTGCGCTTTTCTAGAATCCTATTGGGCTCCACTAGCATCGCCCCTATATCCAGAACCTACAAAGCATGCCAATCAAGCACATGTGTAACATCTTGGTGATATGACTTGAGTAATGAGACATGGAAAACATTATGAATGTGGGACAAAGCTTGTAGTAGAGCAAGCCTATAAGCAACTAGATTCAGAACTTCCAAGATTTTGAAGGGCCCAACAAAATGAGGAGAAAGCTTAAGGTTCTTGCAAAAATAAATTGAACTCTTATGCGGATGAACTCTCAAGAACACCTTATTGTCCAATGAGAACTACCTAAAATTCCTATTTCAATCGAAAAAACTCTTTTGACAATTAGAGGCCTTTTTCAGCTTTTCGTTAATCAATCTCATCTAATCTTCCATTTCCTTAAGCATCTTGGGTCCTATCACAATTCTATCCTCCACTCCATCCCAACTGATAGGTGTGAAAAATTTACGGTCGTCCAATGCCTCAAAAGGTGCCATGCCTAGTGAGGCATGCTAGGAATTGTTGTAGGCAAACTTGACTAGAGGTAAGTATTCTTCCCATTTATGTTGCTACTCCATGCAATACATTTTGAGAAGATCTTCCACCACCTAATTCACTCTCTCTATTTGACCATCGGTCTGAGGGTAATATGCAGAGCTGAAATTAAGTTTAGTCCCCAAGGAAGAATTTAATGTGGTCCAAAACTTGGAAGTCATATGAGTGTCACGATCAGAAATGATCATTTCGGGCACTCCATGTAACTTGAAGTTCTCCTAAAAAATTTCTTTCCTAACACCAAAGATCCATCTCTTAAGTTTCCAGAAATAACATCATGTCTGGCCTTAGCCATTGGCAACCCCTGAATAAAGTCCATCATGATCACCTGCCATTTATATTTTGGCACTCGGTGTGGGTACAAAAGTCTTGCCAGATATACATGCTCATCCTTAGCTCATTGGCACTCCATACATTGGGCTACAAATGATATTACATCTTTCTTAAGTCTTGGCCATAAATATAAGGGTCTGAGTACCTCTACCATTTTCATCACATCGGGGTGCCCTAAATAAGGTGCAGTATGGAATTCCTCTGACACTAATTCCCTCAAACCAATAGAATTAGGTACATACATTCACCTTTGGTACCTCAATAGTCCATTTTCCTCAAAGACATAACCATCATATCTTCAGTCTGAAGGATTCCTCTCTAGGGATTTTTTCAGCCTTTCAAAATTCTCATCTCCTACCATTGCGAGAATTACTTGCTACCTAAAGGTAGATTTTATTGTAACCATGGCAGCTAGATGTATTCTCTTGCTTAAGGCATTCACTACCCTTTTTTCCTTTCCCTTAATATATTCAATTCCAAAGTCATACTCACTCAGGAATTCCAACCATCATTTTTGATGAGCATTTAGGTTGGGTTGAGTGAAAATATACTGGAATCCTACATGATTGGTGTTCAACTCAAAAGGCTTCCCAAGGAGATAATGCCTCCACATTTGGAGAGAATGCACTATGGAAACCAATTCCAAGTCATGAGGTGCATAATTTAATCCATGTGGTTTCAACTTTTGGGATTCATATGTCACCACTTGAGCTTCCTACATGAAAACTGCTCCCACACCCTCACCTAATGCATCAGTTATCATTGTGAAGTTCCCATTAAAATTAGGCATAATCAAGATGGGCGCAGAAGTAAGTTTTTCCTTCAACAACTAAAAATCCTTCTCACACTTATCAGTCCATTCAAATTTCTTTCCTTTCTTTTGAAGTGTGGTGATGGGTGTTGCAATGGTAAAGAACCCCTAAACAAACTTCTTGTAATAACCTACAAGCCCCATAAAGCTTCAAACTTCTAAAACATTCTACTAAGCTAGCCACTCCATGATTGCCTTAATCTTTTCTAGATCCACAACTATCCCCTCACCAGATATCACATGTCCCTGATAGTGCACCTTGGTTTTATAGAAAATTCTTTTGGACATTTTTCCATAGAGCTTATGGTCTCTCAGACGTTGCAATACTATCCTCAAATTCTTGTAATGCTCCTCCTTTGAATTGGAGTAGATTAAGATATCATCTAAGGAAACCAACACAAAATCATCCAAGAAATCTTGAAAAATACTATTTATCAAATTTATGAAGGATGTTGGGGCATTAGTTAATCCAAATGGTAACACTGTGAATTCGTAATGCTTGTACCTTGTCCTGAATGCAGTTTTGGAGATATATTCATCTTTCATTCTCAATTAGTGGTAACCCAATCTCAAATCTATCTTTGAGAATACCTTCGCCCATATCATTTGATCAAACAAATCATCTATCCTAGGGAGGAGATACTTGTTCTTTATGGTTACCTTATTTAACATTGTGTAATCAATACATAGTCTCAGGGTCCCATCCTTATTTTTCACGAATATGACTAGTGCTCCTCATGGAGACACGCTCGGCCTTATAAATTCTTGGTTAAGAAATTCTTGTTGTTGGGCCTTCAATTCATACAATTTAGTAATATTCATCTTGTATGGAGCCTTAGACTGAGGGCCAGTTCTAGGTAGCAATTCAATGGAAAAGTAAAATACCTGCTTAGGAGGCAATTTAGTCAACTCATCAGGGAATACATATTGGAATTCCTTCAAGATGGAATGATCATTAGCTATCACTTCAGGGTTATCAAGATCAGTGGCCTTAATTGCATAGATCACATAGCCCCTTTTTAGCTCCTTTTTCAACTACATGGCATAAATTATCCTACATTCTAAGGGCCTTTTAACACCATAAATATCCACCTGATTGCTCGAATCATCTAAACAAGTTATGGTTTTATCCTCACAATCCTCAAGGACCTTATGTTTCGTAGGCCAATTTATCCCCAAAATCACATCATATGACCCCAAAGGTGCTACATATAAATTGACTTGCGCCATGAAACTAGGAAGTTCGAGTTGACTGTAGGCGAGGCATTGCTCTACCTTTTTCTCTACCTAGTTACCATACTGAAATTTCCATGTATTAGCCATATAACCCAGTTTAAAAAATAATTTAGAAATGATATGAGGATCAACAAAACTATCAGTAGCTCCTATATCAATCAAAATAGAAACCAGACATCCAAAAAGCTTACCCGACAACTGGATAGGCATAGCCTGATTGTTAGCTTGACAATTGTCAACCACCACATGAATGTGATGCTAGTACGCATTCTTCTAATTATTCGTCTGAGGGAATACACTAGCATAATGCTCTCCATCGCATGTGTAACAACCTCCGTGGGGTTCTCTCGGCTTGTCAGAACCATCTCTCTTGTTATTATTGTTATTATAATTGGCCCTCTTATTATTGTTCTAGTTCCCATCATGGCGATCCTAGGAATTGTTACCCCTTTTTATATTTTTGATCTACCTGTTGTTGTTACCCTAGTTATGTTGATTCTGATTATTGTTATGTTCATGGTTCCCCTATGAATTATTCTTAGCATCCCTTTTTTTCTTTTAGTTTTCAACCTATTGAAGGTTTTGTTCCTATTTAGTGGCTTTCTCAAAAGCCTCATCCATGGTTAAAGGGTTATGAATATCTACCTCAACTCCAATATAAGGCCTAAGCCCCAAAATAAACTTGTGTACCTGGAATCTCTCATCAAATTGGTACTGGGGCACATATTTGAGCAAATATGAAAATATTTCCAAGTATTGTGTCACTATCATTCCTCCCTACGTGAAAGTCTGGAATTCAGTCATCTTTTTATCAAAATAGGATTGTTGTAGCCATCTTTTTTTGAACAATTGTAGGAATTGCTCTGAAGTCACCTTACCATGCAAGAATTATTTTTCAACTTTTTCATTCTCCCACCAACTGGCAGCTTCTTTGGTGAGTTGGTATGAACCCCATTCAGCCTTAGTGTCATTAAACAAATCGCATAGAGAAAAATATTTCTCCATTTCAATTATCCAAGATTCTGCTTCGTCTCTAATTGTTTTACCATCAAATTTTGGTTGGGTGACCTTTTTAAGGTCCTTACCCAACTCTTGAGCCACCTTGCTTAACCTATTGGGGTTTCCTTTAGTCTCTAGCTATTCAACATTTGTATTCTCCTCATTCCCACCAGATTTTGACCCATGTGGACCCCTATTCCTATCTTTCTCAAGGATATCAATCTGGGCCTCCTACCAGTTCAATAGGGCTAGAATTCGATACAACCTATCATTTTTATCACCACGAGACCCACTCGAAAAATTCTCACATAGATAGGTTATAAAATCCATGGAATTATTTTGGAATATACACACAACAACAAGCGTAATTAGGCATAGGCCCTAGAGTTTAACCTAGATGCTTTGATACCAAAATGTAAAGCTCAAAAATTTAACTCATTTCAAATTAATCATTCCCATGTTCATTGAACATTACAAGTGAGATTTGGAGATAGCAAGAATGAAATTAACATTCACAATTGTACCAAAATGACATTGCTTTAATAAGTGGAAAATTTGAGTTTACATACACCTCATAGGGTATTATAAATCATCTATTTCAATGATACAATGTCAAATACACATCAGTAAATACATTCATGATATAGAGTTCAATTTTAAAAATTGGCTAACAAGCCATACAAAGTACAATACATGAAGCATATCCAAGAAATAGAATCTTTGAACCTCATTCGCCTTGACACCATTGGTCTTCTTGCATTGAGGCCAAGAGTGCGGTTAAGGTGCCTTTTCCAACCAACCACGAAGCACATGACTTCCCTGGGTTTCTTCCTAACTCAAAGAAATCCTTGACCTTGCATGAGAAGCCTAGCAACATGGAACAATAAAGTAGGATGGAAACTCTCGATGCATGCATATTTTCCTATATGCATTCCTAAACTAGAAAAACATATTTCTTGCAAGCAGGATGTGGTAGAGACATAATAACATAAAACTCTAGGCTTTTAAATTCATCTATTTCAATGGTACATTGCTTGGCCAAGCATATAAAAATATTAAAGGTAGTTTATGAAAATGATAAACTACAATCTCTTTGTACCCACATTCGACATCCTATCTCAAAAGTTTATGTAGAAGAGAAAATATCACATGATCTCATACAAAAATCTCATAAAGTTCAAGTATTTATCAATTCAGCACTTTTATGCAAACACACATAGCATTACCTAATTGCTACAATAATTTGAGTGAAAATTATTTCAAGAGAAGATTTTTGGTTTATAATTGACTCATTCATTATCCATTTCCAACACAAGAGGAAAAACAATGCATATTTAAATCACATTTTTTGAAGCATGTCACTTTCGTTTTGATGATATTTTGTTCTAGCAATAAAAGATTGGCTAAATTGCATAATAATCCAATGGAAACACATATGAAGTTAATTCTAACTTATATATTCATGAAGAAATCAACCTAATTTAGAAAATTCCCAATGGAATTGGAGATCTTATCCTTCCTCTACTCATTTATTGTAAAAAAAAAAAAAGTTTTGTTTTTATTTACCCCATATTTGTATTGATTTCGTAAGAAAAGGGTAACTATATATTTGACTTGCATAAAATGAAAGATTCAAGGAAAAAAAAATGTAGCTGTAGAGCTCATAGCAGGTGTTTTTATTTTGGTTCAAATTACAAATGATATATTCAATTATATTTTTATGTAAATACAAATAATGCGCAAACTCACAAGAATCTCTTCCACATCTAACTGAAAATAAAAAAATTCAGCCCAACCATATATAGTTCCACAACTAAATAAACATAAAATATATACTTATGTGTATATATTCCTCTATTCATAGAGGTATATACATTTATATGCATTTTAAAGATAAATTTAATATATATAATGGCATATATATGTATATTTATATATATATTCAATTTGAAATTGTACATTTATCTTAAAAAAAATACAGTATATACATCAAATCAAAGAATATACACATATATATACATATATATATATATATTAATAAAAATGCTAACGAATTCAGATGAAACTATAGGAGAAAATAATATATTGGTTGAGCCTTATTTAAACGCCATGGTAATTGGGGAAGGGTTGGCCTTGACAGGCTATGACCCCTCATGGGGACACAACCTATGGGGGAAGTGACCTCCCCATAGGTTGTAGCCTGTGCGGAGGCACTGACTCCACAACATTGTCTCCCTAATGGGGGGCACGGCTGGGACAACCTCCCCAATTCTCCCAAACATTTAAATAAATCAAAAAAATATTCCTATTCTTAGCTTCGGATATACATCATTCGTAATAACAATGACATTAAAAACATTTATATATATATATATATTTGCATATATATGTATATATATTGGAATCAACAAAGAAAAAATATATAAGTGTATATATATATATGGGTATATATATATGTATATATTCAAGTTCTCAATCTGGGTTTCCATTTCTAGTTCAAGAATTTCAAAAGAGATAAAACTGGGTATGCATACAGATAAACAAAATCAGATATATTTATATATACATATTTCTATATATATAAATATATGCAGCTCCATTCAACATAAAGAGAATAAAAATAAATGAATAGCACAGCTGACATTGAGAATTTCACACAACATGTAGCCAAATTTTCCATGAACAATCTATTTCTAGTGAATTCATTCTAATCTTTATCAGTGAGGTATTCCATGCCAACAATCAAAATTAGTATACAATGGAATAGATTAAAACCAAGAAAAATGCTTTTCCCTTGAAAGTGATTGTTGAAATCCCAACTGTAAAATCTCCTTTCCTCCTTGCTCCTTCCCGTGCTTTCTTTTTTTTTCAATTCCAAAATTCCATTTTGCAAAGCTATGTACAAAGAAAAACCCCCATTTTTTTCCAATTTTGCAGAGCAACCAAAAAGAATGTAAAAGAAAAATGGTTGTCTTCTCGTGACCACAATTCTCATTTTAAAATATTTTTCCCCATTTCCTGAGACCTAATCTTGAAATTGGGGAATTAAAATAGATTTAATTTCCTTTTCAACTTTTTAATTTTGAATTAATAATTATTCCTATTTAATTATTTTCCAATTCTTTTCTAAATACAAAATTCTAAATGAGCTATTTATTTGCATTCAAATATTAAAACATGCACGTGGAATTCACATTATTTGCAATCAAACAATTATTTAAACAACACCACTCAATGTTCAAATGCATAAGTAATTATTTAATTAATCTAGAATTAATTTTCCATTATTTTAATTACATGCATATATGGAATTAAAAAGAATAACCATTTAAAATATACTTAAAATAAAGCAAACATCCAAATAGTATGCTAAATGCATCTATATGACATTTAGTGTTTGAGTGTGATTGAGAGCATCATTCCTGCTTTATCCTGCCAAGAGGCTAATCTCCCCTACCTTAGCCACACCCTTGGTCTTCGATGACTTGCCACTCAAATAAACTCAAGAAACCAACATGAGATTAGTATCCGGATAAAACCAAATCAACTTAACTCATAAATCATAATATATTAATTTTGAATATCATTTTTGGGTATGTGTAGGATCATGATGGGCCAAAAAGTTGCAATATGATGGGTATGTGGTTGAAAAATTTCTTTTTACCCAAATTTGATGAAACGAAAAGGGCTTTTAAAGGAGATTCTCATGTTTCCACCAATATGAATTATGCTTTACTTTGAATTTAATAAATAATTATTATTCATTTTCTATTGAATTACGACTAAATTCTTGATTTTTAGGTTGATTGAAAAACATTTATAGCTTTCAAACGGTATCATATTTTTTGAATCCAAAACATGTGTCACATTCTATGCTTCACATAATATAATATTAAAAAAATAAAAAAATGAATTTCATGAAGTTTTGACCAAGTTTAAGGTGGTTAGACATACAAGTCTTTATATTTTTTAAAATTTGTCATAAAAAGTTTATAATTAATTATTTACTAGGAAAAAAATTACAAAAAAATATGCATCACATCGGGACATGAGTCCTCTAGTTATATCTAAAATCTTATAAAACATATTATCATTTTAATGTGGTTAGGAAGGTCAGATAGACACCTATTTCTTATTTTTTCCCTGAAATTTAAGTACTACTATATTGCAATTTCAAATTTTCACCAAATAGATTTTATTTTTTTGTAAAGAAACCTAATAATTTAGAAGCTACATTCAATTTCCTACAAATTCTATTGTTACATATTTTTGAAATAATATAGATAAATTATTCAAATTTTTATGTCAAGCTGCCTAACTCTGATTTTTATGATTTTTTTGCCATTTAAGGGCCTATTTTTTCCATGATGATCCTGCACATACCCTTCTCCATTTTGTATCATTTCCAAAACAAGACAATATTTCATTCTTTGCAAATTTCCACAAAATTTAACACCACATTTATTATCATTTAATCTACCACACAAATACATGTAATCATGAAGTAAAGACCACATAAATCAAAAGTAGGCATCACCAAAATTAGAGATGTGACAGGTAAGAAAAACAATAAATTTTGTGACTGCTTGGTTGGTATGGAAGTTGGATCAATGATGTACATCATTTGAAGGTTGATCAGATGGTGCGAATGTTGGTGTAGGAGCACCTCGTGGATTTAATGCCTCCACGAGGCCATTTTGTAAAATTTTATTTATTCTTATGTTTGAAGCATGTATTAAGGTCATTTAGACCATATTGAATGTGTTTGAGTTATTAAATAGGTTATTAGGTGGTTCATGAGTTCATTTTGCAAATGTTCTCAAAAGTGTAAAATGTTGTCATGTTGCAAAAATGTAAAATGGCAAGATGAAGGGTCAAGGTTAGTTAGTGGTTGAAAGGTTGGTTGTAACTATTGAAAAAAAATTTAAAAGGCATAGAAGACCTTGTATGGTGGAACCAAGTGTGTGGTGTTTTTTGGTGATGAATTGAATCAATGTAAGCACTGTTTTCTTGCAAAATTGGGATGTTTTCACTGTTTCTGGGCATTGTACATCCCTATACGGTCAAATCTTGAAACCAAACCAATTGGGGATGATAAAATTTGGAATCTACTTTCCATTACAGGTGATTTCATTGAGTTTAATTAGGATTTGAGAATTTTATAAGCTTTTACTCCAAGCTACATAGAAACCCTGATTTTGAGGGTTTGAGAGCAATAAAAATGTCTTGTGACTCATTCCACCAATGAAAATTATTGATTGGTGGATTTGGGTTAGATAGGTTATATTTTGTGTTGATGAAGATTTCAAGAGTAGGGAAGGAAGAGTTCTGCAAATATAATGATGCCCTCGGCTAAAACACATTGTTTTTGGAATGAAAGGGTGGCTAGAGGTTGGGTTTTGGCAAAGAACCATTGGAAAAACATGGGACATGATTTGTGAAGCATAGGAAGAACATATTTTACTTTTTTGAGGTGATAGATAAAGTGGATAAAACTTGGAATTGATAGAACCAATAAGCACCTATGCCTACAAGCCTAATTAGACCTTAAAAAAGTGAGACAGTCAAAAGTTTGGGGTATTTGTTACAAAGTAACCTATACCCATTTCAAGATTTTAAAGTGGATAAAAGGGTATATAAATCTGTCATTATAATCTTGGAAATATGTCTTCATCAAAAGATATTAATGACTATTCTTTTTGAAGGTTTATTAAAATATGAGGTTGTTTGAGAGGAAGGAACTCATAGAAAGAGTCTAGGACTTCTTGGGTGGATTAGTTGAGTTTATTAGGTCATGGAAACCTTGTGAATTTTTTCCCAAGAGTTGGCTGAGTCTTTGGTTCATAGAATCCATCTTGAAGCTTGTAATCTTGAATGAACAAAAGGGGTGATTTGGGCCAGTCAAAAGAAAACCTTATATTTTGTGAAATTAGAGTTCTTGTGAGTTATTGTTGGGTTGTTTATGTCATTCCCGCATATTCTAAAGTGTTTCTAGAGTTTGGTGAATAATTCCAAGTGTTGGTGACCCTTTGAGAGTTGTAGCCTTATTTGAACCATTTCATGTTAAAAGAGAGTAGTTTCATTATGATGAGCTCATTGTTGTGAAATATTCCTCTATTAGATTGAGTTTGAACCACTCCTCTACATTGAATATAAAGGAATCAAATCAAAGAGATAGATGAACATCAGTGAGACTGGATGACTTGTCCCTTCGACACTATGATGGAAACAAATGAAGTTAATGGAAGATGATGTCATGTTGATAGGTGGAAACATATGATCTCTTGGTATAGCAATTCACATACTTGTTATGAATTACAAGGTGATGATGTGGAATATGCAGATTCAAAGTCTCTTCATTAGGGAGACAGGTGAAGATTGATGGAATAGGATAGTCGATCTCTTTGACATTTCGATAGAACTTCATAGAAGAGACTTCACCATATCAAAGAGAGTTGCTTTGGTCCCTTCAACACAACAATGAAAGATTAAATAAGATCTAACAGTTCCCATTAGCCCACAACACTTGTGGTGGGACCCCCTCCATGCCTCATGGGGATGTAGGGAATAGTGGAGCTACAAAGTGTATTGATCAGATGGAGGATAGAGCTTTGGTGGGTCTAGTAGACATGTGGTGACATATTGCTCAATCACTACATATCATTGTTATGAAGCAAAGTGATAAAATGGTTCTCACGATGAGAATTCAATGAAAGAAGGTGATGTCAACATAGCCAGGTGTTAAGATATGATTGAATCATATGTGTTCTTCACATCACAATTATGAATTCAAATAAATTCAATCCTTTCATGATGAATGATGAAGGACCAGCGTTGGTGGAAGGTGATGCTAAAGGTGAATAGGTGGCAACAACCTGCTAGCTCGCTAGGATTTTATGGGATTCTACCCTTTATTGGCGATATAGCGAGGGATGGTGCAAATTGGTTAGAAATTGATCTAATGGTGATCATTGGATCAATTCACATCATTGTTGTGAGTTAAATGATAGATGAAGAATAGCAAAAAGAAATAGGTTAGGCATTAAAGATCTATAATAGATATTTAAAGATCAAATCCAATGATGATGATTTAAAAACATGACGAGATGAACGAAGAATTACAAGATTGTGACATGAATAGATAGATCAATGTTCCATGTTCAAGTGAGAATAAGGTTTTGATAGGTAGTTGGTATAGTGAATGCATTCAATTTGTCTACCTACTTCAATAACCAATACTAATGGACTTTTGACACATAGGTCAATGGTATAGATAGCCATGTCAATGAAGATGAGAATCAAATCAAATAAATAGAGAATGCATTAAATACAAATTTGTTATGAGGGTTTTGTAGTTTTCTATTCTTGGTGAGTTCCTTGTGAAAAAATTTAATGTTGTGTGGCTTGATGTAGAGGTAGTGTGATGATGAAGACATTTTATAACCCTATATAATGTTTTCCTATTGAGTTGGATGATAAGGTTTGGCTTGAGATGAACTAACAACTTGCTAGTGAGATTTGTAGATGAAGGAAACCCTAATAGTAAGTTTGAGTTGGTTTGGATGGTGGAGCAGACCTTGAGGTATTGCCTATAGATTGGTGAAGGAAAATAAAAAGAGACAATCAATAATATTTCTAGTTGTTGCATCTACCATATATGAGTGAGTGAGAATAGTCTACAGGGAAAAAAAAGAGTTGAATAAAGTTATGTCTTAATGAGTATGTTGCTGAGATAGAGAGAAAGAGAGAGCAGTAGTGCAGATAAATAATGCATTGATTTTTTATGAGTAGAACCAAAAAAAAAGAATTAGATTTGGGTTAGTATTTACAAAGATAGAACAAATAATGGTCTAAGTGTAGAGGATAAGAGAGTTCAAAGTAGAGGGTGTGTTGCTGAGAGTGCAACATCAATAGAAGAGAGTAAGTTGCAAAAATTGCAACAAACTAGTGTGCAATTCTAAAGTAAGTTGAAACAATGAATTCTAATAAAAAATTATAATATTGTTTTGTGAATCTAATTGGTTGGTTCCATTAGATAACTATGTTTGTGCTTAATGTAGGGGATTGGTGGCTCCTTGGAGTTGGGGTTCTCCTAAATCAGAGAGTTGGTGCTTCCTTGGGTTAGCTCCCTATAACATTGTAATAGAATATATCTTTGTGAGGCTAGATTAGGATAGTATATCCTAGCAGTATTTCTCACCGTGGTTTTTCCCATCTTGGGTTTTCCATGTATATCATGTGTTATTGATGTTTTGTGTGTGTGTATGTTTATCTCTCTACATGTTTAGTAAATATACATAAATATCTAAAAGGAATTAATCTACAATATTAATTAAGGATTAAGTCTACACAAAGGTTTTAATGGCTAAGTTTTAATATCTATTGATTCACCCCCCCCCTCTTAGTAGATTGTTCAGCTCCAAAAATTAGTATCAGTGCCCTAGGTTCCCTAGGAGAAGCTTAATCAGCTCAAGTAGATCTTGGACAACTAAACACAAAAATGATTAATTAGAAAGGCTCATCTACAAAATAAGTACCTCTCTTTGATTTTTCAGATTGTAAGTTTTGGAGCAATAAAATGAATGCATGTCTAAAATAATTAGGGTCTGATCTATGGATGTTAGTTGAGAAGGGATACAAGGTTCTTGTTGCACTTCCAACTACTGAGGCTGGAAAGAAAGTGTTTCAAGATGATGCTAAAGAAATGCTTTCCATTATGATTAGGTTGTCAAGATTTATACATGGGAAGGTCATGTATTATGAAACTGCACATGAAACATAGGGGTATGTGCAAAATCATCATGGAAAAAATAGGCCCTTAAGTGGCGATGAAAATTTAGAAAATCAGAGTTAGACAGCTTGATGTAAAAATTTGAAGAAGCTATCTATATTATTTCAAAAATATGTAAGAATAGAATTTGTAGCAAAATGAATGTAGTTTCTAAACTACTAGGTTTAATTAAAAAACAAATCTATTTTGGTGAAAATTTGAAATTTCAATGCAGTATTACTTAATTTCAGGGAAAAAATAAGAAGTGGGTGTTTGTTTGACCACCCTAACCACAATAAAATGATAATATTTTAGATATAAGTAGAGGACTCATGTCTTGATGTGATGCATATTTTTTATAATTTTTTCCAAGTAAATAGTCAATTATGAATTTTTTATTACAACTTTTAAATATTATAAAAACTTGTATGTCTGACCACCTTAACTTGGTCAAAACTTCATGAAATTCATTTTTTTTAATCCTATAGTATGTGAAGCATAGAATGTGATGCATGCTTTAGATTCAAAAAATGTGATACCATTTGAAAGCTATAGATGTTTTTCAATCAACCTATCAATTAGGACTTTAGTCGTAACTTAAATAGAAAATAAATAATAATTATTTATTATATTCAAACTAAAGCATAATTTATATTGGTGGAAAGTTGAGAATATCCTATAAAAACCCTTTTTGTTTCATAATTTTTGGGTAAAAAAAAGTCGTCAGCCACATGGGCCATCATATCACTTACATATCACCACTTTTTGGCCCATCATGATCCTACACATACCCATGGAATGAGTTAAGGAGGATGTATGAAAGAGATGATGGCAAGGTGAAAACATGTGGAGGAAAATCTAAAAATATGAAGACATGTGTAGATGAGAATATTGCAAACACATCCATTAGAGATGTTGTAGCTAGAAGGGAAGAGTAAGACGAATCTACATCTGGATCTGATAAGTTTGATAAAGAGGAGTGTTGATGGTGTTTTTATGCACTTCTCAACACAGGTAATGCACAAGTGCATTACCTCTCTTGAAAGACAATCTTCCACAATCAAATTTCAGAACACTATCCCAAGGTCTCTCGGATGTCACATCTTGACAGTGCTTGGAATATTTTAGTTGTTTGATGTGATTTGCTGGAATCACAAGGTGGCCTTATGTTATTTAAATATGTTGGAGAATTGGGTTAATGAATGAAGTTCTTTGGATATGAGATTACTGCGCTTTTGTTGTAGGTTCAGACAACAGTCTTGGACTCCATTGTTTCGTCAGATTTGGCTTTACAATGTGCAATGAACCTTAGCATGGGTTGTTTCTTAAAAAAGAGAAAGGAGGCAGTGAAGAAGGATGGTTCCTAGACCTCCAACTATCGATGAATAGTGATCATGGAGGTTCCTATTGTGGACAATTTCCTTAAATAGTATTTCACTTTATCTGAATTCTCACAATGTCATGAAATCTATGCTATCTTCTGAGGACTGCAAATATTCATCATTAATTTGCCATGTAAATGTGAATAAAGAAAAAGTTTAAGGAGAAACTATGAAATTAAAGTTCAGGATAACTTTACACAGTCACCTACCAGCAGCAAATGACCAAAAGTATGAACAAGGAAAGCATACACATAGCAGAAAACTTCATAACCAAAGACAACACACTAAGTCCACTAAAGCTAACTAAAGGATACTAGAACAACAAAGCAACTTGAAGTAAAGTTTCAATTAAAGGGAGAATAATCATGAAACATGTGGAGAAACCCAAAAATACACCAGAAAATGACTGTATTTTTTATTATAATTTTTGCAGCATGCCTTTACAACAACTTAACTCTCTTAAAATGAGAGGACGAGAGCCCTATTTATAGTTTTCAAAAATAAAAATAAGTGGCCAAGATTTGATTCTATTGTGTGGCGAAGATTCACTTTACACTAGGGTTTCACCTACCCCTAAATATATTTCATTTATAAAACATTTCTTGTCTTATCCCTATTTTGTCATCTAGTGACAACACTATAGCAATTTCATGCTTTAGCTATTTGCCCTTTGCTATAGCTACTCTTTGAGGAATTCTTTGTCGATGATGCGGTTTCCTTCACGCTTCTTTAAAGCTTATATTCTATGAAGCTCAAGATCAGTGGCTAAAGCTTATCTACCTCCATGAGATTCGATTGCAGCACTTGGTAGCTCTATTCTTGGGAGTTGTTAATGAGCTTTTTCTAGTCGTCATCATATTTGGCAACATTATCTCTAAAAATTTTTGACTAGGCGAAAGCTCGGGCAGAAAAAATCATGAAATCCATGGTGATTTCAGCCGATATCCCATCCTCCATGCCCTTTAAGAAGTGTGGCTTTACGCTCTCCAGATTAATTTCACCAACATGCAGATCATATCCCGTCATTAGCTTGAGATACCGAGCGCAATCCTCTATGGCCTCCTTGGCCCATTCGATATCCAAAACTACCCGTTCCATAATTTGCTCCAACTTTACCTTCTGATGATCGAAATCTTGCTTCCATACATCCACTAACCAGTGGTCATCATCTTTGAGGGAAAGGTTCTTCTCCCAAACCTTGCTTGGCAACGCGAGTATGGCCTCAATTTTTCGGTAGGCTACTTTGTACTTCCTTGGGAACCCCTCACAAACTTGCCTCGTACCGTCAAGAGTCCTTTGTACTTCCAAGAACCTATTAGTTGTCTGAGCAACTAAGTTGATACCTATGTTTCCTATGTCTAAGACCTGCCGGAACCAATTTTTCGTAGTCTTATCCAGGTTCCTTCTCTTTTCCAATTTGTTGATCTACTCTTGAGATAACAACTGAGGCAGGGCTGATGACATAGTGGGCTGCTCATCCGAGGATGACCATTGCTGAATATAGGTCATTAGATCAACCACTTGTGCCTTGAGCTCCTCCTTCAAAACCTTATCTTACTAGATAAGGTGTACCACCGTGGCAACCGATTCTTGGAGGTGGTCAACCTTTTTCTCCCTCATGGCCATTCCCAAGTTGATGGTGGAGATGTTATAAGTTATTACTTGTTATCCAACCACCGGTGTTGCTATTTGTACTTCCCTAGATCCAGAGGCATCCATCGTTACCTTCGATCTAATCTTTGGCCTCTTCTCTTTCTTGGTGCTTATTTGTGCTCTAGCCAGTATGGCTTCCATCCTTGCCTTAGGATCCCTTAAGGTGGGAGTCTTTTGCTTCCACTATTTTTCCAACCAATTGGGTATTTGGGGATCTTCTTTAGGTAATTTACCTTGATTCTTGTTGTCCTCTATCTTGAGTTTAGTGGATCTAACAACATGGGCCCCCTTTTCAGTTCTTGAATCCTCCTTCTCCTCATCAAAAAATAGTGTTCAAGTGTTACACACTTAGTGGGAGACTTGGTGTGCAATTGCTCATTGGAGAGATCCTCCCTTTCAACATCGTTTTCTTCTTCATTTTGGCTATGTTCATGTTCCTCGAGCTTATCTTCTTGCTCATCTTCATGGAGGGATGCTTCCTCATCATGTTCTAGGGTTTGGCCATGCCCCTCAGTCAGAGACCTGTTGCCTTCAGTCTCATGAGCAGTAACTTCTTCATCCACCACAAGCCGATCCTCAACTTCCTTATCCATGATTTCCTTAAGCTGCTTGCTCCACTCGGCCTCAAGCTCAGGATCATGGGTTTCCCGTTCATTGAAAATATTCATCATTCATTTTCCATGTAAATGTGAATAAAGACAAAGTTTAAGGAGCAACTATGAAATTAAAGTTCAGGCTAACATTACACAGTCACCTACTAGCAACAAATGACCAAAAGTATGGACAAGGAAAGCATACACGGAGCAGAAAAGTTCATAACCAAAGACAACACACTAAGTCCACTAAAGCTAACTAGAGGATACTAGAACAACAAATAAACTTGAAGTAAAGTTTCAATTAAAGGGAGAATAATCATGAAACATGTGGAGAAACCCAAAAATACACCAAAAAATGACTATATTTTCTATTGTAATTTATGCAGCATGCCTTTATAGCAACTCAACTCTCTTAAAATGAGAGGAGGAGAGCCCTATTTATAATTTTCAAAAAGAAAAATAAGTGGCCAAGATTTGATTCTATTGCGTGGCCAAGATTCACTTTACACTAGGGTCTCACCTACCCCTAAATATATTTCATTTATAAAACATTTCTTGTCTTATCCCTATTTTTTCATCTAGTGACAACACTATAGCAATTTCCTCCTTTAGCTATTTTCCCTTTGTTGTAGCTACTCTTTGAGGAATTCTTCATCGATGATGGTGTTGCCCTCGCGCTTCTTTAAATTTGTATATTCTACGAAGCTCAAGTTCAGTGGTTGAAGCTTATCTACCTCCATGATATCCGATCGTAACACCTGGTAGCTCCATTCTTGGGAGTTGTTAACAAGCTTTTTCCGACTGTCATCATATTCGGTAGCATTATCTCTAAAAATTTCTGACCAGGCGAAGGCTCAGGCAGAAAAACTCATGAGATCCGTGGTTATTTTAGTTGATATCACATCCTCCACGCCCTTTAAGAAGTGTGGCTTTACGCTCTCTGGATTAATTTCACCAGTGGGCAGCTCGTATCCCATCATTACCTTGAGATACCGAGCGCAATCCTCTTTGGCCTCCTTAGCCCATTCGATATCCAAAACTACCTGTTCAAAAACTTTCTCTAGCTTTCCCTTCCAATGATCAAAATCCCACTTCCATACATCCACTAACTAGTGGTCATCATCCTTGAGGGCAAGGTCCTTCTCCCAAACATCACTTGGCAACGCGAGTATGGCCTGAATTTTTGGGTAGGCTTCTCTGTACTTCCTTGTGAACCCCTCACAAACTTGCCTCGTACCCTCAAGAGTCCTCTGTACTTCCAAGAACCTATTTTTTGTTTAGACAACCAAGTTGATACCTATGTTTCCTATGTCTAAGATTTGTCAGAACCAGTTTTCCTTAGTATTATCAAAGTTCCTTCTCTTTTCCAATTTGTTGATCTACTCTTGAGATAACAACTGAGGCGGGGCTGATGACGTAGTGGGCTGCTCATCCGGGGATGACCATTGTTGAATATAGGCCGTTATATTGGCCACTTGTGCCTTGAGCTCCTCCTTCAAAACATTATCTTGCTGGATAAGGTGTACCACCATGGCGACCGATTCCTAGAGGTGGTTGACCTTTTTCTCCGTCGTGGCCATTCCCAAGTCGATGGTGGAGATGTTATAAGTTATTGCTTGTTCTCTAACCATCGGTGTTGCTATTTGTACTACCCTAGATCCAGAGGAATCCATGGTTACCTTCGATTTGATCTTTGTCTTTTTCTCTTTCTTGGTGCTTATTTGTGCTCTGGCTAGTATTGCCTTAGGATATTTCAAGGTGGGAGTCTTTTGCTTCAACTGTTTTTCCAGCCAATCAAGTATTTGGGGCTCTTCCCTGGGTAATTCACCTTGATTCTTGTTGTCCTCTATCCTGAGTTCAGTGGCTCTAACGACAAGGGCCCCCTTCTCAATTCTTGCATGCTCCTTCTCCTCATCGTAGTCCTATTCAAGTGTTACACACTTAGTGAGAGACTTGGTGTGCAATTGCTCATTGGAGGGATCCTCCCTTTCAGCACCCTTTTCTTCTTCATTTTGGCTATGTTCATGTTCCTCGGGCTTATCTTCTTGCTCATCTTCATGGAGGGATGCTTCCTCATCATGTTCTAGGGTTTGCCCATGCCACTCAGTCGGAGACCTGCTGCCTTCAGTCTCCTAAGCAGTAACTTCTTCATCCACCACAAGCCGATCCTCGACTTCGTTATCCTCAATTTCCTTAAGCTGATTGCTCCACTTGGCCTCAAGCTTGGGATTATGGGTTTCACTGACTAACTGAGTTTCAAGCTCATCACTGTCCTCACTGGAAGATTCATAGGCCACCTCATCAATCTTTAGACATTCGAACTAAGGGTGCTTGTGGTATTTAAATTCTTCGCTTTTTGGCCTCTTCGCAACCTCTAGCTACCGTTGCTCAAGCTCGTCTGATATCTGCATTGTTGCCTCCATTCCTGGTGATTCGGAAGGTAGAGGGAGAGCTGGAGTGTTGGCCATGGCTTGAGCTATTGCAACCTGCACCATTGGACTAGTAAGCATCCCTGAAAGCTCAGATGACACGTTTTGCATGTATTTTACAAAGGATTCTGGGAGGCTGAGGATAGGCATTGTGGCGGAAAAAATGAAGGGAAGGGAAGGATTCATAGAGGAAGAAGAGATCAATGAGGTCGTGGTAGAGGAAAAATCCAACAGTATGACTTGCATGATTGGAGAGGTGGAAGCAAGGTGGACAGAGATGTCCACCGCGGGCGGGGAGGAAGTAGAAATTGCAAGCAAAGTATGCAGGGTGGTGGCAACAACAACAACAATTGTAGCAGACGGAGACCTCGATGGGTCAGACCCTTCTCCCCTGATCCCATGGAGTGGACCTTTGGGTCTCATAGACATCTCTGCGCCTCCGATTGTTTTTCTTTGTTTCTTTGGTGGCTCGCCCTCTGATGCCTTTCAGGCATAAACCTTTGGTTTGGGCAACTGCTCACTGGCTTCTTTCCACTTTTTGGTTTTGACTAATGGTGGGGTTTTGGATGTTTCCATAGTTGTAGTGGTGGCCACCCCACCATCAGAGGCACTTCGTTCACTTTCGAGTCCCTCAAACGTTAAGGCAACTCCTTGTTGTTTGAATCGGGCAACCTGTTGTTCGATCCACACCTTTGTTAAGATCTCGACGGGTTTAGTGAGTACGTTGAGGTCATCAACCTCTCACTTGTTCCAATCAATCATAGGTAGTTTAAAATTGGTGATGGCATCATATCCCAGATCAATCACCATGCTTTCATCCTCCTCAAGTTGATCAGGAACTGGGCACAAGTTTATTTTCTTTACATAAAGAGCAATCATGCGCATGTAGTGCCACAGCCACACTTTAAGATCATCTCTACAATTAGCCTAGAAATCCTCAACATTGTGGAGGTGGGAATACTCCTATCCCAATGCCTATTTGATATGACCATACGGGTCAATTCGAGGTCGAGCTGTATATTGCCAGAAGTGGTACTCGGCCAACTCCCTTTCTGAGTATCCCGTACATTGGGAGGTATGAATCTTGTACATTCCTTGGCTGAGCCCAATGGGGTAAGGTGTACCCACCAGATGTTTGCTACTCAGGATAGTATGAATTTGCTGTGGCTGCCAAGTCAGCTCCAACAATATAATTCAGTCATCTGGGTACTAGGGCAGCTTGTTTGGTCTTTCCGTGAATCCCTGGGCATGAATGTAGGTGAACTTTGGAAATTGTATGTATAGGAAGGCGTATTGCCTAAGGAGGGCCCTAAAACTATGGGAAAATATTCTTTGAAATTCACCTCCTAGAGACCGAATTATGTAGGTGATAAATGCATCATTCACCCTACAATAATCCCTCTTGAAGTTTTGGTACTGTAGTTGAGGGTACTTATCATAAGGTTTGAGCTCAGCTCCCGATGCCTCACTGGGTATTGCAGATAATCCATGATAGTGCCACCAATTGGTGAGGGAGTACACCAAGTAGGATGTCATGAAGAATTTGGAGGTCTTATTCACATTTGTAAGCTATTCATCGAAAAAATCACTGATTATCTCCCCCCAATAGAAGGCAGTGTCGTCACCACAGAGAATTTGTTTTGCAAAGTAAAAAATCCACTCCTAGAAGAAGGCAGTAGTAGGAAGACCCATTACTCAGCTTAGTAAGATCACGAGCTCATGATAATCCTCAAAGAAATCACTATGAAAAAACTCATGAGGGAGATTTTCGATGCTACCTTGCTTATCCTTCAACTAGTACCAATTGACTAGTTTCTTGCATTTCAACGGATCTTGCTCCCATACCTCCTTGCATTATTCTATGGTGGGGGTCTCCATCCTCTTAAAGGTAGGGATGTGGAAGGTTGCCGTTATATCCGACGGAGACATATCAACAAGGATATTCCCATCTTGGTCCACTATAGTTTTGGTCTCAGGCTGATATGCCTCTACACATGCCATCACCAATTCCAGGGCCACAAACGTTGGCATGAAGCCTACAGCTTTGGCAAGTCTATTGCTCCTTATCAATCTTGCATTTTTTGTTTTGGGATTCACCCTAACTCTTTGTGTGAACTCATCAATATCAACTTGATCGATATTGGTATCTGTGACATCCCTCCAAAGAGTAGTGATTCAGGACTGTAAGGGCACCCCTTGAAACTTGTACTTCATGTAATCCTTATCTTCCTTGCCCTTGGGTGCCTTGGTTGCTCCCTTCCCCTTTTCCTTGGAGGCACCAGAAGTTCCTGCGTTAGATTCAATAAATCCTACAAAAAGGGATGTGAATCAATATCTTTAAATATGGAAAAACGGCTTCGGACAACTCCCTACATATCAAAGTTAGCTTTGAAATTGTCATTCATACTTGATAAATGCCTATCATCTGATAAAACATCATAAGGAGGCAAAGCAGGCAATCTGGGTTCCCAGGGCCAAAATTCCCTTAGCAGAATGCCATTTGGAAGGGTAAATGAGGCATGGGACTCCCAAAGGTGTTTCCTGATGTTGGATTCACTCAATTAAGGATTGGCATGAAGGAAGACTTAATTTTAGCAAGTGGGTCGAAGTCCATTTTGGATTTGGAGGTCATTTGAGCCTTCATTTAGGCATTTGGGTATTAGCTACAGAAAGGCTGCCAGAAATGGCGCAAGGAAGACGAAACTCCGGGAGTTGGATTCCAAAGCTCGGATTGCCGCTATCAGGGAGCAATTTCAGGTTAGCCATTCAGAATGACGAAATGTAGGTAGCAATCCAAGAGTGGAATTCGGGATGGTAATCCCCAGAGACAATTTCAAGATTTGGGAAAGCCTGGCGATGAACAAAGGGTTGGGACCTGGAGGTCGACAAGTCGGCCAGGTTCAGTCGTTCGGTACGGCGAGAGTAGAACAAAATCTTGGAGGAGGAATTCCAAAGGTTGGGGTTTGGATATAATTTTGGACTTTGGTTTTCCTTGTGAATTTGAATGGACTTTAAGCACCCAGGGCCCGAGGTCCAGAAGGATGCTCAAGGCAGGCCGTTCATAATGACGAAGTTGATAGGGAATTTTAGAAACGAAATTATGAAGGTCGGATCTCGAGGATAGTTTGTTCCTTGGCCGATTTTTGATTTTTTGCAAGGTTGAAATGGGTCTCACGAGCTCGGGATCTAAGGGTCAAAAAGACGCTTGAGGGAGGTTGTTTTAAATGGTAGAGGCACAACAAAAACCTATGAAAGGACATCCGGAGGCCGGGATCTGGGGTGAGCTTGGCCACTGTTAATTTTGAAGTTTAAGTTTTGCATTTGTGCGGATGGCCACAGGAAAGTCTTGGCCCGGAAGACACCAACAACTATTCCGAAGAACAGTAGTGGTGGGGTTAAACTCCGACATTGAATTTTGATGATTTTATGTGGTTTTCCCGGATTTTAAAACGTGGGTTTTTTGGGTGCGAGTACTCATCTACCAGATTTTAATCCATATTTATATTTTTACTTTTTCTTAACCTAGAATTTCACAAAAAGGAGGACAAGGCACGCAGATGGTGGATGTACCTCAAAATCTTGAAGAAGGATACTAGAGAATGCACAAAAATGATAGAACAAAAGCTTGGGCACGGGGGTGGAGACTGTCGGATGTCGAGAAGCTCTCCAAATCTCTATCACCTTGGTAGCAATGAAAATGACAGTTTGAAAATCCGATTAAATAGCCAAAACTGCCATTAATACAACAATCTAATGTTGCATATGGCGGCCAGAGAGTTTGGTGAGTTTGAATTAGCGGGCGGTGACAAGAGGACTGGGGTCCGGTGGCCGGAAAGATGTTTGGCCGTTTCCATTTTAAAACAAAATTCCAGAGAAAGAATTCCAGTAGGGGAAACTCGACAGGCCAGACCCGGCAGGTCGGGGAGACGTTTGGCCGCGGCCGTTTGCAACAACTAATCTTGAACAAAATTTCGAGAAGGGAAACCTAGGAGGGGAAATATTTAACATTTCCAAAAAGGGGCCAAATTTGGTTAGACTCAAAATGTGACTTTGGAGGGTGATTTGACCTTTAGGGCAGAAAAAGGACACACAAAACAAGGCAAAGCAAAAAAGGGAAAAGAGGGTCTCCATTCTGAACGGGGCGTGTGTGCCATAGATACAATAAATGACGACTCTACTGGGAGAACGCTCTAGACGTTCTAGAGATAAATATTCATTCCAAACCCATGATCTCTGGTTTTGCAGACCAAAGATGTTTTTCAAATCCAAACTAAGAATAGGTTAGGGAAGGCGAGGTTGAATCATACTATGACATCATCATGGAGATGTGTGCATGGTGAGGTCATTTACCTTCCTTGGAGATAGCACAAGCAACCACTTATCGGGAGAGATAAGCTACGTAGTTCACCTAACCCCAAAAGTAACCTGGACATTGCTCCATTGCTAGCCAAACATCCATAGCCCTGACAAAGTTGTCATTGTGACCCCATGAACATAGCTCTACTGCCAACCAGGCATCCATAGCCCCAGTAGAGATATTCAAACACCCATATGGTTGTTATTTTCACTTTATTTATTCATTTTATTTGATATTTCTTTTCAGAACTTTCTCTTTTCTTTATGTTCAACCGCATAAGCAATGAAGCTCACAATGGGCTTGGGAATCATAGTAGTCACTGGAGCAGACTTTAGATTTTTCACTTATCCCTTCTTCCTTGTAATCACCATACTATTCTTTGGAAATGTTAGAATGTATTTCTGTGTGTTCCATGATAAATGCAGGGAATTCAAGCTGATAGCCATCCTAGGTTATTTTTGAGTTCAAAAGTTGAAAACTAACGCTTAGGGGATTTCAGAGGTTATCAATAAGGAATGAAGCCTTATCTAGAAAACAACACAAGAGGGAGCAGCGGGGCCAATCATTTATTGAGCAAAGCACAACCACCATAGTAGAATGAGAAGGCTCTTCCAAGGTCGAGATAAAATAGCCGGGACAATGAACAAAACCAAAGGACAAATAAGGAAATCTATTCTAACCTATGTATAGGTATTTACACGGACAACTCTAAAAAAGATCAGGCCTAGAAGTAGTGTTTAAGGTGCTGCCCATTGATGGGAAATAAGACTTCTTCACCAGTCAAATCCTTTAAGCGAAAAGCGTTATCTCCCAGGATTTCAGCAATCTAAAAGGGGCCAAGCTAGAGCTTGTTGGATTTGTTATGTCCCCCTTTCTTTTCATGGGCCTTGTCCCAGTATAGGACCAGATCGAAAATGCAAAAGGCCTTAACCTTGGCTCGATGGTCGAACCATCTTTTGACTACGCCCTGATGTTTGACGAAATTGTCTATTGCACGGTCTCGTACTTCTTCAAGGTGCAATAGCTCGACAAGGCGAGCTTCTCTTTGGTCTCCTCCTTCATTAAAATTGTTGAAAAACTTGAGGGTAGGGATTTTCAAATGTATGGGAAAGACAAGATCTAAGCCATAGACGAGATGATATAGGGAATCTCCGAGGGCAGCCTTGTGATGGGTGTGATTCGTCCACAAGGTGAAACAGAGCTGGGTATCCTAATCTTTGAGATTCCTATCTAGTAGCTTCTTGATCATCATGATTAAGTTCTTGTTGGTGGACTCAATAAGGCCATTGCCTTGAGGGTAATAATTCGATGAAAATTTGAGGGTGATACCATAGTCAAAGGCCCAACTCATGAATTTTAATGAAGCAAACATAGGTCCATTATCACATACCAGAGCATATGGGCAGCCAAATCAATTTAAGATAAAACTTTCTAAGAAATTAGTTACTACCTTAGTTGTACATTGCCTACAAGTTATTGCTTATGTCCATCTAGTGTAGTGATAAGAAGCGGTTAGAATGTACCTATGTCCAGCAGATGATGGGCGAGTTACCGGACCAATGAAGTTGAGACCCCATTACATGAAAGGTCTTACCTCTAGGATAGGTCACAACGAGACAACACCATTCCTTTCCTGGGTGGTGACATGACTGTGAGAATCCTTAAAAACAGTGGGCCAATAGCACCCAGCTCTTAATATTTGGTGTGTAGTTGATAGACCTGAACCATGACCAGTCTCGAACTTGTCATGGAATTCCTTAAGAACATGATCAACTTCCTCCTTACCCAGACATCTCAAATAGATACCTTCATGATTCTTTTTGTACAATATGGTGCCCTATAACATATAGCTGCTATTTTTCAACCTAAGGGCTCACCTTTGGACTCCCTGTAGATGAGGTGGACATTTATGATTCAACAGGTAGTACACTATGTTATTGTACCACTCCCCTGGGGAGACATCCTCCAGCTGGTGTTGTTGTACTGTGAGTTCAAGTCCAGCATCAACAACTACCTCTGTGATTGTTCGGGCGAGTTCCTATCCTCTTACAAGATTCATCGGTTAGATTTCCATGTCATACTCCTAGAGCAATGTGATCCACTTTGCCCTCTGCTCCCCTAACTCATTCTACATAAGTAACATTTTCACTACGGGGTTGGGAACTATAGCAAACACCTTGTTGTGCAAGATATAATGCCTAAAATTCTTGATTCCCTTAACAAGAGAATAAGCCTATTTATTAATGTTATGATAGCGTAGTTCAGCATCCTTCAGGGGGGCGCTCATGAAGGAAATTGGATGTTCACTCCCCTCGTCATCCTTTTGTGTTAAGATGCTCGCACAGGAATGATCTGAAGCAAAGAAGTATATGTAGAAGGGCTTTAGGTAGTTGGGGTTGACTAGCACAAGGGCATCAACAATCACCTTCTTTATTTCCCCAAAAGCCTACTTTTCTTCTGGGGTCCACTCGACCTTGGCGTCTTGTTTTAACATGGCATTGAGTAGTTTGACTATTTTCGCGAAGCCTATAATGAACTTGTGGACAAAGTTGATCTTTCCAAAAAAATATTTCAATTCCTTTTTGTTGCCTGGCAGTTGGATTTTCATGATGGACTGGACATGCTCAGGGTCAATAGAAATTCCCCATTCTGATAGGACATGTCCAAGGAGCTTCCCCTCAGTGACCCCAAAGATGTACTTCCTCGAGTTAAGGGAAAACCTGAATGCACGACACCTTTCAAAGACCTTGCATAGATCAGTGACGTGATTACCCCGTTGTTTTGAAAATACTATTAAATCATCCATATAGATGATGATGCACTTGTTGATCAGGTCTTTGAAGGAAATGTTCATGGCACGTTGGAAGGTGGCACCAGCATTGATTAATCCAAATGACATTTTTCTGTAAGTAAAAGTTCCCCATTTGGTGGTGAATGTTGTCTTTTATCAATCTTCGTATTGTACCATGAACTAATTTTACCCTGAGTATCCGTCTAGGAAGGAAATTATCTAAGAGCCATTTACTATCTGTAACACGTCATCCAATGAGGGTACAGGATAATTGTCCTTCTCTGAAGCCCAGTTCAGGTTGCGAAAGTCAACACACAATCTGATTTCCCCATTTTTCTTTCTAATAGGAACCAAATTTTCCACCCATGTGGAGTGTCTGACCGGAAAGATGATCCTGGATGACAACAACTTTTGTACTTCCTTATATATTATTGGTTCTACTAAAATGTTGACAGGGCGTTGTCACTGCCGAAAGGGCTTCACATCTAGTCTGAGAGGGATGGTGTGCATGATAATCGATGTGTCATATGTCTTGAGATTATCATAGCTCCAGGAAATGACGTCGTGATACTTCTGTAGCGCTTCAATAATCCCCTTTCTTTCTTCATGGGCACACACCTTACCTATGAACACATTCTTGGCATTTCTAGCTGTCCCTAGATTGTAAGTGTCACATTGGCCATTGATAGTATCCTTCTTAGATTGTTGATCCCAATCTTTGATCTGATCAAGGTCAAAGATTCGCTCTAATTGAACCATTCCCCTAGGGATGGTGTTGGTCTTTAGGTTGATAATCCCATTAATATCTAGGTCCACCTCTTGGGGTTCGACCTCATCGATTATCTATGTAGCGAACACATCCGAACTGGTGATGAAATCTAGGATATGCTTGTCATTGTTTTATACCTAGAAATGAGCTACATTATCTGGCACTGATAGGATGAAGGTGAGTTCCACTATCAATCTTCTAAGGCCTGATAGGGACAATGGTTATAACGTGCTAGCTACCTATGCCAGGGCATTGGTAGTATGATTTTGTGCACGTAGAATCAATTGAATGTTGAATGCATCTAGCCCTTCCAGCAGATCCCATACACGGTGTTGTTAGTTTGTAGGTCTTCAATCATAGTAGGAATAAAGCTTCCTAACTTGTTTTACAACTAACTCTGAATCTCCATACACTTGGAGCATCTTGACACCCTTTCTTAATTCCATTAAGATGTCCAAGACCAAGGCCTCATACTCCGCTAGATTATAGGTACAATAAAACTGAAGCCTATGAGAAGCAAAGTATGATTTAACTTTGGGACTGATCAATTTGAAACTTGCCTCGGCTCTGTGCTTGGATTTAGATCTATCAAAACACAATGTCCAAAATCCAAGAGAATCCTTGGACGTAGAACAGGTAGCTTGGAATCTTGACTTTGATGGAGCCTTCATTTCAATAACTACTTTAGGAGGTACAGGGATGAAACGTGTTTGTTCAGTAGTGCAGATCATATTTTCTCCTTCAAAGTAGCCTAATTTTTACATGTTCAATTTTTGTTTGGCACAAACAACATTCAAACTCTGAGTGAGCAGTATTGTGTACCCTGCACCAGTTAGGGAGCAAGAGTTCCTGAAATTTCATACGGGTTCTTAGACTAAGCTAGTCCTGAACACATTTTTCCATGAAGTCCTAGAAACCATTGAGCAATCCCCGAGTGTCATTCTCTCCTAGTTTTTCATCATCAGATTCGATCAACACTTCAGTACTTTAAGAAACATTGGTCAAATTAGTAGGCGGGCTGCATAGTATGAGGAAAACCTCGCTCATCCTCCTCCTTCAAGGCATTCTTGCTCGTTCAAGTACGACACTGGGGAATAATTTCTCAAACTTGTTTCAACATACAACACCTCATTCATGTTGTTGTACTCAGTGATCATAAATCTCATTTGTGGCTCCCACTTGATCCTGATCTGATTCGACATTCTTTTCTCTGGCAGCCACTTATGTGAGTAATTAGTGGCGGTGTATCTATTCAATGCCCTCATGAAATCCCTTCCTAGGATTATACCGTATGTATCTGGGATATCGGCCACCTGAATGTCTATAGTCTAATGGATCCGGGGATTGATAAGAACCTGCATAGGTATTCTATTAGTTTACCCAAATATACTAATTTTAGTTTTGTCAAGTTGTGTCAGTTTTCATTGAGAGGGATTTGGCGTTATTTCGAGTGCCTTACAAACGCTCAGGGGTATAACATTGGTCGAGGCTCCTAAATCAAGCAGGCAATCATGGAGGTTTTTCTCGAACACGCAAATAGTGGTCAGAAAGGGAGGAGTTTAGAATTTCCCTTGAAACAATCCTCCAAAAATGTCCACCTGGGCAACTTGGCCCTTGTCCTTCTCATTGCCCTTGCTTTGGGTTGGTATCTGATTAGCTGCCCTATCAGGTTGTTTGTTCGCTTGCTAACCTGCTAGCAGGTCAACCTTACTATTAAAGATTTTCCGAACAACTAGCTCACTTGGCTAATCATTAAAGGAGACCTTCTTTACTGGAGTTTCTTGAGTTGACCCCTGTGGTTTAGAAAAAGGCATTCTTGATGGCAGGCACCTTTAGAAGTTCAAATGCTAACATGCTCAGCTTCACCTTTTTAAACTCTTCGGTAATATACTCCCCCATCTGCCCAATTTCTTGATCATAAGACACATTTTGAGAGGAGGCGGTGGCCTGGCTTTGGTTGTTGCTTTGTTGTTTATTTCTGCTGAGATACCATGTGGGTGTATGGGGAAAACTCGAGTTATTATTTGCATTTGGATCAGGAGGGGTGCTAAAATTATTTGGTGGGGTGGAGGTCATAAAAGGACCTTTGACATGACCACTAGCTTTTCTATTTCTGAGGTTGTATGGGGTAGTCTATTGGTGAAACATTTTGACTTCATCTTCCCTAGGCTCTTCTTCGTCATCCTTAGGACCATTATCTATTGAATCAAAGAGCTGAGCTAAAGGAGTTTCAGAACTTACCTCTTATGCCTTGTCACTATTGTTCGAATCGATGCCCTCCAGTTCTGGTGTGTTGCATTTTGCGCTTGGGAAAGGAGCCTGGTTCAGCACCAACACCAAGGAGTCGTACGGGTCGAATGGGACAATATCTCTACACCCTAAATTGTCCATTGCATTTTGGACTTCAACTTGGAAGATCTCAATGATAGTTTGGAATTCTGAACAATCCAGTTCAAAATGGTGACTCATTTTGTGAATGCGACACCAACTAGATAAAGCAGCCTTTGCCAAGTAAACTCTACATGTGAGGTTTTCATTGTTGTTGGGCTGGTCAAGAGGCATAGGAATGCCACCATTGTTGGGGTGTGTATTCCAAGTTCGTTTTTGCCTTTGGAAGGGCCTTCTTTCAAAGTTTTGGCCTGAATTCTAATTTTGGTCATAATTCTACCCCGACGTCGTGCTAGCATCCCGATTGTCCTGATTTTCACGTTGATCTTAGTTTTCCCTATTAAGGTTGGCTTGGATGCTCTTTTGTGATGCTTGCAACTGGTTATTCTGATTCCTTAAGTGTGTCATTTTGGTTGACATTTTCTTGATATTTCGGTGAGCTCATCAATTCTATCCTTTTTGACATTGTTTGGATGTGACGTCAAACTTTGGAGGAACACAGGTTGTGCCATCGACTGATTCTGATGAGCGGGAGGGAATTCCGCCGTGTGAAGGTACGTGGGCACCTAGGATTATTGAGGATGCAAATTTTTCTACTGGGGCAATAAGTAGTGAGGTACTAGATATGTCTGATTCATTGACTGCCCCAGATGCAGAACCAAGGGTAGTTGTGGTACTTGATTCAACAAGGGTGTCTGATGCTGCAAGGCTTGCATGAGCCCTTGTATCTACGCTAGATGTGGGATTTTCCCAAGAGAAGGTAATGGACCAAAAATGTTCTGCTCCAAATCTATGCTGGTGATAATGGTTTCAACATATTCATCGACCAACCTAGCAAGTGGCAGTCTCATTTTTTTCACTAGGACAGAAGTGAGGTTGTCCAACACTGCAGAGTAAACAAGTAGGACGATAGCATCATTGAAAATGTACGGGGCCTACAACCAAGTGTACACTCTATGGAAGTGGTCATTGAATGAGCTGATCGGTTCATTTATTTCCCTTTCAACCGACATGAAGTGTCGATATGAATTTGCGGGGCTGACTAGAGTCATGAACTTCTACAGAAATGCATTCTTCAGAAGATGTCATGTGCTGATGGTTCCGACTAGAAAATTGACATACCAGTAAAAGGCCTCCTCCCCTAAAGATTAGGGAAAGAGCTTGTAGGCCACATCTTTGTATATGATCTACATAGTCTTTAAGGAAATTTCAAAGATCTTGACATGTTCCTTGGCTGTCCTTTATAGATCTTGGGAGTTGAACTTTGTGCTGAAATTCTCAAGATTCTCTGGCATATTATGGTAGAGGTTGAAGGTGAGAGGAGATGAGTTATTACCTAGCCACACCATTGGAAATGGCGGTGGAGGTGGTTGCACCAGATTGGTCTATAATTGTAATTAAGCTGTAGTAGCAGACAGGGCAGCCGTAGGGCTGGTGACTATATTTAGCTGAAAGACAGTGTCCAGCCCAGATGGAGAGGTAACCTGAAAGGCTGTATGGAATAGATGAGTGGAAGGTGGTACTACCAATGATGGTGAAGAAGATAGAGGTGAAAGAGCACTAGGCTGATCCGGCGAATCGGTGATAGATGGTCTCCTACTTTTAGCTTTTTTAGCTCGGATAGGGGCCTGTAATTCTTGTAACTTTCTCTTGTTTGGTGTAGATCTCAAGACTCGATGGAATCTCTCAGGAGAGAATGACCTAATTCGATGCAGCTTTACCTTTCTAGCCCTCCTTCTAGCGGTAATTCTATTGATGGTGTTTTTATGCACTTCTCAACATAGGTAATGTGCAGGTGCATTACCTCTTTTGAAAGACAATCTTCCACAATCAAAGTGTAGAACACTATCCTAAGGTCTCTCAGATGTCACGTCTTGATAGTGCTTGGAATATTTTGGTTGTTTGATGAGATTTGTTGGAATCACAAGGCAGCCTTAAGTTATTTAAAGTTGTTGGAGAATTGGGTCAATGAATGGAGTTCTTCGGATATGAAATTACTGCGCTTTTGTTGTAGGTTCAGACAATAGTCTTAGACTCCATTTTTTTGTCAGATTTGGCTTTACAATGTGCAATGAACCTTAGCACAGGTTGTTTCTTAAAAAAGAGAAAGGAGGCAGGGAAGAAGGATGGTTCCTGGACCTACAACTACTGATGAACAATGATTATCGAGGTTCCTACTATGGATAGTTTCCTTAAATAGTATTTCACTTGATTTGAATTCTCACAATGTCATGGAATCTATGCTATCTTCTGAGGATTGCAAATATTCATCATTCATTTGCCATGTAAATGTGAATAAAGATAAAGTTTAAGGAGCAACTATGAAATTAAAGTCCAGGCTAACTTTACACAGTCACCTACTAGCAACAAATGACCAAAACTATGGACAAGGAAAGCATACACACAGCAAAAAACTTCATAACCAAAGACAACACACTAAGTCCACTAAAGCTAACTAAAGGATACTAGAACAACAAAGCAAATTGAAGTAAATTTTCAATTAAAGGGAGAATAATCATGAAACATGTGGAGAAACCCAAAAATACACCAAAAATGACTATATTTTCTATTATAATTTTGGCAACATGCCTTTACAACAACTCAACTCTCTTAAAATGAGAGGAGGAGAGCCCTATTTATAGTTTTCAAATAGAAAAATAAGTGGCCAAGATTTGATTCTATTATGTGGCTAAGATTCACTTTACACTAGGGTTTCACCTACCCCTAACTATATTTCATTTATAAAACATTTCTTGTCTTATCCCTATTTTTTCATCTAGTGACAACACTGTAGCAATTTCCTCCTTTAGCTATTTTCCCTTTGTTGTAGCTACTCTTTGAGGAATTCTTCATCGATGATGGTGTTTGCATCGTGCTTCTATAAAGTTGCATATTCTATGAAGCTCAAGATCAGTGGTTGAAGCTTATCTATCTCCATGATATCCGATCGCAACACCTGGTAGCTCCATTCTTGGGAGTTGTTAATGAGCTTTTTCTAGTCGTCATCATATTTGGTAGCATTATCTCTAAAAAGTTTTGATTGGGCGTAGGCTCGGGCAAAACAAATCATGAAATCCATGGTGATTTCAGCTGATATCCCATCTTCCACACCGTTTAGGAAGTGTGGCTTTATGCTCTTCAGATTAATTTCACCAGTAGGCAGCTTGTATCCCATCATTAGCTTGAGATACCGAGCGCAACCCTCTCTGGCCTCCTTGGCCCATTCGATATCCAAAACTACCCGTTCCAAAAATTTCTCTAGCTTTCCCTTCTAATGATCAATATCTCACTTCCATACATCCACTAACTAGTGGTCATCATCCTTGAGGGCAACATCCTTCTCCCAAACCTTGCTTGGCAGCATGAGTATGGCCTCAATTTTCGGGTAGGCTGCTCTGTACTTCCTTGGGAACCCCTCACAAACTTGCCTCATACCCTCAAGAGTCTTCTATACTTCTAAGAACCTATTTTTTGTCTGGACAACCAAGTTGATACCTGTGTTTCCTATGTCTAAGATCTGTCAGAACCAGTTTTCCTTAGTATTATCCAAGTTCCTTCTCTTTTCCAATTTTTTGATCTACTCTTGAGATAACAACTGAGGCAGTGCTGATGACGTAGTGGGTTGCTCATCCAAGGATGACCATTGTTGAATATAGGCTGTTAGATTAGCCACTTGTGCCTTCAGCTCCTCCTTCGAAATGTTATCTTGCTAGATAAGGTGTACCACCGTGGTGACCGATTCCTAGAGGTGGTCGACCTTTTGATCCCTCGTGGCCATTCCCAAGTCAATGGTGGAGACGTTATAAGTTATTCCTTGTTCTCCAACCACCGGTGTTGCTATTTGTACTACCTTAGATCCGGAGGAATCCATGGTTACCTTTGATCTGATCTTTGTCCTTTTCCCTTTCTTGGTGCTTATTTGTGCTCTGGCCAGTATGGCTTGTAACCTTCCCTTAGGATATTTTAAGTTGGGAGTCTTTTGCTTCAACTATTTTTCTAGCCAATCAGGTATTTGGGGCTCTTCCTTAGGTAATTCATCTTGATTCTTGTTGTCCTCTATCCTGAGTTCAGTGGCTCTAATGAAAAGGGACCCCTTCTAAGTTCTTGCATCCTCCTTCTCCTCATCGCAGTCCTATTCAATTGTTACAAACTTAGTGAGAGACTTGGTGCACAATTGCTCATTGGGGGGATCCTCCCTTTCAGTACCCTTTTCTTCTTCATTTTGGTTGTGTTCATGTTCCTCGGGCTTATCTTCTTGCTCATCTTCATGGAGGGATGCTTCCTCATCATGTTCTAGGGTTTAGCCATGCCCCTTAGTTGGACACCTATTACCTTTAGTCTCCTGAGCAGTAACTTCTTCATCCACCGCAAGCCGATCCTCAACTTCCTTATCCTCGATTTTCTTAAGCTGCTTGCTCCACTCGGCCTGAAGCTCGGCATTATGGGTTTCGCTGACTAACTCAATTTATAGCTCCTCATTGTCCTCATTAGAAGACTCATAGGAGACCTCATCGATCTGTTGACATTCGAACAAAGGGTGCTCGTGGTATTCAAATTCTTCATTTTCTAGCCTCTTCGCAGCCTCTAGCTACTGTCACTCAAGCTCATCTGATATTTGCATTGTTGCCTCCATTCCTAGTGGTTCAAAAGATGGAGGGAGACCTGGAGTTTTGGCCATGGCATGAGCTATTGCAGCTTGCACCATTGGACTAGTAAGCATCCCTAAAAGCTCAAATGACACATTTTGCATGTATTTTACAAAGGATTCCAGGAGGCTGAGGACAGGCATTGTGGCAATGGAAACAGAGGGAAGGGAAGGAGTCATAGAGGAAGAAGAGATCCATGAGGTTGTGGTGGAGGATGAAATCACTGGTATGACCTACATGATTGGAGAGGTGGAAGCAAGGTGGACAAAGATGTCCACCGTAGGTGGGGAGGAAGTGGAAACTGCAAGCGAAGTATGTGGGGTGCTAGAAACAACAAAAAAAATTGTAGTAGACGGAGACCACGGTGAGTCACACCCTTCTCCCCTGATCCCATGGAGTAGACCTTTGGGTATCTGAAATGTTTGTGTCCCTCTGATTTTTTTCCTTTGTTTCTTTGGTGGTTCACCCTTTGATGCCTTTCAGGCATAAACCTTTGGTTTGGGAAACTACTCACTGGCTTATTTCCTCTTTTTGGTTTTGACTGATTGTGGGGTATTAGATGATTCCCTAGTTGTAGCGGTGACCACCCCACCATCAGAGCCACTTGGTTCACTTTTGAGTCCCTTAAATGTTAAGGCAACTACTTGTTTCAATCGGGCCACCTGTTGGTCGATCCACACCTTTGTTCGGATCTCGACGGGTTTAGTGAGTACGTCGAGGTCATCATCCTCTCACTCATTCCAATCAATGATAGGTGGTGGAAAATTTTCTATGACATCATATCCTAGATCAATCATCGTGCTTTCATCCTCCTCAAGCTGATCAGGAACCGAGCACAAGTTTATTCTCCATACAAAGAGGGCAATCATGTGCATGTAGTGCCACAGTCGCACTTCAAGATCATCTCTACAATTAGCCCAAAAATCCTCAACATTGTGGAGGTGCACATACTCCCATCCCAATGCCTTTCTGATATGACCATATGGGTCAATTCAAGACCAAGTTGTATATTGTTGGAAGTGGTACTCGGCCAACTCCCTTTCTGAGTATCCCGTATACTGGGAGGTGTGAATCTTGTACATTCCTTGGCTGAGCCCAATGGGGTAAGGTGTACCCACCAAATGTTTGCTGCTCAGGATATTATGAATGTGTCACAGGTGCCAAGTCAGCTCCAATAGTATAATCTGGTCCTTAGGGTATCGAGGCAGCTTGTTTGGTCTTTCCGTGAATCCCTGGGCATGGATGTAGGTGAACTTTGGAAATTGTATGTATAAGAAGGTGTATTTCTCAAGGAGAGCCCTGGCACTATGGGAAACTCTTCGCTGAAAGTCACCTCCTAGAGATCGAATGATGTAGGTGATAAATGTGTCATTCACCCTACAATAATCTCTCTTGAAGTTTCGGTACTGCAATTGAGGGTACTTATCATAAGGTTTGAGCTCTGCTCCCAATGCCTCATTGGGAACTACAGATAATCCATGATAGTGCCGCTGATCGATGAGGGAGTAGACCAAGTAGGATGTCATGAAGAAGTTAGAGGTCTTCTTCACATTTGTAAACTATTCATGAAAGCAATCACTGATTATCTCCCCCCAATAGAAGGCAGTGTCAATCAATGTGGAGAATTTGTTCCGCAAAGTAAAAAATCCACTCCTAGAAGAAGGTCATAGAAGGAAGACCCGTTACTCGGCTTAGTAAGTTCATGAGGTAATGGTAATCCTCGAAGAAATCATGGCAAAAAAGCTCATGAGAGAGCTTGGCGGCACTACCTCGCTCCCATAACTCCTTGCATTCTTCTATGGTGGGGGTCTCCATGCTCTTAAAGGTAGGGATTTGGAAGGTTTCCATTATACTTGGTGGAGGCATATCAGCAAGGATATTCCCATCTCGGTCCACTATAGTTCTGGTCATAGACTGATATGCCTCTACACACGCCATCACCAATTTTGAGGCCACCAAGGTTGGCGAGAAGCCTGCAGGTTTGGCAAGTCCGTTGCTCCTTATCAATCTTGCATTTTTTGTTTTGGGATTCACCCTAACTCTTTATGTGAACTCATCAATATCGACCTGATTGATATTGGTATCTGTGACATCTCTCCAATAAGTAGTGATTTGAGATTGTAAGGGAACCTATTGAAATTTGTACTTCATTTGATCCTTATCTTCCTTGCCCTGGGGTGCCTTGGCTATTCTTTTCCCCTTTTCCTTGGAGGCACAAGAAGTTTCTGCGTCAGATTCCTTAAATCTTGCTCAAAGGGACGTGAATCAGTAACTTTAAATATGGGAAAATGACCTTAGACAACTCCCTGCATATCAAACTTAGCTCTGCAATTGTCATCCATACTTGATAAACGCCTATCATATGATAAAACATCATAAGGAGGAAAAGTAGGCAATCCGGGTTCCTAGGGACAGAATTCCCTTGGTAGTGTTTGGAAGGGAAAAAGAGGCATTGGACTCCCAAAGGTGTTTCCTGATGTTGGATTTTCTCAACTGAGGGTTGGCTTGAGGAAGACCTAATTTTAGCAAGTGGGTCGAAGTCCATTTTGGATTTGGAGGTCATTTGAGCCTTCATTTAAGCATTCAGGTATCAGCTATAGGAAGGCTGCCAGAAACGGCGCAAGGAAGATGGAACTCCAGGAGTCGGATTCCAGAGCTCGAATTGTTGCTATCGAGGAGTAGTTTTAAGTTAGCCGTTCAGAACAGCGAAATGTACATGACAATTTGGGAGTGGAATTCTAGAGGGTAATCCTCGAAGACAATTTCAGGAGTTGGGAAAGCCCGATAGTGAACAAAGGGTCGGGATCCGAAGGTCGGAAAGTCAGCCAAGCTCAGCTATTCAAAATGGTGAGAGAAAAATGGAATCCTAGAGGTGGAATTCTAGAGGTCAGGGTCTGGATATAATTTTGGACTTTGGTTTTCCTTGTGAATTTGAACAAACTTTATACGCTCGGGGCCTGAGGTTCGGAAGGATGCTCAAGGCAGGCTTTTTATAACGACGAAGTTGAAAAGGAATTCCTGGAGTGGAACTCCAAGGGTTGGATCCCAAGGACTATTTTTTCCTTGGTGGATTTTTGATTTTTTGCAACTTTGAAATGGGCCTCGCGAGACCGAGATCCGAGGGTCGAAAGGACGCTCGAGGGAGGCCGTTTTAAACGACAGGGGCATAACGGAAACCCGCGAAGGGAAATTTGAATGCCGGGATCTGGTGCAAGCTTGGTCAATGTTAATTTTGAAGTTTAAGTTTTGCATTTGTGCAGACAGCCGTAGGATAGTCCATGCTCGGAAGACGCCAACGAATGTCCTGAACAACATTTAACAGCGGTATTAAACTTTGATGTTGAATTTCGATGATTTTATGTGGTTTTCCCAAATTTTAAAAGGTGGGCTTTTCGGGTGGGAGTACTCATCTACCATTTTTAATCCATTTTTACTTTTTTTACTTGATCTTAACCCAAAATTTCACAAAAAGGTGGAAAGGCGCACGAATGGCGGACGTATCTCAAAATCCTGAAGAAGGATACTACAGAATGCGCGAAAATGACAGTATGAAAGCTCAAGCGCAGGGTTGGAGAATGTCAGATGTCGGGAAGCTCTCCAAATGTCTATCACCTCGGTAGCATGAAAATGATAGTTGGAAAATTCGATTAAATAGCCAAAACCACCATTAATACAACAATCTAATGTTGTGTAGGCGACCGGAGAGTTTGGTGAGTTCGAATTCGCGGGCGGCGGCGGGAGGACTGGGGTCCAGTGGCCAGGAAGACGTCTGGCCATTTCCGTTTTAAAAAAGAATTCCAGGAGGGGAAACCTGGTAGGATGGACCCGGTAGGTTGGGCAGACATCTGGTGATGGCCCTCTGCAACACCTAATCTGGAAAAAAATTCTGAGAGGGTAAACTCGGGAGGGGAAAGATTTAACATTTCCAAAAAGGGGCCGAATTTGGTTAGACTCAAAATGTGACTTTGGAGGGTGAGTTGACCTTTAGGGTGCAAAAAGGACACGCAAAATAATGCAAAGAAAAAAAGGATTTCAATAAACAAAATAGGGAAAAGAGGGTCCCCATTCTGAACAAGGCATCTGTGCCATAGGTAAAATAAATGGTGACTCCACTGGAAGAACGCTCCCGACGTTCTAGAGATAAATATTCATTTCGAACCCATGATCTCTGGTTCCACTGATCAAAGCTGATTTTCAAAGCCGAACTGAGAATAGGTTAAGGACGGCGAGGTTGAATTATACTGTGACATCATCATGGAGGTGTGTGCATGGTGAGTTCATTTATCTTCCTTGGAGATAACACGAGCAACCACTAATCGGGAGAGATAAGCTACGTAGTTCGCCTGACCCCAAAAGTAACCTAGACATTGCTCCGCTACTAGTCAGGTGTCCATAGCTCCGATGGAGTTGTCACTATGACTTGATGAACATAGCTCTACTACCAGCCAAGCGTCCATAGCCCTAGTAGAGATATTCGCACACCCATAGGGTTGTTATTTTCACTTTATTTATTCCTTTTATTTGATATTTTTTTCAGCACTTTCTCTTTTCTTTCTATTCAACCGCATAAGCAATGAAGCTCACAATGGCCTTGGGAATCATAGTGGTCACTGGAGCAGACTTTAGATTTTTCACTTAGCCCTTCTTCCTAGTAATCACCATACTATTCTTTGTAAATGTTAGAATGTATTTATGTGTGTTCCATGATAAATGCAAGGGATTCAAGCGGATAGCCATCCTAGGTTAGTTTAGAGTTTGAAAGTTGAAAACCGACACTTAGGGGCTTTCAGAGGTTAGCAATAGGAAATGAAGCCTTATCTAGAAAGCAACACAAGAGCAGGTATCAAGGCCAACCATTTATTGATTGAAGCATGACCACCATAGTAGAATCAGAAGGCTCTTCCAAGGTCGAGACAAAATAGCTGGGACAGCAGACAAAACTTAAGGACCAAGAAGGAAACCTATTTTAACCTATGTATAGGTATTTACACGGACAACTCTAAAAACACTTAGGCCTAGAAGTAATGCTTAAGCTGCTACTCATTGATAGGCAATGAGACATCTTCACCAGTCAAAGCCTTTAAGTTGAAAGTGTTATCTCCCAGGATTTCAGCAATCTGAAAGGGGCCAAGCTAGAGCTTATCGAATTTTTTATGTCCCCCTTTCTTTTCATGGGCCTTGTCCCAATAGAGGACCAGATCAGAAGTGTGGAATACCTTTACCTTGGCTCAGCAGTCGAACCATCTTTTGACTATGCCCTGATGTTTGGCAGAATTTTCTATTGCATGGTCTCGTACTTCTTCAAGGTGCAATAGCTTGGTGAGGCGAGCTTCTCTGTTGTCTCCTCCTTCATAATTTTTTTTGACAAACTAGAGGGTAGGGATTTTCAAATGTATGGGAAAGACGGGCTCTAAGCCATAGATGAGATGATATGGGGAATCTCCGAGGGCAGCCTTGTGATAGGTGTGATCCACCCACAAGGTGAAACGGAGTTGGGTATGCCAATCTTTGGGATTCCTATCTAGCAGCTTCTTGATCATTGTGATTAAGTTCTTGTTGGTGGACTCAGCAAGGCCATTGCCTTGAAGGTAATAATTCAATGAAAATTTGAGGGTGATACTATAGTCAAAGTCCCAACTCGTTAATTTTAATGAAGAAAATGTAGGGTCGTTATCGCATACCAGAGCATATGCGCAGCCGAGGCGATTTAAGATAAAACTTTCTAAGAAAATAGTTACTACTTTAGTTGAATATTGCCTACAAGTTATTGCTTTTGTCCATCTAGTGTAGTAATCAGAAGCGGTTAGAATGTACTTGTGTCTAGCAGATGATTGGGGACTTACCGGACCAATGAATTTGAGACCCCATTGCGTGAAAGGTATTACCTCCAGGACAGGTTGCAATGGCACAACAACATTCCTTTCCTAAGCGACAGTAGTTTGGCACACGTGGCACGTGCAGACATGACCGTGAGCATCCTTAAAAATGGTGGGACAATAGTAGCCAACTCTCAATACTTGGTGTGTAGTTGATAGACCCGAACCATGACCAATCCCAAACTAGTCATGGAATTCATTAAGAACATGATCAACTTCCTCCTTACCCAGGCATCTCAAATAGATACCTTCATGATTCTTTTTGTACAATATGGCACCCTGTAACATATATTTGTTGTTTTTCACCTAAGGGCTTGCCTTTGGACTCCCTGTAGATGAGGAGGACATTTGTGATTCAGTAGGTAATACACTATGTCATCGTACCACTCCCTTGGGGAGACATCCTCCAACTAGTGTTGTTATACCATGAATTTAGGTCCAACATGAAAAACTACCTATGCCATTGTTCAGGTGAGTGCATGTCCTCTTACAAGATTCATTGGCTGGATAAGTAACATTTTCACTACAGGGTCGGGAACTATAGCAAACACCTTGTTGTGCAAGATATAATGCCTGAAATTCTTGACTCCCTTCACAAGGGCATAAGCTTGTTTTTCAACGTTATGATAGCGTAGTTCAACATCCTCCAAGGGGGTCACTCATGAAGGCGATTCGATGTTCACTCCCCTCGTCATCCTTTTCTGTTAAGATGTATTCACAGGAATGATCCGAAGCAAATGAGTATATGTAGAAGGACTTCAGGTAGTTGGGGCTGACTAGCACATGGGCGTTAGTAATCGCCTTCTTTATTTCCCCAAAATATTTCTTTGCTTCTAGGGTCCACTCGACCTTGGCATCTTATTTTAGCATTGCTTTGAGTGGTTTGACTATTTCCGCGAAGCCTGTAATGAACTTGCGAACAAAGTTGATCTTTCCAAAAAAAGATTTCAATTCCTTTTTGCTACTTGGAAGTTGGATTTTCATGATGGACTAGACATGCTCGAGGTCAATAGAAATTCCCCATTCTGACAGGAAATGTCCAAGGAGCTCCCCCTCAGTGACCCCAAAGATGCACTTCCTCGGGTTAAGGGAAACCCTGAATGCATGACACCTTTCAAAGAACTTGCATAGATCAGTGATGTGACTACCATGCTATTTTGAAAATACTGTTAAATCATCCATATAGATGATGATGCACTTGCCAATCAAGTCTTTGAAGGTGATTTCCATGGCTTTTTGGAAGGTGGCACCAGCGTTGATCAATCTGAATGACATTCGCCTCTAAGAAAAATTTCCCTATTTGGTGGTGAATATTTTCTTGTGTCGATCTTCGTACTGTACCATGACCTGATTGTATCTTGAGTATTCATCCAAGAAGGACATCATCTAAGAGCCATTTAATATCTGTAACACTTCATCCAATGAGGGTACAAGATAGTTGTCCTTCTCTGAGGCCCAGTTCAGGTTGTGGAAGTCAACGCACAATCTAATTTCCCCATTTTTCTTTCTAACATGAACCAAATTTTCCACCCATGTGGAGTGTCTGACCGGAAAGATAATCTTGGTTGATAGCAAGTTTTGTACTTCCTTATATATTATTGGTATCTATGACATCTCTCCAAAGAGTAGTGATTCGAGACTATAAGGGCACCCCTTGAAACTTGTAATTTATCTGATCCTTATCTTCCTTGCCCCTGGATGCCTTGGTTGTTCCTTTCCTCTTTTCCTTGGAGGCACTAGAAGTTTTTGCATAGGATTCCATAAATCCTGCACAAAGGGACATGAATCAGTAACTTTAAATATGGGAAAACAACCTTGGACAACTCCCTACATATCAAAGTTAGCTCTGAAATTGTCATTCATACTTGATAAATGCCTATCATCTGATAAAACATCATAAGGAGGCAAAGCAAGCAATCTAGGTTCTCAAGGACAAAATTCCCTTGGTAGAATGTCATTTGGAAGGGTAAACGAGGCATGGGACTCCCAAAGGTGTTTCTTGATGTTGGATTTGCTCAATTGAGGGTTGGTGTGAAGGAATACCTAATTTTAGCAGGTGTGTAGAAGTCCATTTTGGATTTGGCGATCATTTGAGCCTTTATTTAGGCGTTCAAGTATCAGCTATAGGAAGGCTACCAAAAATGGTACAAGGAAGATGGAACTCCGGGAGTCGGATTTAGGAGCTCGGATTGCCGCTATTGGGGAGTAGTTTCAGGTTAGCCATTCAGAACGGCGAAATTTCAATGAAAATCTAGGAGTGGAATTCTAGAGGGTAATCCCCAGAGATGATTTCAGGAGTTGGGAAAGCCCCATGGCGAAAAAAGGGTCAGGACTAGGAGGTCAGCAAGTCAGCTAGGTTCAGCCGTTCAGAACAGTGAGAGCAGAACGAAATCTTGGAGGAGGAATTCTAGAGGTCGGGGTCTAGATATAATTTTGGACTTTGGTTTTCCTTGTGAATTTGAACAGACTTTATGCACCTGAGGCCCAAGGTCGGGAAGGATGCTCAAGGTAGGTCATTCACAATGACGAAGTTGATAGGGAATTATGGGAACGGAACACTGAAGGTTGGATTCTGGGGATAGTTTGTTCCTTGGCCGATTTTTGATTTTTTGCAAGTTTGAAATGAGCCTCGTGAGCCCGATATCTGAGGGTCAAAAAGACGGTCGAGGGGGGCCATTGTAAATGACAGGTGCACAATGGAAACCTGTGAAGGGAAATCCAAAGGCTAGGATTTGGGGCGAGCTTGGTCGTTGTTAATTTTGAAGTTTAAGTTTTGTGTTTGTGTGGACGACTGTGAGAAAGTTCGAGTCCGGAAGATGCCAACGACTGTTTTGAAGAACAGTAGCGGCGGGATTAAACTCCGGCGTTGACTTCTGATGATTTTACATGGTTTTCCCGGATTTTAAAAGGTGGGGTTTTTGGGTGGGAGTACTCATCTACCAGATTTTAATCCATTTTTACATTTTTACTTGATCTTAACCTGAAATTTGACAAAAGGAGGACAAGGCATGCGGATGACGGACGTACCTCAAAATCTTGAAGAAGGATACTGTAGAACACGCAAAAATAGTAGAAAAAAAGCTCGAGCGAGGGGGTGGAGAATGCCGGATGCAGGGAAGCTCTCCAAATCTCTATCACCTTGGTAGCGTGAAAATGACAGTTGGAAAATCTAATTAATTAGCCAAAACCACCATTAATATAGCAATCTAGTGTTGCGTATGATGGCCAGAGAGTTTGGTGAGTTTGAATTCGCGGGCGGCGATGGGAGGACTAGGGTCCGACAATCGGGAAGATGTCTGGCCATTGCCATTTCAAAAAAAAATTCCAGAGATAGAATTGTGGGAGGGGAAACCCGATAGGCCACACTCAGCAGGTCAAGGTGACGTCTGGCTGCGGCTATCTGCAACGGCTAATTTGGAATAGAATTCCGAGAAGGGAAAGTCAGGAGGAGAAAGATTTAATATTTCCAAAAAGGGGCCGAATTTGGTTAGACTCAAAATGTGACTTTGGAGGGTGAGTTGACCTTTAGGGCGTAAAAAGAACATGCAAAATGAGGCAAAGCAAAAAAGGGACCCGACAAACAAAACAAGGAAAAGAGGGTCCCCGTTTCAAACGGGGCATGTGTGCCACAGGCATAACAAGGAGGTTGATTTCATTAGAAGACTAAGGAGAGGCTCTATAAAATATAGAGGTAAAACCACTTATCTTGCTTTTGAATGCATTCATGATTAAAAATATATCTCTAAGCAAGAAAATAGTAGTAAAGAAGAAAATAAGAAGGAACTACACACAAAAAGTGAAAATAGGTTATCAGATGTTTTTGATAGCACAAATGATGAACATGAAAGTATTTAGGATAGTGACGGGAATGAATACATGTCCATAGATTTTGGTACAACATATAATGAAGAAGAATAAGTGGAATTAGAAGGTAAACTCATATGTGCCTAGGATGAGATTGGTAAGTTGAAGAAGGAAAATGAAGAACAAAAAGTGAATGCACAAAAGGAAATAGTGAGAATAACTAAAAACCTTGAAGATTTTGATCAAATGATAATTAGTCAAAAAAAAAAGTGGAAGAAGAAAAAAGGATAGAAGATGTAGTTAAATCTGAACTATAGTCTAAATCAGAAGAGTGCATGAAGTTGGAAGAAAAAATAGTTTATGTGAGAAGAAATTTAGATAATTCTAAGTAGTAGATTGATAAAAGTATGAAGTTGAAAGGTGGCTCTAAGATGTTGGATGAGATTATCAGATCATAAAAGCCATCAAAATAGAGATCAAGATAAAGAGTGAAGATTGACCTTGGTTGTGAGAAAGGGAAGAGTCCTACTTCTGTAATATTATTTGATAGATTTAGAGTAGAAGAAAGATGTTGTACAAAGGAAGAGAAAGTATGTACAAATTGTACCAAGGAAAATATCTATAGAAATGAAAAATTAGAAAAAAGGCACTACATAGGTGAAGAAAGCTAAAGAAGAAAAAAATCTTACTACAGATAAGAAGAATGTTGAAGAAGAAAAGAGACATGTTGCAGACAAGAGGAAGAATAACCATTTAGTTCTTGATTACATACAGAAGAAGTAGCATATAAAGGGATTTGATGCAGACCGTTTCACAAAGATGAGATACATGAAGAAGAAAAAGAAAAGAAGGCCACCCCATACTACAAATAAAAGATATGACCAAGTACTCCTCTTGTTTCTATGGATATTGTTATACCTGTAATCAATTTGGTCATAGGGTTGGTGAATGTAGAGTTGCATCTAAAAGGAGCACAAAATATGTAAATAGGAATTCATTTTCTCTTGTAGTAAACATGAATGTAGTGTGCTACAATTGTAACAATTTTGGTCGCATGGATAAATATTATAGAACAAGTCATGTAATACCAAAAGCATGTAGTAAGAAAAGGAATGTGTCCCCCAAAGTGAACAATGGTTCACATATTCCTAAAAAGAAAGCTGAAAAGATAGAAAATAAGCTCAAGAAGTTTTGGAGAGTGAAAGATCAATAGGAAACACTCAATGTGGATGCTCATACCTTACATCACTAATATGTAGTGATAGGGAAAGAGCCCAAGGGGAGATAAATTGGTACCTATTCATCCTTGGAAATGAAAGGATAGATCAAGTCTGGTAAAACATGTTTTCCAGATTTTAAATGACTTGATGATTGCAGATTTATAGTTACACCTTTTCTCCTTGTATGCCTTGTGAAAAGGTAAAACATTTTTTGCTGAAGGAGAAGGTAGTTGTTAAAGTTGTCTACAAAGACAATGAAATGTATAGATGTTATTTTCTTACAAGTTGAGGAAATATATCTTAGGGTGATTTGTTTTGTAAAATCACTCACATTTACTTTTGTTAACAATTAGTATAGAGTGGTTCCAATTTGTGTTAGACCATTGTGAATTGGTTCAGAATAGTCTAGCTAGTTGGTCATGCCCAAAGTGAAGTAGGTGCTCAAGTATGTAGGAAGGGAGAATGGAGCAAGGTCTAAGGGGGAGATTCTATAGGTATCAAATTAGTGTTATACTTGATATAATGTAGTTCAAAGTATTAATTGGTATCAGGGCATGATATCATCAATTGGTGTCAAGAATATGATTCAATTGGTATAAAGCACAAATCAAAATATGTACAATTGGTATTAGAACTATCTTGTTTAGAATATAAATTGAACTTCAACTAGAATCAAATAGTTTTAATTGGTATAGAGTAGTTGGAGAATACATGGTTTTTCTATTGCAGTGAAAGAATGAGCGAACCAATTGGTATGAGAGCATAAATGGGTGTCAGTTGATATTAGTCAAAGGGGGAGAAAAAGTCCTTTTTTTTTTCCATTGCTAAGGAGAAGCAGAAGCTGCAACAACATGGTAACTTGAGACAAGACATTCAGGTGTGTGACCCTTTTCCATTTATGCAAAAGGGGGAGAAAATTGTGCAAATTCTCAAGCAATTGAGCATGGGAGAAAAGTATGCAATGCTCATAAAGATGATAAAATGATATGTGATCTCAGATGATTATCCACCATTGGTATCAAACCAATGACAACATGTTGAGCATTTGTTTTTTCCATCAATGAAAAAGGGTGATATTGTTGGCATATTGTTGTGATTGATGTCAAAATGAGAAATCATGAAAGGGAGATTCTTTGCATGATGAAAGAGGACCAGAGGACATATGGACCTGATTTGGTAAAGGAGAATGTTGGCATCAATGTAAAAGTGTCATTGATGTCAAAGGTTGAAGATGTGTTGTAGATTTTGTGCAAGTTTTGAAGAGATTATATAAGTTTGAGGCTCTGGTCTCAGGCTTACAATATATCACTTGTTAAAGAAAGAAGGTGTAAAAGACTTAGTAAAATTTGTGCTAAATTTATAGGTTTTGGGTATCGGGCCTCATTCATACCTCTTACTGAGTCCCTCAGAGTGGTGTTGAAAAAATAACAAAGTCTTAGTGTATTTTAGACATTAGACTTCGTGTATACACCTTAATTTTATGTTTAAAGAAATATGGTATGGTTTATGAAGGATGTGAATAAGCTGACACCCAACAATCCAATGTTTGATGGCATGTTTGTTGGTTTGGAATGAAGAACAAGGGATCCCCACAACCCCTGACAGTCTGTGGGGGTGATTTGTGTCATGGTGATATAAAATCTTCTATCCCGCAATAGTTTGATGAAGGATCAATGGTATGGAAGTTGGCAGTATGGAAGTACATCACAACACTACAGAGGTCTAAAATTATGTTGGTTGTATGGCAGTATGTAACCCACAATCCTGCGATAGTTTGTGTAGGGGGTTCGTATCATAGTGGTAACTTGTGAATATCATGATGGTTATTTGCATGGATAATGGTAGGGTGGTATCATATGATATGGTAGTTAAGTGCAACAACACAACTACTCAAGTTGGTGTCGATAATATTGTGGTAAAGAAAATGGTTAAATTTGTGACTACTCAGTTGGTATGGAATTTGGATCAATGGTGTAGATTGATTGGATGGTCTCGATGTGAAAGCATCACATTGAAGAGACCAATGAACATTAGTGAGACTACATGATTTTTCCCTTCGAAACTATGATGGCAGCAAATGAAGTTAGTAGAAGATGATGTCACATTGAAAAGTGGCAGCATATGATCACTTGATATAGCAATTCAAATCCTTGTTGTTAATTGTGTAGTGATGATGTGGATGGTGTAGATTCAAAAGTTCTTCATCGAAGATACATATGAAGATTGATGGAATAGGATAGTCGATCTCTTTGAATTTTTGGTAGAACTTCATAGAAGGGACTTCACCATATCAAAGAGAGTTGCTTTTGTGTCCCTTCAACATGGTGATGGAATATTAAAGAAGATATGACACTGCCTGCTAGCCTGCAACACCTATGAGGGGACCCCATCCATCCCTTGCAGGGGAGTGGGGAATGGTGGAGATCAAATGATTTTTTTCTTGGATGAGGATAGATATTTGGTGGGTCTAGAAGACATGTGGTGATATATCACTCGGTAGGTTCACATTTTTGTTGTGAATCCAAGTGATAGAGTGGTTCTCATGATGAGAAATGAATAGAAGAATGTGATGTCCTCATAGCCAAATATCAAGATATGATTGCATCACATGTTTTCTTCACATCATGACTATAAATTTACAAGAAGTCAAGCCTTTCATGATGAGTGATAAATGACCAATGTTGGTGGAAGGTGACATCAAAGGTGAACAAGTGGCAGCAGCGTGCCATCCCACTAGGATTATATGGGCTTGTGTATTTTTCTAGTGATATAGTGGTGGATGGTGTAGATTGGTTGGAAATTGATCTAATGGTTATCGTTGCATCAATTCACATAAATTTTGTGAATTGAATGATAGATGAAGAATAATGATGAGGAATAGGTCTGGCATTCAAGATCTATTATGGAGATTTAAAGTGATCAAATTTTACGATGATGATTTTAGCATGTTGAGATGAATAGAGAATCGTACCATTGTAGCATGAAGAGACAGATTGATGGTCTACATTCAAGTGAGAATAGGGTTTTGACATGTAGTTGGTGTAGTGAATTCATTTAATTAGTCTACCTACTTCAATGACCAATACTAATGGAGATTTGATGCATAGGTCAGTGCAATAGATAGCCATGTCAATGAAGATTAGAATTAGATCAAATAAATAGAGAATAAATTAAATTCAAATATGTTCCTAGGGTTTAGTAGTTTTTTATTCTTAACAAATTCCTTGTGACAAAAATTAATGTTGTGTGGCTCAATGTAGAGGTGGTGTGATGATGAAGATATCTGATAGCCTTATCTGATGTTTTCATGTTGAGTTGGATGATGAAATTTCACTTGAGATGAACCGATAGCTTGTTGGTGAAGTTTGTAGATGAAGGAAACCCTAACAATAAGTTTTAGATGATCTATATGGTGGATAAAGTATTGAGGTAGTGACTGTAGGTCGATGAAGGAAAAGGAAAAGAGATAATCAGGAAATTGTCTAGTTGCTTCAATCCTTCATTTGTGAGTGAATGAAAATAGTTTGTAAGGGAAAAAAAGAAATTGAATAGAGTTATGTCTTGTTGAGTATGCAACTAAGATAGAGAGAAAGAGAGAGAGCAGTAGATCAGATAGGGAATGCACTGACTCTATAAGAGAAAAACCCAAACAATAAGCTTTAGATCTTGGGTAATATTCATAGAGATAAAACATAGAATGTTCTAAGTGCAAAGGAGAATAGAGTGCAGAGAAGAGGGATGTGTTGCTGATAATCTAGCATCAGTGGTAAAGTGTAAGTTGTATAAAGTGCAATAAATTAGTGTGTAATTACAAAGTATGTTGTAACAATGAATTGTAATAAAAAATTGTAATACTATGTTATGAATTTGATTAGTTGGTGCCACTAGATAACTGAATTGGTGCTCAGTATAGGGGACTGATGTCTCCTTGGAGTTGGTGCTCCTAAGTTAGGGAGTTTGTGCTTCCTTGGGTTAGTGGCCTAAAACATTGTAATAGAATATTTCTTTATGAGGTTGGATTATGACTATAGATCCTAGCAACTTTTCTCACCGTGGTTTTTCACATTTTGGGTTTTCCATGTATATCATGTGTTATGTGATGTTTTATGTGTGTGTATGTTTATCTCTCTACATATTTAGTAAATCTACATAAAGATCCAGAAGGAATTAATATATAGTATTAATTAAGGGTTAAGTCTGCTCAAAGGTTTTAAGGACTAAGTTTTGATATCTACTGATTCACCCCACTCTCAATAGATTGTTGTGTTCCAACAGAAAATTATGCCAAAATTTACCCACCTTGATTCTTGTTTTCAATGCTGCAATGGAACACTTAGGGTCATGGTCTATTTCTCTGCAATTATTCATCTTTAAAGGTTTAATCATGTTGAGGATATTCCTCCATCCTTTCTTGATCATCACAAAGTCTGAAAACAAAATATATGTAGGGAAAAAGTTTCCTTTTGTCCTATAAAAAACATGTCAACAACTTTTCAAAGCTACCACATAACATCTAGGAAACCTATTTTGAATGGCACAACTCTTGGTAACACATGTGGAGCTTTTTTTTCACTATATACCCTCAACATAATGCAACTAACATGAGAAATGGCATCCCCCTAGTTATGATCAATGCCTAAATGAGGCCTTCTTTCCTTAGGTCTCAAAAAATCATGCAACTCCTTGGGAATTATTAAGAGATACCTCACTAAAAACCACTTTAAATTTGTAGCAAAAAGATTTGAGAAAGCAAGAAAACATGAACTATGACAATGCATATATAAATGATGAGTCTACCATAATACTATAAGAAGTTCATTATTTGCATTCCTCAAATCTAATGGCATATATTTTCCAGAATCCATAACTCCTTTGGCCAGAAACATATGGCATAATAATTAATACCACCAAAACCTTACCCTAGTTTCACCATTCTTGATGGCTACTAGTTCCTTGTGAATTGCATTGGAAATTTATGTAGCAAAGTCATACAATTTATTCACCCATCATATGTTGAATGTGAGAAACCATGTACATGAAAGCCATTGGAATTATTTGAGAAGGTTCAAGTGCTAGAACCTAAAACACTATTTGGTAGGTTCTAACAAAATAATATTCAAACATCTCAATTGAAAAAGGTTTCTTGTCAATAGGTGTGAACTTCATTTTTCTCCCCCCCTTTCCCTTTACCATGAAATTAGGAAATAGTATTACTCTAAAGGTATTTATGTTTTTCTCATATTCCTTTCTCAACACTTCTAGGTTGATTTTTTCATTTGCATCAAGGTTAAGATTGATAATCTCAATAAATCCTTCTTAGGTTAGCTTCACCATTTCAACCCCTATATTTGACCTTACAACTCTGACATTAGGGTCATAATTTGCATCTATGGCCTTCATTAAATCTACATCCAAATAGACATTTGGAACTACAAGTTTTCCCATATCCAATCTACAACCATTGTAGGTGAAAACACTAGCATTTCTCTTTCTGAACTAGTACATGAACAATTCCTAGAGAAAAACATGTTTTTGGCATTTTTTTAACATCCCTAATAGCATAATGTATATCAATTATTCCCCTGTATGCTCCTATACAGGGGAACACTATTTTTCCCTTAATTTTTTCCATTATTACACTCAGTAATTGGGCCAAAAATGTTGATTTTATAGCAGCTACGGTCTACACTTCATCACACAAATTCCAAGAAGAAAAGATAAATTAAATGCATAGCCTCTCCACTATTTAATTTATACCAAACAATAAATGTAAATGCTAAAGGGCCAACCCTTCTTGGTTCACATATTTTAGTCTTGGCTTGAGCCGACTTTATGTATTTATTATTTATTTTGTATGTGAGCTGACCTATGTTGAAGAGGCACCACACTTGTATAAATACAAGGTCTCATTTGTCATTGAATCATCCAATCACTCAAGCAAGTTCGCATTTCCTTAAGAGTAGAATTTGCACCATATAGCAGTAGTCTGATTTCAAGGAAGAAGATATTCTTTTGTATCTAGTGCATCTAGGAGAGGTGCAACTTTGTTTTATCCATTGCTGGCCATTGTTGGGCCTGAGTTGTAAGCAGATTTCTGCCATTGTTCTATATTATAGAAGAGATCCATTTGCTGGGTTTTTCTCCCTCAAGAGGAGGGTTTTCCCAGGGTATCTTTGTGTGTTCATTGTCTTATGTGTTGCAATTCTTTTAAGTGCTTTCATTATTCAATCTAATCTAAGAAACACTAACATGGTATCAGAATGGGTGTGAAAAAGATCGTGATCAGATTTAGTTTGCAACACTCACTTTATTCTTTTTCAGTCTATCTTCTAAATTTCTCAAGATGGTGAACGGTGGAAAATCAAGGATAGACTCGAAGGGATTTCGAACTACACATCATGGAGGTTTAGAATCATGCTAACTTTGGAAAAGAATGATTTAGCTGAGTTCATGAAAACAAAAGTTCCTGAACCTGAGGAGGAAGAAAGATACTAGGGCAAAGAAAGTGTTGTTTGATTCTGTCAAAGATCATATTGTCCTGATTGTCTTCAAGTTGGATACTGCAAGGGAGATGTTCAAAACATTGGAAGAGATGTACAAAATCAACAACACCAGTCATGCCCTAACCTTGAAGCAACAATTACTTCACATTAAGATGGCAAAAGAAGAGTTTGTCATCACCTACTTCATGAAGATTTCTGAATTGAGAGATCAACTCTCTACCATTGGTCATATTGTTGATGACAAGGATTTGACCATGATTGCTCTCTATGGTCTTCCGCTTTCATGGGAGTCATTTATTCAAGGAATTAGTGCAAGATCTAAACTTCCCAGGTTTGATCGATTGAGGATTGACTGCATTCAAGAGGAGTTGAGACTAATGGCAAGGGGCATTGGTCAAAGTTCAAAGAATGAAGATTTACATGTTCTCACCTCTCATTCATCGAAGAAAGGAAAAGTTTGGAAGAAAGGATTCTTTAAAAGGAATCGAGATAATGGGTCAGATGGTGCTCCTACATTCAAGAAGAAATAGAACCTCTCTCATGTTCAATGCTTTAAATGTGACAAATTTGGTCACTATGTGAAGGAATGTCCTACCAGGCCTAATCAACATGCTTCATTTGCAGATGTGATTGAGATCTCTCCCCAAAATGATTCTAGTGAATTTCTACTCTAGTCATGGGCCTATGTTCAAGCTGTGAAGGTTGTGTATTAAGCGCAAGAGCAACATATCATACGGTGTCCACCCTTCACAATTTTAAGAGATAAGTATTCCTTGCTTTTGATTGTATTTACTATTCTAGGGTAAAATTCAATTTGTTGAGTTATGTAATTTTGACATTATTTACCTAGTATTATGTGTGACTAGTAAATAGTGATCATTGTAATAAGATTCTTTAGATTTATTCATTGCAAGTAGGATCATGCCAATTTGTGAAGTTTGTCTTTTGTTTTGCTGAGATTAGCTCTTCTGTGAAATTGAAAGAAAGACATGTCATGATTAATGAATTAATTATCTATTACTTAGGAGATTTTTGAAATCCATGAGATAAGTATTGCATGGTTGAATAATGTTCATGAATTGTTTTTTCATTGAGATAACCTAAGCATCAAGCAATCTCGAAGTCTTACCGAATGAAGAAATGATCAAGCTTGGAGTCATAGCTTGCAATCATTGGACTACATTGATGGCTGGAGATATCTCTTGAAGTCAATGTACCTTTTAGGTTGTCATTGTGTTCAAACTGTGAAGAGTACGGATTGATCTAAGCTCAAGTACAACATATCACACTATGTCCAACATTTGGACCTATCAGAATAGTCAAAAAGATAAGTATTCTTTGGTTGTTGAGTTATATCATTTTTTGGATCTTGTAATTAAGAGAGATAGTAGATTCTCTTGAATTGTGTTGTGTTCACTAGCATAAGATCTTTGGAAAAATTTCATTCATGATATAACTCGTACGATTCTAAAGGTTGATATTTCTTTGGATAATTATGGATTGTTAGTAATCTCTATCTAAAATTCTTCCTGGACAGGTTTAGGGGGAAGAAGATGATAAGAGATTACTTAGTGATGGAAAAACTTGAGGCATCTTGTGAAGAAGTCATGTCAACCAAAGAAATGATCAAGAGGGAGTAAACACTAGAAGGACTGAGTTGGTGGCTAGAGGGAGTACATCTCCAGAAGTCTTCTTTACAGTCTCTGAAGCCAGGATTGAGAGGTTGTCTTAGTATCAGTGTTCCTTTGTTTAATGAGTTCTTCTTTGAGAGATGTTCGAGGTGAAATCCCTTGATAATGCAATTCTCTGTTGAGAGAGAGTTGAGGTGCAAGCCCTTGATAATGCAATTCTCTGTTGAGAGAGAGTTGAGGTGCAGGCCCTTGATAATGCAATTGTCTGTTGAGAGAGAGTTGAGGTGTAAGCCCTTGATAATACAATTCTCTATTGAGAGAGAGTTGAGGTGTAAGCCCTTGATAATGCAATTCTCTATTTGAGAGAGATTTGAGGTGAAAGCCCTTGTTTCCACCCTCTGGGAGAGCTATGGTGGATGTCATGTGTGTGACTCCATGACAACATCACGTGAGGGAATCCATGATGATTTTATTTATACCATCTATGGAAGTAGCCATAATGGTTAATATCAGATTGAGGTGATATTCTATTTTGTTTTTATTCTAATATGATGTGTCCTATGCAGATGGAAGTTCATCCCTAGCTGAGAGGGAGTGTTGATGTTATAGCAGCTATGGTTTGCACTTCATCACATGAATTCCAAGAAGAAAAGATAAACTAAATGCATAGCCTCTTGGCTATTTAATTTATGAGGGAGTGTTGATGCTAAAGGGCCGACCCTTCTTTGTTCACATATTTTAGTCTTGGCTTGAGCCAACTTTATGTATTTATTATTTATTTTGTATGTGGGCCGACCTATGTTGAAGAGGTGCCACACTTGTATAAATACAAGGTCTCATTTGTCATTGCATCATCGAATCACTAAAGCAAGTTCACATTTCCTTAAGAGCAGAATTCGCACCATATAGCAGTAGTTCAATTTCAAGGAAGAAGATATTCATTTGTATCTAGTGTATCTAGGAGAGGTGCAACTTTGTTGTATCCATTGCTGGCCATTGTTGGGCCTGAGTTGTAAGCAGATTTCTGCCATTGTTCTATATTATAGAAGAGATTCATTTGCTGGGTTTTTCTCCCTCAAGAGGAGGGTTTTCCCAGGGTATCTTTGTGTGTTCATTGTCTTATGTGTTGCAATTCTTTTAAGTGCTTTCATTATTCAATCTGATCTAAGAAACACTAACAAAAAATTCCTCATGAAGGCCTCTCTTAGGGGTAGAAGCAAAGGTCAGGGCCTTTGAGGGTGCCATTTTTATCAATAATGTGACCTAGGGATCTCTACAAATGCAACTTAGGGTTTCTTGTAAGGTCATTTAGGTTTTCTTAAATAGACACAAAAAAACTAAGATAAATTCAAAGAAATTTAGGAACAATTGATGAAAGAAAAACCATAACAAAAATCTAGCAAGAACTTTTAAAATATTGAATAGGAAAATGCACATAAATTCACTAAAAAATGGACACAAAGAAGGAAATGTTCACTTACTAGTGTGTGAAACTAGAAACCCTAGCTATGAGACATTAGAAGCTTGAAACAATGTTGAAATAAATATCTAGATGATTTAGAAAACTTTGGTAATTCTGAATTATACTTTAATATATGTTTTTATGGTAAAAAATCTCTTTAATTTGATATGAAAGCATCATGTCCACCATTAATTATCTCTCATGTGAATGAGAATGAATCAATCCTTTCAATTTTACAACTTTGAAACTTAGATATTGATCTCTCAATGACCTAGATCATTGGATGAATCATATAGAGTCAACTAAGTTTGGAAAACATGACTTAGCTAGATTGCAACATCAAGCAAGTGAGAATATGCCATGTGGAATAGTTTTATGAACATCACCATGGGCCCTACCACCCTCGACAAGCTTTAAAAGTGATGACGTGTCACTTCCATGAAATCTCACATGCATCTACTAGGAAGTAGATCAATAGTTACAAGATATTAGGGAGAGTCACCAGATGCTCCGTGTGTCCTAACTTGAGCACCCATTAAGCTCTTGTGTGTTCATCCACTCTTAGGAAAAAAATTCCATGTGCCTAACCCTTTGAAATATAAATGGTTAGGATCAAAACATCTCCAGGACCACTCTACTAATAGAGGCCATGTGTACTCAAATTTATACCATTTAACCCTCCATATTTTCCTTTAGTATTTTAATGAAATATTTTTGTTGCTTCCATAGTCCCTTGGATGGTTAGGATCATGCCACCTATCAACCTCTCACAATCATAAATCCTTTGAGATATTTTGTAGTAGCCCTCATGGGATAGCAGGGAATGGTTCTAATCTCATCCATGTTGCATCATATGATCCATTGATTTATGTAACCACTACTATCACCTTTTAACAACTTGCATGGCCCATCATAAAGACTGGACATCTGACATTAGCTTGCAATCCCACACTATTCTTTCCATATATATTTTTTTCATATGGAATGGTTGGGAACCAATGGATGTTAAGCACATATAATGCATGGGGCTAGTTCGAGCCTCTTAAAGATATTTTATACACATGCTTCAAGTTTACAACTTAAAGTGGGGCCATTCACTAGGTTACATTATACTTATACTTAAAAAATATTTTTGAAATTAGGATGTAAAACATGAGACATAATAATTAAATATTTCATGACCCGTGAGACATAACTTTTGACTAAATATTTAAAATGTATGTGATCGTCTAGACTAGGATACAAGGGTTGGTTATGAAGTGACGCAAATGACTCAAGTTGTTTCATAACAAGCTTGGAATGGGTGACATTATGTCAATGAGCGATTAAAAAAAAAGGGTAAGGGTTTTAGGAGGGTTTTAGCCCTATAGGTTAATCCTAATGAATGAAATCCGGAAAGGTAGTCTTCAAATAATCAATGAAAACTTGAATTTTTAAAATGTAACTCACGAAACCACACAAATTTTCAAATTCCTATCAATGGATCTAGTTGGGGACATTTTTTCTTCTAGAAAAAAGTGAGATCCTAAGAATCTCATTGTGAAGCAAATCGGGCATAGAGAACCAAAACCAAGACATGTCTAGACAAGTAAAATAGGCCAAACCAAAACCAAATCAAACTAAACCTATACATATAATGCAATGTACATGGAAAACATCATACCTTATGGAAATTATGTTTTCAAGAATTGTCCATGTATTGGAAGCTCCAAAAATTCACTTTTTAGGCTCTACAAGTAGTATGAGTCTTCTCCATGGTTTTTTCATACTAGATAAAGTCCTAACCACAAGGCTTCAAATTTTCCATGCTTTCCCTTGTCTTGGGATCTAGAATTCCATATTAGTACCATAGTTCCTATCTCAAATCTTCCTTGTAGATGACCTTTTATCATACAAATGTTTCACCTACAACTTCATCTTAGTATTCTTCTATTTTGTCTCTCTTCTTGTCTCATCTAATTTGGTCAAGATGATTATTCTTTGTTGCATCTCATCACATATATCATAATCATACTCCTGAACAAAATTATATATCTTCATAAGGTTATTCATTGGTAGTATTGCAGAAATGCCATACATGAAAAAAAATGGAGTTTGTCTTGTAGCCTTCTAGACAGTAACCCTATCTACCTAAAGAGCTACTTTCAATTTAGAGTCCCAAGATTTATTATTCTTAATAATTACCCTTTTCATGATCTTCATCAAGCTTTTGTTGGTTGATTCATCCTGTTGATTCCCATGTGGGTGAAAAGGGGAAGAGTAGGATATTTGTATCCCATACTTGTAATAGAAAATTATGAATTCATTCGATTTTATGTACATAACATTGTATGATATTATTTTTTCGGTACTCCAAATCTAATCAAGATATTGTTTAGCAAGAATTCAACCACTACTTTTCTTGTAGCTTTTTTGTGGGGATTTCTTCAACCCACTTGGTAAAATAAATAGTGGCCACTAATATCCAAGAGTATCTTCCACTAGAATTTTTTTTGGTTTCTCTAATAATGTCCATCCCTCATTTTTGGAATAGTGCTTGGACTGTAATCAATCTAAGAGGTAGATTCCCTAGAAAACTCTAGCATGCATCACATGCCTTGATTAGTATATGTGCATATTTGAATAAATTAGGCTGCCAAAATCCTACTCTTAAGACTTTTTGAGTAGTGGTATTAACCATATAGTTGCCACCACAAAAACCGCTGTGCATGTTTTTCAATATTTCTGAGGCTCTTTTGTTATCAACAGATTCCAATAGAACTCCATAAACATTTCTTTACCACAACTCGTTATCCAAAATCACATACTTGATAGCTTTCAATTTGAATATTATTTTCTCATTATCAGTTATTCTTGAATCTTGTTGATCCATCTAGCCCTCCTTCCTATAACTTCTTGTTTGGAGAAGATATATTTTACAATAATATTAGGAACATATGCAATGACTATAGCACCAACCAAATATTTTTTAAAGTTTTTAACTTCCTTTACCAAAGTTTATTTTTAGTCATATCATATTCTAATTTAGTAGATTTCAATGATTTGTTGAAAAAGGAAATGGGTTGTTCAAATCCTCCATCATTATTCTACAAAAGAACTACAACAATACTGTGAAATGAAGCGAAGGAAAACAATTGGAAAGGTTTAGAGAAATCATGAGACTTGAAAATCAGAGCCTCTTTAATAGATTTATTTATTTCAATGAAACCCTTTCTTGGTACTTCACTCCAATATATCTTCTTTGCTTTCTTCAATATTTTCAAGATTGACCTAGTTTTCTCTACAAAAGTTATGACAAATATCCTCAAAAATTTATTTTTTTCCAAAGAAAGATTAAATTCCCTTCACACCCTTTTGTTGAGGAATATTATTAATGGCATACACTCTCTCTATATATATTATTACTACCACTTTGGACACTATATTCCCCAATAATATTGCTTCCTTGACACCAAAAGCACACTTTTTGGGATTAAGAGATATCCCATATTCTATGGATCTAGCAAATATTTTTTCTAGGTGCGTGCAATGATATTCCTCCTTTGAATATGTTGTCAAATCATCCTAATACACCACCGTGAAGATGTCTATGAAATATGAGAAGGCTACATGATCCATAACCCTTTAAAAATTGGCACTATCATTAGTTCAACCAAATGGAATTCTAACATAGACTTAGGTTCCCCAAGGAGTGGTAAATGTAGCCTTATACTACTCTTACTCCTTTACTTTAACCTGGTTATACCGAAAAAAAGTCATCCCTCATGGAAAATAACTCACAGTCTGTTTCCTTCTATAACATTGCTTCCTTGTTAGGTAATATATAATTGTCTTACAAAGATTAAACATTCAAATTTCTAAAATCAACGCATAATCTGATGTTACCATTGTTCTTCCTTATTGGCACCAAATTTGAGACCCAAGTTGAGTGTCTAATGGGCTTAATAATTTCCACATCCCTCAACTTCATTAGATCTTCTTGCATCTTTGGTGCTAAAGTTGGGTTGATAGGCCTCTATTTTGCCTAAGAGTCTTAGCATCTATTTTGATACGTATCTCATGCTAAAAAAGATCTATCTATAGCCCTTGAAATCAATAGATGACCAAGAAAATGCATGCCTATATTTTCTCAATAAATCAATCAACATTTCTTTAATCTAGGGCTTCATCTTCTTGCCCACATATACCTTTTTCAGAGAATTTTTTGTTCCTATATTTACTTCTTCCAAGTCTTCTTGATGAGTTGACTTTTTCTTAAGAACACCTTTATTTGGTCTATCAAAGACCCTCTGTAACACAACTAGGCCTTTAGGGATTTTATTTTTCTTCAATTGGATAACTTAATTGCCAAATATAGTCTCTTTTCCATCCATAGCCTCAAAAAATGCTCCAAAATCAATTTCTTGGCTCTCATAATGATTGACACATTGAAAAACTTAGTCCTAGTCTCATAATAATCAGTATGATCAAACATTCTTTTGAGTGACATAATACCTCTTGGAATGGTACTTGTTTAAGCTATATAACTTCATGTTTTAGGATAATCTCCTTAACTTTTCTATTTTCATCCATCACACATTACTAATATATAATATATTTGTCACAATGATTAATATAACTCAAGGACTCATATATCTACTAGTCATCATTGAAGACATGTCATTGGGCCTAGTCAAAGTTGTAACACTATACTTATAGTGAGGGTATGCCATGGAAGTCTCAAACTTTGAATTTAATACAAAAAGGATATTACTTATTTTATTGTTTTCTCTTTCAATCAATTTAATGTAAAAAACAAAAAACATTGTGATAGTATTCTATATAAAATTCCTATACCTCTTCAATATATTTTATTTTATAGTATATGTGCATAAAACTTGATGACATCATATTCTATGTTTTCTAAAATATTGTGATCCTACTTCTACTAATAATAATATGTTTTTATTATATTTAATTTATATAATATTATATTATAACTACACATTTTTTATTTAAATATTTATATTTACCAATAGATTATTTAATACATTTCATTTAGTTCATGACTAAACTATTTATGTTCTTTGCATTTCTTAATATTTTTTGCTCCTCTCTTATCCCTCTATGTTTGGTCCTCCTATCATGTTCCTTCATTTTAAATGTTAAATCTCTACAATCTATATATTTACTCACCTGTTTTTGATGGTGGGCCACTAATTTTGATCGATATTTCAATACTAAAATAATATATTTGAATTTGAAATAACTCTAGACTAAAGTAATTGAATCTACAGTGGAAAATAATTTTGATGTTTGTAGTTCAATTGCATACTCTATTGAGAAATTTACATCTTAAGTTTTTCTCTAGGCTCATTTTAGCCCCTAAATTATCCTTTCATGTTCTCAAGGTTCTTAGGCTTTCTCTCCTATGTTCTTTTTTGTGTCACCTTTGTGCTATCCTTGAGATTTTCTAATGCCTCATCATTTTTGTGCTTAAATTGTTTGGACACTATTTTGATACTTGAATGTTCATGTTAGACATTAGCATCCCATGATAACTTCTTATTTGGTGGTTTTTAATAAATATTTATTCACTTTTCACCTTCCCAACTTGGCACTAACCACTCAAGATGAATCCAAATGACTCACCAACTATTTTATTTATCTTTTTTTTTCATGTTTTCAATCAAGTTCTCACTCTTTCATGTTCTTTTGGATCTGTTGGATTTCTCTTTAATTTTAGAATATCTTTATAAATTGAATTCTAGCTCTATGAATATCTAAAATATTCTTCTTATGTTATCTTTTTCTATTTTTTTCTATATCTTTCTTTGTTAATTTTATTTATAATAATTGTTATTATCTTATCTATATGTCTATCTTTTATTGTATATTTCTTGTGGTTCCTCTAAGAACCTTGGGATTTTCATATCCCTTTCACAATTCATTTTAGTTTTGATTATTCACATTCACAACTATGACCATTACTAAACACACTATGGATAGGAGTATTCTCAAAGATTAATTTTATTTATATTTATATTTTCTATTCTATAGATAGAAATACCAAAGAAAGGGTTTCAATTGAAGTAAAATGTCCAAATAGTCTCAAAACTTGTTTCCTTTCTTACCTTTATATGTATCATAAAAATATTTAACTACATATATTTTTTCATTCTTTATGATAATTAATAATTTTATTTATTCATTAAATATTATGTAATTCCTATAATTTAATGTATTTATTCATCTCTTTGTATTGCATGTAATTTTCTCATAGATTTCATTTTATATCTTTGTAGATTAAGAAAATAAATATGATTCATAGAATTCTCTACTTTTTTTTAATCCATATGAATGATAGCATAATGCACTAGGATTGTGGATAGTTTCCTTCTCCATATAACACTAGATTTTTCTCTTTACCTCTTTTCATTTTTAAAGATTATTTTACAAATTTATTCTCAATATTAATAAAGAATATTATATTTAATTTCCTCTATTACAAGTATTTGTTCATAAAATTTGAACATAGAGTTCAAAGTAAAAAATATTAAAAAATAATAAAGTAAACAAACTTGGTAAGTGGCAATGAAATTCTAGATATTTAATTGTTTGACTACTTCAATAAAATAAATAAAAAATATTTATTGATATTTGTCCTATGTAATGCATTTACCATTTAGGGACTAGATAATAGCATGGAGGTTAAAGTTCAAATCATCCCACTTTTAAAAAAAAAAATATTGACATTGATTTAACTTTTGAACATGAAACATTAGAAAGTGACATGTTTTCTGAATTTTTAAATGTCATAAATGTAAGATTTTGTAAAATTATAAACTATAATTTATTTGTTGATAAAATATGTTTTTATTTAAAAATTAAATATTAGTTGAACGTCAGAATTTTTAAAATTATAATTAAAATTTATCTATTAATAAAATTTTGAAACATGAGATTAAGGTGTCCATTTTTTAATAATGGTTTTTTTTCACTTTATTTTTAATATTTTTATGACTGTATTTCAATAAAACTAGTACTAAAATAAATCTTTGAGTTATCATGTGTTCAACATCCCAGTTTTGGTTATAACTATTTATTAATGTAGAAAATAATTCTAAAGGATTAACATGCAATCTCTTCTCTAGTGTATTGTTCCTTTCGTTTTTTATGTACTTAGTATTTTTCTTGGGAAAATAATCAAACTTATATTTTTATATAGAAATGTTAGAATTTTTGAAGTCTATCATTATTGATGCAACTTGGAAACATGCGCATGAATTGTACACACATTAGTTGATTCGACTAACCTAGTGTTGCCATTGATGTCAACATTGTGGGGAGGTATTTTTTATCATTTGTATAGTACTAACTATACCAAAAAGTTAATCTATTAGGAATTTGGCAAAGTACTCTTTGTTGATGATGTTGTGGTTTAGCGTGTGAATTTTAGGGTCCACACTTCATCCCAAGAAGAGGTATAAATTTGTGCTTTTAACCATATCATTATGACAGGCTTATACAGGTACATTAAAGATCTCGTGAATTTTTGTGAAGCGTACTAGAAGATATCAATGATAGAGTTCAACTCTTTATACCACTATCATCTCTTTGTTCATTGTATCAGTGTGGGAGATTCTACATTTCCTTAAGAAGAATGTTTTGGTGTTGCAATTCTAAAGTTAGTCTCACTGATGTTGATGAAATGTGAAATTGAAGAAAGATTGAATCTAGATGTTGTGTGTATTGGGAAGCATATGTATGATTGTATGTTTTTGTGATCAGGTCCAATTCTTTTCCAGCCTAATACATGATATGTGTTGAGAAGATTAAATATACATTGTAGATGTTAGTTAGATCTATTTTAGATCAATGCCAACCTAAACTAAGTATTGCACAATTTTCTTGGGCGTGAAGATGATTTTGAATCATGTGTGGTGTCGACAAAAGCTATTTTGGATTGTTTTTATTTACATCTAATTAGGTCGGCCTAATTGATGTGTGTGAATATATTTGGGTATATATATGAAATATTTTAGAGTTGAAGATAGATAGATGAGTGAGCATAAATGACACATCAAGTGCAAGTGGTCTCAGATGATGTGAACATGCGACTTTAGTGGTAAGAGCTCAAAACCAGAGCACACTTGTTGAGTGAATACTAAGAAAATTAATAATTTATATTCAGAGCTTTAAAGGAACTGAAATACAACACAAAGAAGGTGCAATTTGTATTAGTTCATACTTTGGAAGTGAGCCATTTTTGTATTGTATTTAACTCTGAATGTGAGCCTTATAAGGATAGTGCATCCTAGCATTAAGCCCCTTTAATATACTATATCTAGATATAATATATTGCAAGCTAATCCTTATTGTGGTTTTTTTTTTCATTTTGGGGTTTCCACATAAAAATCCTGTTGTTCATGTGTTTTTTGACATTGTGGATGATTCATACTTTCATTATTTATATCATATGTTTTGGTGAATGGATAAGTTGTTTTCAAAAATTTAATAGAATTATTGATTCACCCCCACCTCTCAATATTTTAAATGTTCAACGAATTGGTATTAGAGCTTGGTTCCTTTACAAAATATTTATAGCTTGAGGATCTTGGAATTTTGAACACATGGTAGATAAGAAGTTTCTTGTTCCTCAGGAAGAAATTTTTGTAATTGAATATGTAGAAGACAACTACATGTTTCACAAAGAATAATTTAAGGCTGCTCTTGAATATCTTGATAGAGTTGAAACTGAGAAAAAAAAGCTTGAAGGAAAGCCTAGAAGAAGAAAATGAATGCATCAAAAAGTTGAGAGAAAAAATTAAGAATTTTAGAGAAAGACGTAGGGAAGTCAATGTTTAGTTGAAGCAAGCAAATGAGGAGATCTCTAGATTGAAAGTTAAAATGGAATAAAAAGGAAGGATTGAGGAATGTATGAATGCATTGGTACAAAGCAACACTAAAGAATACTCTAGACTTGAACAAGAAGTGGTAAATCATAGATCTAATCTAGAAAAGGAAAGAATACATGAGGATAAATTCAAAATAGGTACTATAATGCCTGATGAATTGATTGCAATATAGAAACCTTCTAAGTAAAAAGGTGGTTTGGGACTCAAAGAATGACTAAGTTTAAAATATAATTGGACATCTAAAAAGGTTGAAAATTAAAAGAAGATTCAAAGCAATAGATGATTCAAAAATAAAAGAGAAATGTTAGAAGACCTTCTATCCGACAAAAAAATGCTCAAAGGTGCCCATATTTCAATGCTATTTTTTTTTTCATGCAATAAATATGGAAATAAATCAACATAATGTAGTAGTAGAATGAATCAAAATGTTGGAATCTTCTTTGGACAATATTTTTCATGCAAGAAATTTGGAGATAGAAGTATTGGGTATGGAAGTCAGATGATGTATAGATATAATTCTAGGATAATGTTTCAATCTTTCAATTGATACTGTTATACATGCAATATATTTTAACATAGGGCTAAAAAATGTAGATAAAGAATGAATAGATGTCAAAGAAGTGAGGTATGTTATTTTTTCAACAAACCAAAACATATTTTAAGAGTTTGCAACAAAAAAAAAATGATAGTCTAATCTGGTAAATGGGAATGGATCTATGAAGAAAGTTGATCCTACTAAGGTTAAAAAGCAAATGGAAAAGATATGGTGAAAGAAGAGTCTAAGAATAGAGATGAATCAAGAACCTCAAATGCATTTATGCCTTCCTTTGATACAAATATTTCTTTTGAAAACTAAGCCCATGCTAAGGCATAATGGAAGAAATAATAGAAAATTATAATATCCCCCTAGAAACAAGGTGCTAAGACTTGTCACAAACATATATCTTGGAAGAGGAATTTTCGAAGCTATAGAAGGAAATATTGTAATGTGCAAATTTTTAGAGCTTTTGAAAGATTAACTATGAATACAAGGATTCGAAGTATTTATTGCTGACAAATTTATTGATATGGGTCATATCATGGAGTTAAAATTTTATTTGAGAAGATAAATTTAGTTGATGTGAAGAAGTAAATTGAAGAAGAGGAAGTGGATTAGAGGCGTCTCCTAGAAGAAAAACATCAAAAACCTAATCTTCATCAAACCAAATTCAAGAGGTATTCTACTTACTCAATTATCTCTAAATTTTTTTTTTAAAATGTAATGGAAGGGTCAAAGTTAGCAAATTTCTTAGAGAGACCACAAGTTAAATTAAAGAGGCATTGTTGGAAAGTTTTGTTGGAAGACTCGGTGGGTGCATTTTATGGCACTCCCTCTCGAGTTTCACCTATTGATGATATTTGTGCATACATACATCAAAAAATTAAATAAATTTCCTCTCTTGAATTAAGTGTTTTATGGAAAAATAAATTGGAATAAATATTTGATACATACAAAACCCTAGTTGATAATAAATTGGATGTGTGGTGGAAGTTTCCACTATTTGAAGAAAAAAAGAGGTACATTAGAGTTGTATTAAGTAGGATTCATGATGAATCTATCTAGATTGATGGAACATACTTAATAACTAGGGAAGAAATAAGGGATGTAACTAGTTTGTGGTCCTCCAGACTAGTTCCAAGGTGAAAGGCTATCAATTTCAAAGAATTAACTAAAAATACTAGTGCAAATCTCCAAGGAAAGGAACTCACCTTGAGTACATTTGGAAATCTGGCTATTTGGGGTGCTGAAATAATTTTGGGACATAAAATATTCCTACATAATGATGGCTATATAGTCCCTACTACTTCTACTCACATTGCACTTAACATGATTGAAAATGGTGTTGATTATGATCTTTGTGAGTTACTTCAACAAGACTTGATGAAAAATTTGAAGGAAATCAAGACGAACAAAAATCATACATTCAAGTACAGTAATTTGATATTCTGTTTACTTTTCTACTTCATGAAGGAGATACCGTTAATTCGAAAAGTAGATTGGTCAAATACAAAACTGGTAGCACATCATAAAATAAATCTTATGATGAATCTTGGTGGACCGAATGCTCAAGAGGATGCTCTTAAAAAGCTATTTGGAAGGTTTTAGATGATAATGAATGGGAGAATAAGAATACCCAAGAGTGTGGTGGTAAGATACTTTAGAGACATCAATTTCCTTGTCCCTATTGAATTTTGCTACATGGAAGAAATAGAGCCTAGAATTGTTTGGATTTTTGAGTTGGATTATGAAGTGACTAAGGAGGAAGTTGTTCATTATGTATAAGTGCTTCTAGTAAGCCTAAATGACCCTAGTAGATCAAGCTTAGAAGACATGTCTATAATTGAAGCCTTTGTCAATTCAAGGAGAATACTGAAGAAAAGGAAAAGTATTGTTATTCCTTCAGTTGAGATCAAGCAAGAGGTTATAGAACAAGAAGGAAGATTACAAACTAATGTGATAGGAAACATGGACATGAAAGTGGAAGTACACAAGACTTGGATGCAGAAATAAAATTTTAATAAGAGGTAACCCTAGTGCAAGCATTAACACATTAGTTTCTACTATAGAAAATCTTAGACGTATGGTTGATTCATTGAAAACATACATCTCTAGACTAAAATAAAAAATTGTAAATGAGTCAAAAGAAAGGACTATAGAGGAGAATCTAGAAGATATAAGAAAGAAATGTGTAGATGCAAATCACAAAATCTTGAAGGTATTGAAGGATGTTCAAACTTTTGAAGAAGAAGCATAGAAATTAATATCATATTGTCTGAAGTGATCTAACTAGACACAAAGTACAAAGGATGAAATGATTCAGACTGAATTTTGAATAGGAACTCAAGTAGATTTTTATGATTTAGCAACTAATAGGAACAATCAAAAGTGATCTTAAATCATGGAACTACAAGATAATTTCTTTGATTTATAGAATCAGAGGAAAAAAAAATCAAGCAATATGTGGCACTAAGGGAATTATTAAAGATAAGACACACTGCTATATCCAGTGACATTGCTAGTGTTGATAAATTATCAAAAATAAACATCAGCTCCAACACTGTGGAAGAAGGAATAGAGTCTCTAATGAAGCTTCAAATATTATACAAGACTCTCATAGATGAAAAACGTTTGTGGGAAGAAGGAAAATATACTTGGGAAGATACTTTGAAGAAACTCAAAGGATCTGATTCTTCAGGTAGAATGTCTTACCAGTATGATCAATTATCCTTTTTTTCGAAAAAGATGCACACGTATATATATCCAAGGGAAGCATATTCGGCCCTTGCATGACCTTTTCCATTGATGTCAAAGGAGGAGAGATAGTGGGAATAAATAAATTAATTAATACATCTTGGATGATTGGAATTTTTTTTTGGAAATTCAAGGTTAAGTATGAAAGGGGGAGTTAGGGTTAGGAAGAAATAAGTTTTGATTCATGACGTGGAAAATGTTTTTGATATGCATGTTGCCATCAATGACAAAGGGGGAGATTGTTGGAATTTTGGAAGTTTGTGATTATTGATGCAACTTGGAAACATAAGCATGAAGTGTACATACATTGGTACATTTGGTTGACTCGGTGTTGTCATTGATGTCAACATTTTGGGGAAGCATTTTTGGTGTCATTTTTATAGTACTAACTATACCAGAAAGCTGATATATTTGGAATTTCACTAAGTGCTCTCTATTGACGATGTTGTGGTTGAGTGTGTTAGCTTTTGGGTCTACACTTCATTGCAAGAAGAGGTATAGCTCTATGATTTTAACCATATCATTATTACATACTTATACAACTACATTCAAGATCTCGTGATGTTTAATGAAGCAAACTAGAATATATCAATGAAAGATTTCAACTTTGTATATCATTGTCATCTCTCTATTTAGTGTATTAGTGTGGGATATTCCGCATTTCCTTAAGAAGAATGTGTAGGTGTTGTAGTTATAAATTTAGTCTCACTGATGTTGGTGAAATGCGAAATTCAAGAAAGATCGAATCTGAAATTTATGTGTATTGGCAAGTGTATGCATGATTAGAATTTTTTGTGATTAGGTCCAATTCCTGGCCAATCTAATACATGATATGTGTTGAGAATATTAAATATACATTGTGTATGTTAATTGGATCTATTTTAGATCCATGCTGACCTAAATTAAGTATTGCATGTTTTTCTTGGGCATGAAGATGATTTTGAATCATGTGTGGTGCTGAAAAATTCTATTTTGGATTTTTTTGTTTACATATAATTAGGTTGGCATAATTGATGTGTGCAAATAAATTTGGGTATATATATATGAGATATTTTGGAGTTGAAGATAGACAAATGAGAGAATAAATTGCATATCAGGTGCGCCTTGTCTCAGATGATGTGAACATGCAAATTCAATGGTAAGAGTTCAAAATCAGAGCCAAGTTTTTGAATGACTATTAAGAAGAGCAACACTTTATATTTAGATCTTCAAATGAACCGAAATATAGTACAAGGAAGGTGCACTTTTTATCATTTCATAGTTTGGCAGTGAGCCATTTTTGTATTGTATTTAACTTTGGTTGTGAGCCTTATAAGGACAATGTTTCTTAGCATTGATCCCCTATAATATACTATATCTAGATATAGTATATTTTGAGCTGATCCTCATCATGATTTTTCCAATTTTGGGTTCTCCAAGTAAAAATCCCAGTGTTCATGTGTTTTGTGACTTTGTGTATAATTCATGATTTCATTCTTTATTTCAGTTAATATATTTTTGTGATTGGATAAATTGTGTTCAAAATTTTAATATAATATTGATTCACCCCCTCTCAGTATTCTAAATGTTCAACAAGACAACCTAATTCTCATTAAATTAAATTAAATTTAAACTAATTAAAATATTATCAAAATGTATTTCTCAATACTATACATATGGATACAAAAATGTAGCTTTACATTTCTAAATATATTATTTATATGATTAGGAATTATGATCAAATTAATTTTTTATAGCTATAATTAATTTACTTAAAATGCATTTTTGACTAAAAAATATCTTCCAATCATTTTTTTTAATTCAATTATATTGATAAAATTGCATAAAGTGGGGGGCATCTTTTAAGTTTCACCTATTGAAAAGTATTTAAAATGTAAAGGATAATTTAATATTTTAAAATCTAAGATCATTATATTTATTTAGCATAATGGTTTTCTTTGTAATAATAAATTATGAGGGATCGGTGCATTCATGTTATATATAGATGAAAAATTATAGTTAATTATTACATATTATAAGTGTTAAGATATTATACCATCTAGCCAAAATATGTCATTTTGGAAACTTTTTTAAGAATATTCAAAACAAAAGGGGTTTAAGTCATTTTCAAAAGTACTTTATTTTAGGAATCAAGTGTTGGAAGTATGGAGAAGATTAGTCTTATGTTTTCATTTATGTAACCATGTTTGTTCGGTACCTTGAACCGATGTGTAGAATAGGATTACTTTATCTAGTATTTGATCTGGTATTTTGGTCTGCATATTCCCTTTGGTAATCATTGTGGTATGAGGGTTTGGGAAAAGTCTTATGATCACAAGAAGCACATATATATGTATTCTAGGATGTTCATATGATTGGATGATGTGTTGGCATCAGTTTTGGATATTTCATTTTTTTATTAGGTTAATCATGGGTAACCTAATAATTAGTTTATAGCTCTACATTAATTACAATTATATGTGTGACCTAGCTTTTGTCCCATTCGACATAATATTGGATGACACAGTTGAATTACTTTTGGAAGCCGAAAAGCTATATTTTTGTAAATATTATTACATCCAATTAGGTCGACCTAATTGATGCATGCATATATATTATGTATATATACAAGATGGATTGTAGATGGAAATAGGAGAAGTGAAAAAGTGTGAGTGAGTACAAGTATGTATGTGTTGATAAGAAAAGTGTTTGAATAGAAAGGTTAAGATTAGTTTGTTGTCATGCAAGTGAATACTCCAAGCATCAAAGGAACTTAATTTGCAATTGTGGTGTAATTTCATCAATTGAAATTATGGCAGTTAGCCATTTTGTTTCTATAATTTTTGTAGGCAATGAGCCTCCATGTTTGGACAATGAGTCCTTATAAGCAGCGATATTTTGTATCTTAAAGTGAGCCTCTTTTGTAACCGGTATTGAAATAACTATATATTGTGAGCTAATCCTCACTGTGGTTTTTCCCTCATTGGGTTTTCCACGTAAAAATCTGGTTTTCTTGTGGAATTTCATGCTTTGTTCTTTCTCTTATTTTTTATATATAGTAAATTAATTAATGGTGTTTATTCAATAGGTCTTAGAATATACTGATTCCACCCTGGCTCTCAGTATCTTGATTATTCAACAATTTGTATCAGAGCTCTGGTTCCTCTAGATAAGTCTAACAACCTGAGGGAGACCTTGCATATTGAAAAAATGAATAAAGAAGAGCTCTGGACTACCCTTGAAGATCTTGACAAGGTTGAAATTGGAAACAAAGATATAAAGGAAAATATTTATGAAAAAAATGAATGCATCCAAAAATTGAAAAAGAAGCTAAAGAAATTCAAACAAAGATATAGAGATGTGAGTGAGAAACTAAAACAATAAAATGAAGAGAATACTGGACTAATCACAAAAGTGGATGAAAGAAAGAGAGTTGCGGAATGTATTAAAATAGTGATACAAAGCAAGTCTAATGTTTTCTCTAGGCTTGAGCAGGAAGTAACGAATTTGAAAGAAAAATTAGAGAAAGAAAAACTTTGTTAAGATGATTTCAAGACAACCTCTACCAAGTTTGATGAATTAATAGTAGGATAGAAACCTTCTAAAGACAAAGGTGGTGAAAATATGTAGAACTAAAATCCATTAAATAATCAGAAGACTCAAGATAAAGGAAAGAAGAAAATAAATCCAAGAAGGAGACCACCTATCAGACAACCAAATGCAAAAAGGTACTCATCATTCAATGGTTTTTATTTTTCATGTAATAAATTCGGTCATAAGGAAACTGAGTGTAAGAGTAGGATGAATCATTTTTTTGGTCCCTTCTCTTGAAAATGTTATACATGCAAGAAAATTGGACATAAATCTATTGAATGCAAATCTCAAGTAAGGATGGTTAGTCAGGTGATGATGAACATATTCAATAGAGGAAGGATAAATCAATATTTTGATGGCTATTGTTATACATGTAGCATGTTTGGAAATAAATAAAATTAATGTAGAATAGGGATTGATGGAAATCAAACAAGATAGAGAAATGTTGTTTGCTACAATTGCAAAAAACTAGGAAATATTTCAAAAGTGTGCAAAATTAAAAAGGGAAAGCAGTTTACTCTTGTGAAAGATGATGAACTGGTGAAAAAGATTGACAAGGAAGAGCTTAAGAAGGAAATGAGAAATATATGGAAGAAGAAAGAAGAATCAGAGACTACTGATGTGTCTCTACCCTCATCTAGTGTAGACGATTCCTCTAGGAATTAGACCTAGCATGGTCTTAGGGGGAGATTTATCATAAAATCAATTAAATCCATGGATATAGGTTGTGTTAGATGCTAGCACATGGATATGTTGTAAGGAATGACTAGACAAAGGTAATATGAAATAAACTGGAAGAAAAAGTGTGAACACATTCTTTTGTGAAGTGAATTAGGGTTTCTCAGTGGAGTGGAAGAAAAAATTTGTCAATTTTTTGCAATTAATGTGATTTAGGAAAAAATGATGGTGTGTAAAGGATATTTTACAAATCATTTTGATCATCAGAAACATTCGACGGATTTTTAGTGTGACTTGGAACTATCTTGGAGTGATTCTAAAGTGATTTTGAGCCCTCTGAGAGATCTTTGTGGACATTCAAAAGCAAGCGACAAAAGTCTCTCTCTCTTTGTTGCAGAGGAAGGTAATAGAAAAAATATTTGTTGAAATTGAAGAAGCTAAGCGCTATAATGGAACCTTCTAACAAATGATCGAGTGGAAATATCCCACTAAGTTTAAACAGAGTCAAGCTAGATGAATTTGATCATCACAAAATAAAGAAGAGGGAATTAGGGTTAGAATCGAGTGACTTATGGAACTTACAAACCCTAGGTTCTGATTTGTGGGGAGAATTCCCTTGGATTTTCGATAGAGAATTTATCTTGTTCCTTTAAGAAAATTCAAGGATTGCAACATTATATTGGATAAATCATATCCCATTACAATGGAAGGAATTGAAGTTGTTATTGGGTTATGAAGTGATAGAGATCTTCCCAGAAAGAAGATCATAAAATACAAAGAAGTAGAGGAGCTAACACGATTTGAAAAAGATCCTTGAGCACTATTGATTGATACTATTGTCGATTCCTCGGTTAGGTATGTTGCATATGGAATTTCCTATAAATTTTATTTCAAAAATCGAGATGGTTCTACTTCAACCATTGTTGTGTATTTGGCGCATAAAATTGTAAAAGAAAATAAGTAGTTTGATTTGTGTGGATTAATTCTTGAAAATATTATTGAAAACATATGAATATCAATGGTAGAAGGATACCCTTTCCATTTTGGGTGCTTACTTACATGCCTAGTGTTGGTGTTTTTTTTCAGTGCACTCAAGGGAACTCCTAAGGACTAGCTAGTTCCCATACTCAAAATTCCTAAAAATGACTAGCCAACTGACAAGATCTATTCATAGAAAATAGATCTTTTGCACTTTAGGCTTTGTGGGACCTACGAGGGTGTTTCTATCAGTTCTCATTGGTAAATTATTTTATAGAACACATCCTATCCATAGATCATTTTAACTGAAAGGTAATTATGCATAGCTCACTAAGGAATTGGCTTATTTCTAGTTAACCTACTACCCTTCCAGCAAAATGCCACTCACATGAAAATCAAAACAAGATTTATATGAAGATTTAAGAAACATAAAATGAATTCAAACTCTGAATCTAGGTTGGTCATCCTTGAATAACCTGATTAACCCATTAGGTGAATCTTTAAAGGAATAGACTAGTGCCTTATTGAATTGGGTAATGGAGTCACACATACAATAATTAGTAATATAGAGACGACTTTAAATCATAATGGAACGGGCTACCCACATAAAAAAAATTCATTAAGGAGCTCATGATTTCTAATACACAACTACTTATCAAATCCACTATAAATAATTGTAAACCTATGACTCCATTTAAGCATTTAATTGATTACTTGAATCAAAGCAGAAAATAGAGACATGCTTTTGAAACAATGTTCAAAAGAAAATGAAACTATTATGAACAATTTCATTCAAGACTTACTCAAATCCACACAAGGAGAGAAAATGCATTAGAATTATCTCTCATTTATATTCATAATTCAAGTCTTTATAAAAATTTAGGATAGCATGAATGTTTTCCTTGAGAAAAGAACTCAAAATAGACTAGCTATTCTATTTCTAAAAAAATTGTACACCTGACCCTAACCTGACTAGAAATTCTTCATCTCTTTTTACAAATAATCCTTGAATTCCCCTTTATAAATCAAGGGAGCCAAAACAAGCTTCAGGCCCAAATGTAATTTCATTACAAAATCCATTGCATGCATCATTTCAACTATATTTACTTTGCATTGCAAGAAAATGATGCCAATTGGGAAAAACCAAAAACGTAACCGTTATCACAAAAGGGACTGCAAAAATCTGCCAAAATTCCCTTCATCACCATTCGTGTTGCAATGAACCCAACATCCATAATGCCATGCGGGGGAAAAATCAAATTTCAACACCAAAAATGTGCCACGCATGCCAAAATGAAACCACCACCCCATCACACAACAACCCTTCATTTACTAGTCACCTTACCCCTTCCAGTGTCTAAGCCATGATACACACACCCACTTCAAGTCATCGCCAAAGGAGGAGAAGAAAATACATCTTCTTCCTCCTTTTCCTTATGTGGCACAGTACCAACACGCCCACTCGGGGTTCTAACTACCAATGGTGAAACAAACATGACGTCCAAACCAGGGAGAAAAACCTAACAAAATAGTTCAAGGTACCAAGGATAATGAGAGTTGGTCTTAGATTCACTATCCAAAGTTTTGCACATAAGATCGATAGGTGAGTGTTGGTGTCCATAAGAACCATCCCCATATCTCACTTTCTTCTTAATTCTGGCAAAAAATTGCACTAGCTGCTTTCCCTTGTCATCAACCTCCTTCGTATCCACATTCTGAAAGTGCAACCTCTTACTGCACCAAGTGGGCACAATCTGGGTGGTCCTCTTCAGTGGCTCTGATGCTTGCTCATTTTATGACCAAAGAATACAATATACTCAACCTCTAATTATAAAGAATAAATTGAAAACCTCATAGTTCAATTGTTATAGTGAAAATAGCAACATATCACCTCTATTTATTTATCAGAGTGATAATACCTATCACCAGTATTTAATTGGGACATGCACAGATAGATCAATTCATGGCTTGTGTAACACCACCGTTTAACTCTCAAGTGCATGAAAACTTGAAAACCACTCCCCATGATCACCAGCGCTTGCGTCTCCACATGAGTTAAGGTCAGCGTAGTCATTTTGTAGGATGTTATCCATTAATTTGAGCTAGCTTACATGAGATCAAATGACCATCACATGTTGTTGAACAATTTTTAAATGCTAACTGTCAATCATTTGCCTTGGTGGATGATCTAACAACCAAATTTTGTTTGACCACCTTTGATTTCTAGCGGTGCTTCACTGAGATGTCTAGGAAAAACAATATTCATCCATGTTGGATGACATCTTTGCAATGTGGGCCCCCATGGGCCGAGCAGGTGAGCATAAATTTTGAGATCTCATTGATCTCACTAGTCTTAACCATCTTGCACTTTTTCACATCAAGCAAGCAGGGAACAATGAGGATCATTCCCAAAATTTAATCACAGTCGCTCATTGAAAGTATCAAGCCATGTGAGCAGTATTAGGAAGTACGTCCCACACCATATGTGGACACACATCCACCCCTTGCTAGCCTTGCTACTTTTATCTTTCCATCACTTAACTCCCGTGAACTGGTGGGGTACGGTTCAGATCTCATCCCAAATCCTCAAATTTTAAAACCTTCACTCCACACAATGTTAGAATTTAATGGACATGACATGATCTGGCTAGTAATGATATGACCATAGGGGAATAAATGAATTAATCTTAAGTCACTGGGTTAAAATTAAAATCTGATTGAGGAAAATGGCAAAGAATGACGAGAGACTTGATGACTAGTGCTTTGGGTTAACAAGGCCAGTAAACTGACATACCAGACGGATGAATGGATGAATTAAGAATTCAAGGACTGATGGGGCAAGTCAACTTCAAAATATAATGTTTACAAAAAATTGCAACTAAAACCCTACTCATTCATGGGGACAAGGGTTTAAAAGGATACTAAATCCATTGAGACAAAGAGAATTCCGCTGAATTTTGTAAGCTCCATTAGCGACTAATGCTCAGGGATGCATACCCCTAGTGGGTATGGTGAGAAACATATCTCTGGTCGAACTAGACCAGGGCATAGGACCAAAAACCAAGGAACTTACCTAGACTAGGCAAGCAAACCCAACATGAAACAAATAAAATAAACCTACAAATATACAATACTTACAAAATACACAATGGATTATTTTACAAGACAGGGGCCCTAGGCCCCAAAACTCAGGGAAGACCATTTCCTCTATCAAAAACTTTAGCCTATTTACTCTGAAGGGAATGCACATGAACTGTATGTAGCTTTGAATTGTCAATGACACCATGATCAGTATCAATTATGTCACTCAGAGCAACACTGCCAATTTTGTCCCTTTCCACTACAAGTTCCTCAAACTGAATCAAGAAAATGAATCCTTTGTACTCCTCATTCTCATGAATCATATAATCATCTTCAATCTATTCATCAAACTTGAAAATCTCATAGAAATTTTGGCTCAAATGAAACCAATCCTTGATGAATTAAAGAAAGAAAGTATAACCATGTTCATCATTTACATGCTTAAGACAAGTACTACTCTCATAAGGTGAAAGAAGCTCCATAATCAAATCCATCAAATATGGAGTATCTACAAATAATTCCACCGTAGCTTCATACTATCCTATATTATTCTCACAATCACAAATATTTGTGGATTTCCCTTCACCTAGGTAAAAATGTACCACAATGCTTGCACACTATGCAAAACTATTAGGTGATCCTTTCTCCTCAACACAAATTTGATCTGCACATGAACTATTAGCAACATATCCATTAATATTACCTGTCAAGTGCTCATTAAAATTTCCTTCAAAAATAGGATTGCTTCTACACCAATAAGGATTGTCATTTGCAACTTCACCATGCAAAAAATATTCATCAAATAAAACATTTTTGCATACATCAATTGGATGTATCTCATCATCTTAGAAAGTAGGATTCCAATAATCTAGATTATCAATGTACTCAAGATCAGTGAATTCATTTCAAGAACACAGAGAAGCAATCTCACTATTATCCTCATCTTTTATAAAAGTTAACCCGTACTCAAAACATTCATCACATGATGAGAACTGTTTGATGTCTAGGAAACATATACCTTCTAGGCTATTAACATACCCCCTACTAGAATCAAGGGACTCCATCTCCACTTCATATAAAAATTCATATTCAATTATGGACTGCCCCATTTTAGTCTCTTCACTTTGGTTCCTCATGTATACCATAGCATGAAGACTAAGTGCACTCCCTTCATTGACAGGTACATGATGAGAACTAACCAAATCAACTTGGAAAGCCTCATCTTGCACCTCTTGCATATGCTCATAGTTCATGACATTCCAAGGAAGATAATTAGACACCACCTCATTGTTTCCATATTTTGTCTCTTTATCCACATCATTACTACATGCATTCATTTCTAAGTTGCTAGTGATATGACAACATTCAACAGTCAATTGTTTTGCTTCTAGGGCTTGTCTCTGACCTAATAATATTAGCCTTAGATCTTCTTCATCATGGTAACTATCTCTCACATCATGAGTAACCAATAAAGGTATATGACCATGCTCAGTTTTTTCTACAACATTAATTGAATGTACAATTTGATCAAGGCCATGAGGCTTCAACTCCTCATACCATTGACTAGACCTTGACATATATGCTTCACAAAACAAGTTGATGCACATTAGCTCAATAGGTCTGAGATACTTGGGTATTTCCATCAGAGCATCCAAAAATATTGAAAATAAGTCATATGGTGACTCATTTGCACGTCTTCTCATCTCAGAAAAATTCTTGATAGTAAAGGCTGCATCGAAATTTCCCTTCTTTGGCCAATGTGATGATGATGCTTGCCTAGATTCTATACTTCTTTGAAGTGAAGTAGATACAAAATTTGTGAGATCCCCTTCTTGAAAAATAATCTTACCCTCTGACCTATTTGGTCGAGAGTCTAGGGCAGTGATAAAACTACTACTTGCAGAGACTTTCATCATTACGTATCTTAAATTATTCTCAATATCCATGGAAATGCGATATTCCTGAAGTAATTTTGTTGACTCTTTATCTCTCAACAAGAAGCTCATATTCTTATCAAAAGCCCCCAAATATACAACAAAACATTCTGCATCGTTAGGTCTTATATCTTTTGGAATTTCTCTTATTGCCTTTGCAAATCATAGATTAAAGGTAGGAACTAACTCCTCTTAACCTATGTGAATTTCCATGATATTATTTCTCACCACACTTGCATTCACCCTTTCACCAAATTGTTCAACAAAGGCTATTATAAATTGACCCCATGATGCTATGGAACTTGCAAGAAAATATGAATACCAATCCCTAGCATCATCCTTCAAGGATTGAACAAACAATTTCATGACAACATCTTCATGACTCATTTCATAATCTTCCATCACATCCATGAATAGTTGTAGATGTTTAGAGGCTGATTCAAAACTTTTCCCAATGAATTTGGGTAGATGATTCCTCACATTCTTAGGAATTAAGTGTGGGAAGCCTTTAATACCACTAAAGACCAATAGCATATACCTTTCCATAATAAAATACCTTTGAGTGCATAACATGGCTTCTTCACCCTGCATACTTCACTTATTTATTTATAGGGAGGTTCTCTAAACAATAATGCTTAAAAGAACAACACAGTTCTCGAAGAACTACAAACTTTGTACATTAGAAGTATGCAAAGAATCACTATTATTCCTTGTCTTAATGGAAATCCATCTAATAGGGAATCATTTACGATTTCATAAAATGTTAAAATATGGCTTTCATATACAATTTTCTTGAAAATCATGAATAAGGATTACCTGGAAATGTTGCAAGTGCTACAAACTGTTCTTCTAATTGGAAATATTTGTAGATTTGGAACTGTATTCACCCCTTCAATAGGTTCTTCTTGATAGATTCACCACTTCTCTTCTTAGAGGACTATATTTCAAGCACTATGAATTTTTTTCAAATGTATGTATCTTTATGAGTTCCTTTCACCAGTACAACACCACAGATCATGAAATCTTCAGGTCCACTGCAACAATTTTTTCTTTCAGGTTTGAAATCCTTTAGTATTTGAACTAAATTTAGAATGGAAAACACTAATATGACTTTGTAACTAAGCAGTCTGCACTTGGAGATTCTATATTTCCCCAATAGAGTCACCATTATGTTGGGTGACTTAGATGGGAAAACAAGCTACTAGAATTTTCAATCAATGGTTATAAATTGGAATGACTCTTTCGATAAGACCGTCTGCAACCAAAACTTCTGAGTTCATCCCTAGCAGAGTCACCATTCTATTGGTTTTTTTTTTCCAGTGAACTCAAGGGAACTTCTAAGTAGTATCTAGTTCCTATACTCAAAATTCCTAAAAGTGACTGGCCAATTGACAATATCTATTCATAGAAAAGAGATCTCCTGCACTTTAGGCTTTGTGGGACCTAAGAGGGTGTTCCTATCAGTGATCATTGGTAAATTATTTTATAGAACACATCATATCCATAGATCATTTTAACTGAAAGGTAATTATGCATAGCTCATTGAGGAATTGGCTTATTTCTAGTTAACCTACTACCCTTCCAGCAAAATGCCACTCACATGACAACCAAAACAAGATTTATATGAAGATTTAAGAAACATAAAAGGAACTCAAACTCTGAATCTGGGCTAGTCATCCTTACACAACTTGATTAACCCATTAGGTGAATATTTAAAGGAATACACTAGTCTCTTATTGAATTGGGAAATGGAGTCACACATACAATAATCAGTAATACAAAGATGACTTTAAATCATAATGGAATGGACTACCCACATAACAAATTTGCATTAAGGAGCTCATGATTTCTGATACACAATTTCTTATCAAATCCACTATAAATAATTGTAAACCTATGACTCCATTTAAGCATTTAATTGATTAACTGAATCAAAACAAAAAATAAAGACATTCTTTTGAAACAATGTTCAAAAGAAAATGAAACTATTATGAACAATTTCATTCAAGACTTACTCAAATCCACATGAGGAGAGAAAATGCATTAGAATTATCTTTCATTTATATTCATAGGTCAAGTCTATATAACAATTTAATATAGCATGTATATGTTCCTTCAGAAAAGAACTCAAAATAAACTAGCTATTCTATTTCTAAAAACTTTGTACACTTGACCTTGACTTGACCAAAAAAATTTCATCTTTTTTTACAAATAAGCCCTAAATTCCCTTTTATAAATCAAGGGAGCCAAAACAAGCTTTAGGTCCAAATTTAATTTCATTACAAAATTCATTTCATTCATCATTTCAACTATATTTAATTTTCATTGCAAGAAAATGATGCCAATTGGGAAAAACCAAAATTGTAACTGTTATAAAAAAAGGGACTGCAGAAAGCTACCAAAATTCCCTTCATCACCATCCGTGCTGCAATGAATCCAACATCCATAATGTCATGTGGGGGAACAATCAATATTCAACACCAAAAATATGCCACACATGCCAAAATGAAACCACCACCCCAGCACACAACAACCCTTCATTTACTAGTCATCTTACCCCTTCCAGTGTCTAAGCCATGATACACACACCCACTCCAAGTCATCGCCAGAGGAGGAGAAGAAACCTCAACTTATTTCTTGTTTTCCTTATGTGGCACAATACCAACCCGCTCGCTCAGGGTTCTAACTACTAGTGGTGAAATAGACATGGCCTCCTGACTAGGGAGCAAACCCTGACATAGAAGTTTGAGGTACCAGGCATAATCGGAGTCAGTCTCAGATTCACTATTTGAAGTGTTATACGTAAGATCGATAGCCGAGTTTTGGCATCCATAATAACCACCCCCATATCTCACTTTTTTCTTAATTCTAGTAGCAGAATGCACTGGTTGTTTTCCCTTGTCATCAACCTCCTTCGTATCCACATTCTGAAAATGCAACCTTTGGCTGCACTAGGTGGGTGCAATCCAGGTGGTCCTCTTTAGTGGCTCTAATGGTTTTCTCATTTTATCACCAAAGAATACAATATAATTAACCTTGGATTATAAATAATAACTTGGAAACCTCATAGTTCAATTGTTATAGTGAAAATAGCAAAATATCACCTCTATTTATTGATCAGAGTGATAATATTGATCACTAGTATTTAATCGGGACATGCGCAGACAAATCAATTTGTGGCATGTGTAACACTGCCATTTAACTCTCAAGTGCATGAAAATCTACAAACAACTCCCCACAATCACCAGTGCTTGCGTCTCCACACGAGTTAAGATCAACTTAATAATTTTGGAGGATGTTAGCCATTCATGCGAGCTAGCTTACATAGGATAAAATGGCCATCACATGTTGTTCACCAATTTTTAAATGTTAATCGTCGATCATTTCCCTTGGTGGATGATCTAACAACCAACTTTTATTTGACCACCTTTGATTTCTAGCGGTGCTTCATTGAGATGTCCAAGACAAACAATATTCATCCATGTTGGATGATAGCTTCATAGTGTGGGCCCCCATGGGCCGAGAAGGTGAGGACAGATGTCGAGATCTCATTGATCTTGCTAGTCTTAACTATCTTTCACTTTCACTCAGTGAGAAAGCAAGGAACAGTGAGGATTGTTCCCAAAATTTAATCACAGTTGCTCATTTAAAGTATCAAGCCCTATGAGTGGCAGTGGGAAGTAGGTCATGCACCATACGTGGACATGCATTTTACCCTCGCCAGCCTCGCTACTTTTATCTTGCCATCACCTAACTCTCATGAGCCAGTGGGGTATGATTCAGATCTCATCCTGAATCCTCAAATTTTAAAACCTACACTTCACAAAATGTTAGCATTTAATCGACATGACATGATCTGGTAGATAATGATATGACCACTGGGGAATAAATGACTTAAGCTTAAGTCACTTGGATAAAATTAAAATTTGACTTAGGAAAATGGCCAAGACCAATGAGATGCTTGATGACCAGTGCTTTGGGCTAACAGGGCTGGTAAACCGACATATTGGATGGCTCAATGGATGAATTAAGAAGTCGATGACCAACAGGGCAAGTCAACTTCAAAATATAACATTTACAAACACTTGCAACTAAAACCCTACTCATTCATGGGGACAAGGTTTTTAAAGGATACTAAATCCATGGGGACAAAGAGAATTCCCCTGAATTTTGTAAGCTCCATCACCTGGTACTCTACTTTCTGGACTTTTTACTGAGAAAGAAATATGTTAAGTGGGAGCCCAACATTCCCATTGCAAGACAAATATACAGATACTTGGAAGGCTTGGAAGATAAAGTAAGTGCATGTAAATTTTTTTTTTATCTTTCCAGAAAGATATGAGCTCTAGTTTGGTTATGTCTAGTCAATTTGAGGAAGGTTCCTCCTCCGGAACAAAAGAATTGGAAGTTGTCATTAGTGATTCCGCTCAAAAATTGAAGAACATAAAAGTTCTCACTGAAAACATCATTGTTATTCTAGAAGAGAAGGAAGAAGAAGAATCTTTGTCTGGATTCAAATCTTCTAATCCAGATGACATCCAATCTATGTTAGTGAAAGGGAAAATGAAGAAAATTGGTCAGTTATGGAGTATGGCCTCTCCTATTGATAGACTCAAAATTGACGATTCTCTAGTTGAGTATCTACTTCAAAAATTTATTGGTGTATCAATTGTTTCTTCTTCCTTTCTGAAAAATTTATTTGAGGTAGTTGAAGAAAGAATGTTCCTTGAAGCTTTAGAAGGATGCAAGTTGGAAGCCTTGGTTGAAAAGATATGTTCTAAAGCCAAGTAAAATTTATCTGAACTTATCATGGATACGAATAAGTTCATAAAATAAATGTTGGATATCTACAAATATTGTCTCTATTGGCCTACTACAGTTGATAATTTCAGAAGTAGAATTGAATCAATTGAATCTAAGCTAAACAATATTGGAAATAAGTTTTATATTTTTGAAGACAAAGGAAAAACAAAGGCTAAGAGTTGGTGAACTACAAGTTGAGCTAATAATTGTACAAAGACAAAGAGATGATGTAGTGAAAACCTTCTCGCTTCTTAAGGAGATTGTTGAGGTTCGGTTAGACCATCTTTCTAGAATACTCTCTAATGTAGAAGATTGTGAAAGAAAATGCTCATTTGTAGATTGGTTATCTTCTTTCACACTATTGGCTCTATTAGAAAGAATATGTGCAAGAATGGATTCTGTAGTACTTGAATGGAAAAACTTATATCATGTTATCAAAGAAAGGTACAAGAAGGTATTTCAAGTGAAAAGTGTCATTCTTACTTGAAGGAAATTTGAAAGATTGAATGTTTGTGTGTCACCAAAAAGTGTATACCTTGGCAGATTTTCGCTCATTTTGGCCTTTTCCACTGGATTTTGACCTTGATTACCTTGATTTAGCATTGTAAGCTTGAAATTCATCAATGACATAATGGTGTTTTACTAAGGTGTTGTGAAGTATTATAAGGCATTTATTCACTTTTCTAAGACCCTTTAAACATAATTCAACTAAATAATACATTCTTACACCTTCCTAAGCCTTAAGAAAGAGTGTTGTAAAGTGTTATGTTGCATTTACACACTTATATGGGCTCATCACCCTTAAATCAACCCTTTTTATATGCTAATTTTCCCTTTTAATGCATCATTAGTCCCAACCTAAGTGTGTTTTGGGAGGAAAATCTGATTGAATTTATTAAACATAAATTAATTCCTAATCACCACCAAAATTATCCTAGGTGGACTAGGTCACCACTTTAGGTGACCTAGTCCCTTTAGGCATATTTTAAATAAAATTTAATGGGAATCTTGCCTACTAAACCCTAGGGTCGGCCTATTAGGCTGAATTTCGAGAAAATTAGGGTTTCACATGTACAAATAAGGGTTTTTACCTCCATTTTTCCTCTCTCCTAGCTCATTTTTACTCTCTTGCTCTTCATCAAGTACTCAAGCAACCAAGACTTCACAAGAAAGAATACACACATTAGGGTTCTCATTTTGTCTCCATTATAGCTGCTCATGCATGTTGTATATCATCAACAAAGGTTTGGTAAGCATTTCTATTGTGCTATGGGTATATGCAAGATCATCATGGAAAAAATAGGCCCTTAAATGGCAACAAATTTAAAAAAATTGGAGTTAGGCAACTTGACGTAAAAATTCGAATAAGTTATCTATATTATTTCAAAAATATGTAAGAATATAATCTATAGAAAATTGAATTTAGTTTCTTAACTACTAGGTTTTTTTTTTTTAAGTCTATTTGGTGAAAATTTCAAATTTCGTTGTAGTAGTACTTAAATTTCAGGGAAAAAATAAGTAGGTGTTTGTCTAACCACCCTAACCACAATAAAATGATAATATTTTTTTATAAGATTTTAGATATAAGTAGAGGACTCATGTCATGATGTGATGCATATTTTTTTGTAATTTTTTTCCAAGTAAATCATTAATTATTTTTTATTACAACTTTTAAAAACTATAAAAACTTGTATGTCTCACCACCTTAACTTGGTCAAAACTTCATGAAATTCATTTTTTTTTCTTAATCCTGTAGTATGCAAATAATAGAATGTGACACATGTTTTGGATTCAAAAAATGTGATACTATTTAAAAGCTATAGATGTTTTTCAATCAGCCTGTCAATCAAGACTTTATTTGTAATTCAAATAGAAAATGAATAATAATTATTTATTAAACTCAAAGTAAAGCATAATTTATATTAGTGGAAAGTTAAGAATATCCTTTAAAAACCCTTTTCGTTTCATCAATTTTGGGTAAAAAAAAAGTCGTCAGCCACATACCCATCATATCACCACTTTTTGGCCCATCATGATCCTGCACATGCCCTTATCTTTCAATCTTACATTCCTTTAATTTCATCTCATTTGAATTTAATCCACTTCAAAGGAGTTTGACTTATGCAAACCCCTATTTCCTAACCCCAACAATTTCTAGTCTCTGCATGTGTTTGTACGTCTTTTGATGTAGATTAGGTGAAGTACAAAGTGTTGGAAGAAGTACCAACATTATCCTCAAGTCAAATCCAATTCTAAAACCCTAGGAAAGACAAAAAGGACAACCTACAAGTCACTTTCAATGGTTCCTGTCAAGGATTGCTGTAGAAAAGGGAAACATCAACCGGGACCCACAAAATCAAAGTTTGATTCCTTAGAAAGCTACAAGAGGACTAGGTCACCCCTATTGGTGACCTTGTCCTTGTGCTAGGCCCGGAAAAGTGTTTCTATATTTTTGGGCACCCATTTCCCCAAAACCTGTTTTGGCATAATTTCTAGGTTGGAGGACTAGGTTGCCCCAGTTGGCGTAAGTGTCCTTTTGCTTAGTTCAAGCATTTTCCAGGAGATCTCGAGAGCATTCAGTTGCAACATCACATTCCCAGGTACACACCTTTTTTCCTTATCTATTATTTTCTATAAAATATACATTTAGGTCATTTTAGAGCAGCTTTACATTAGTTTAGTTGTATTTCAGTTACATTTGTATACATTTAGATTAGCTTCATTTTACTTTCAATTTTAGCCACACATCACACAGACTTAGCACAAATCAATCATCAAATCCTTCCCCCTTTTGAATGAGCCTACCCATTACACATATGAACATAGTGGAAAGACTGTTATTCCTAACCAAGTTCCCTTAGGGTGAAAAAACCTAGGAGCCTAGTAAGGAAATCCTCCTTCCCTTGTTAGACACATATGTTTTTTTGGTAGTTCATTTTGGTGAACCCAACCTTTGACCATTAGCTAGCTTTCTGATTTTTGGATTTCATCTTAGAGATAGCTTGCATTGCATTGATATATTGCATTGTTTACATCCTAGGGTAAGTGAAAAAAGTGCATTTAGTAAAAATTCATCATAAATTTATGCATTGCATTGCATTTTTAATAGAACAATACAATTTTTTTTGCATTTTCAGTTTCTATTTGCACCAAAATATCAGAAAAACCACAAACATTAGCCAAAAGTATAAAAAAATTTCTAAAACAACACTCTTGGGACTCAGTCACCACACTGGGTGACCTAGTCCTTTTGCATAGTTTGCATCCCTCTTTCTATCATTTTCAACACCTTGTATGTATTTCTAGTCTTTGTAACTATTCCCCTGTGGTCCTTTCCAGATCTGCTATTTTGATCCATTTATTGTCGTTAATTCAACCTCATCATGGCTATGTCCTTCAAGAAGTTATGGATGTACCTCAAATCCCTGATGGACATGTCAACATACACCGTTTCCACTGATCCTAATAACCTCTAACCTACTCTTGCTCAACCGAATCCTAATGAATGTCCTCCTACAAAAGTAGACATCATTGGAGATGATGATGCTAGCATGTACTAGTTCCCTAATGAGTGCTTTGAAAACCTTGAAGCCAATGCCAGTGATGCCCAACATATCACCTCTTGACTCATTTTCTTATCTTCATCTAAAAGTTCACAATGGATCTCGACTACCTACCCAAGGTGAGCATAGTCCCTCTCAACCAACCCCTCCTCAACCCTTTTACCATAACCCAGTCACCCACCCTCCCATTAATCTACAAAAAACTTATGGCAAAGGGTTCACCATTTTAAGAGAACAAGGTAGTGATCTTACAAATGAACATGAGATTCATAAATATTATGACCAATTGCAACCTAATGAACACCATACAAGAATCGGTTATCATGATGCCCCTCATCCTCGAGTGCACCCTCGAGAGTGTCTTAAGCTCCATAATGATGGCACGGTAATATTTGATAACCCTCCTAACTTAGATGTTCTCCTTCCTAAGGAAAGGCCACCATCTCCTCCTATTAACAATGCTAAACCTTTGATCATTTTATGACCTCCTGCTCCCATCCCACCCTTTGAGGTTGGTGAGTCTAGCCACTGCAAGAGGCAATATAAATTGTAGAAACTTAAGTTTCCTCTCCATCCACTACCCAAATGTGGGAGACAATTATACATCCTCTTAAACAAAGGCCTCATTACCTTACCTCATCATAATAAGTTGGTCATCCATCCAAGAGATTCCAATACAACACATTGTGTTTATCATCATGTTCTTAGCAATCAAAGTGATGAATGCCACCATTTGTGGGAGATACTGAATAAGTATTGCTTCATCGATTCTAAGTGCTACCCTATCAACCCATAGTACACTCGCATATACCCATTCATGTGATATTTGTAGAACCTGTCCTTCTCACTATTCCATTACCCCTCTCATCACCTATCTCAGCTCCCTCCAGCCTTGCACTCAATGGGGGCAAGAGGTCATTAGCCTTGTCCTAGTAATCCAATTGTCTTTGTCCCTTGGCTTTGTTGAGCACCTCCCATTTTTCCCCTCCGAGATGGGGAGGTGGATGAATTGCTTTACAATCGACTTACACTTGCCTTACTAGTCTTGTGTTTGTTTATGTTTTAGGTATCCCCTGTTTTGTTTGTTTTTCTCTCACTCTTTGTGACATTCTTCTGTATGTCTCTCCCTTCTTCTATATGTTGTGCATTCCTTTTTTTCTCTTCGATTTTTTATTTTCTCTTTTTCCTTTTATTTGGGGATGATGCAAGGCATTGAGACCACAATGTCTCCTTCATGTTGACCCAAATGACCCTCTTTTTCTTTTTGTGTCATTTTTTCCTTTCATTTGAGGATGATGCAAGGCATTGAGACTACAATGTCTCCTTCATGTTGAACCAAATGACTTTATTCTCTTTTATCTTTTGTCTTTCATTCGAGAATGATGGAAGGCCTTGAGACCACAATATGTACTTCATGTTGACTCAAAAAACAAGGCTCTTTTTCTTTCTTCTTTTTCTTTTTCTTTCTATGATCCTTTTTGGGGATGATGCGAAGTGTCGAGACATCCTATGTCTCCTCCGTGTTGACCCAAACTAACTCTTTTTTTTCATTTTTCTTTTCCTCTCTATGTGTCCTTATTCTAGTTCTATGTGTTTGGGGAGATGATTATAGTTCCACACTCTCTAAAAAAAACATCATAGCAATGAACATACTGACCCCAAATCCATAGATCCCTATGTGTTTGGTGTTTTACATTTTGGGGGCATATTCCCTCTTTTCTTCACTTTCTTATTTTTTGCATGACGTAGACTTTCTTGGATACTCATTGCTTGACATTGGGTTCTCTAGGTAGGCTCTCATGTCCTTTTTTAATTTTTCCTTTCTCTACTTTAAAGAAATTTCTCACCAAGTGGTGTGTAGCAATCCCTTTAAAGTGGGGGCATACATTGGCACTATCTTATTTTTTTTATTTGCATTTTATTTTTCTTTGCCTGTGCTTCATAATGCAGCCTTGTTACTTCACATGATGCATTTCTCACTTTGTGGATGACATTTGGTATGATTTCCTTCATAGGTGTGACTTATCTCAGCATATTATATTCCTCTTAGTGGCTTGATGTGACACATTGCATCCCCAAAGTTATGAATATTCTATCCTTTGATTGGTCCTCTTTTGGATACATTACACACAATGTTACCACTAAGTTAAATACCTCATATGAACTAAACAAGACTCCTTTGAACATTTTCATTTGTCATTTTTTTCACTTTTCATTTTGTACCTTTCTCGTTCATACATGACCACCTTGCATACTGTAGTGCCAACTTACACTTGTTCATGAGTTCTAAGCATGCAAGGCCTTACTTGTCTCATGAACTGCACCACTATCATTTGTGGTGCCTTATCAAATTTATCAAGAGGTATAACTTTGGTATGGTTGAGCGGGAAGCCCAACTAGTGGCACAACTTTCCCCATAGCCACCTTCTTGTGTGTGAGTACATACAACCATGTGTATGTATCTCACCACCTTTTGGCATTCTCACCTGATGAACAACCAAAAATATCATCGACCCAGAGTGAGTATATTCTTTCCTTTTAGCTAAACAACCTAGATTTGATCCACAGCTAGATGGAAAAACAGTCGAAGCCTGATCTAACTTTTTCACATTACTCCTTGTGTGATATGTTATACTTATGTTTAGTTTTCCATGGGATCTTGATCCTAGGGGCTTGATCATCCCTCTTGGTCATAGTCATCTCACCTTACTAGCATGAATAAATTAGATCTTGATCAATACGCATGATTCAACTACTTTAGTGTGAGTTTTGTTGTGCCTATAGCACACATGCCCCATTCGGAATGGGGACCCTCTTTCTTTTTTCCTGCCTGAGCCATTTTGTTGATTGCCTCATTTTACGTGCCCCCATTTTGGTGTCCTTGATGGTCAATGTGCCTCTCAACTCTCATCTTAGGTTGACCATGTGTTGCCCCTCAAAGTTTGTTGAGTCCTAAATCTTCCTTAACATTTCACCCTTTATTGACGTTCATGGGGCCTCTCGGGCCTGAACCGTTAGGATTCCCCTCTCATGTTTCCCTGTTTGTTTTTCCTTTTTTGACAACTTTCGATCTGAGCCTCCTCGACTCCTAGAACCTAGCTTTGTGATTTCCATCTAGTGAATTGCATTAAAACTAGCATTTCATCGTGCCTTCCGGGCCCAACCCTTTAGGTTTCCCTGCTTAGGTTTCCTTTAGATTTTTTTCGTTTTGGATGGTCGTCGGCCAATGTCCTTCCGGTCTTCGAACCTCAATGCCTGCTTGGCCGTTGGATTTTCATGATAGTTTTTTGGATGGAATTTCCCTCATGTCACTTCGAACCTCAGGCATTGGATTTCCCACCTACCTCACCAACTATCGTACCTACATTTATTAGGGACATTAATTGTGATTAGGGGTATAAATATTGGGTCTGACATGTAATTTTCACATGTCAGAAACAATAGAGAAGTGCAGTACCATTACCCCTTTCGCACTCAAGCTATCCCTTCGTTGCTCTTCAAGGATTCAATAGCGCTATTCATCAGGTCTTCGAGGTATGCTCTCCATCTTACAACCTAATTCTTCTCTTCATGATTTAATGCTTAAATGGTGGATAAGAAGGGAAACATCTGTGTGAATCCTATATAGGGAACACCTTTCCACAAAACCCATATGTTAAAATTTCCAAAACATCCCTCCAAACTTAGAAAATCAAACTCAGAACCTTATCTTCCCGTCGTTGTTCTTTGAACTTGGCGATCATGCCCTTCGGACCCAAGACCTATGACCGTCATTTCTGTTCAAACTTTAGACTTAACAAACTTACCTCAAATGGTGAAATGCCCCACGGGTTTTGGTCTTTGGGACTTCACCTCTAGGTTGCCACTTCGCCTTTCCTGTTTTGAATGTCATTCTCGCCTCACCCATCTGGGTCTCGGACCCCAGCTTTTCATTCGATGTGAAACCTTTGACAAAAAGTAATAACCTCCAAGAAACCCTCGGGTCCCAATCTGTGGACTTTCGCTATCGGGCTTCTGTCCCATCTCGGTCATCTTGAACAACAAATTCAAACCGTTCTTCCGGCCCCCAGACCCCGACATCTTCTTTTTCTTTAGGTTTTAACAGATGAAGTCATGAGGCAAAATATTTCTCTGAGTCTAGACAGTCAAGTTGTGGGTCTCCGACTTCCATCCCCACTTTGTTGTTTCTTACAGCTATTACGCAGTGGCCTCCTAGCCCTCACGGCTCAGACTCTCGAACGACTAAATAATCATAAGGCTTGGTTTGGCGGCCATTGACCCCCGGGTTCTCAACTCCAGAACTCCTCCTCTGGAATTTCGTTTCTCCAAATTTGTTTCAAACAACTAGCACTGGACAACCTTCCCTTGGTTTGATCTTGGATGCCTTAATGGTGACCTAAATGACCTCCAATCTGAAAATGAATGATGACCCATGTGCTAAAATGTGATCACCTTGCTTATGGACCCTTCATTATCCAATTCCAAGATCGAGAGTAATCATCTGGGTCTTCCCAATCTATTCGCCCTTGAGAACAACATTCTGACAAGGGAAGTCTGACCTATGGGGCCCGGGTTATCCAATTTCTCTCTAATGAACCTCAAAAGATAATTTTGACTAAGTGTTAGACGTTTGAATGATATATTACTTGATCTAACCATGTTTTGCAGGGATTTGGCTAACCATTTATGATGTCATTGTAGATTTTACTCAACCTTGACCTCTATGTGCATGATATATGGAATCAGGCGCAAAAATCTTGGGGAAGCCAAAGACAAAGGAAAGAGAACTACCAAAGCTCCTTGAGGAAAGGAGGATAAAGACTAGATGAAATACCAATTTCAAGGAGTGTCATTGCATTCTAAGGTCACAACTAGGTGGAAGGACATCACTGACATAAATATTGGTAATGTCAACATTGATGAGTTCATACAAAGGGTTAGAATAAGCCCCAAAATAGATAATGCAAAACTCATCAGGAGTAGTGGAATAGCCAAGGCTATGGGTTTCCCTCCCGCCTTGATTTCCCTTGAGCTAGTAATGACCTCCAGAGAGGCATATCATCTAGAAACAAGGACTATTATCAACAAAGATGGAAACATCCTGGCCAACATGTCGCCATCAATAATAACAAAAACCTTCCACATTCCTGTATTTGGAAAGATGGAGCTGCCTACTATTTAAGAATGCAAATAAATGTGGGATGAAGACCCCATACGATGCAAGAAACTCATAAATCAGTATTGCCTAAAAGACAAATGGGGTAGCACTGCAAAGGTTCCCCGAGAACTCTTTCATAGAGACTTTTTCGAAGATTACCATGATTTGATCACCATGTTGAGCAGAGTGATGGGCCTCCCTTATGTGGAATATTTTCAAGAATGGATGGTTTCTTTCATCGAGCACATTCTTTGTGGAAAGGACACCACACTCTACTAGGGAGGAATAATCAGTGAATGCTTTCATGATCAATTCATGAATGTCAAAAAGACCTCCAAGTTCTATATGACCTCTTACTTGGTATACTCACTGGCTGATAAGAGGCATTATAACAGGTTATTCTAAATTCTAAATGAAGTGCCTGGTAGAGAACTCAAGGCTTTTGACAAGTACCCTCAGCTACAATTCAGGAACTTCAAGAAGGATTATTGTAGAGTGAATGATGCATTCATCACTTATATCATCAGGCTGCTTGGGGGTGATTTTAAGAGGAGACTCTCCCATAGTGCTCGGGATTTTCTAAAAAAAAATTTCCTTCATGTTTATCTAGTACCCCAAGTTCACATACATCCGTGCCCAAGGCTTCTCAGAAAATCCGAACAAGCTGCCTAGGTACCCTAATGACCAGATTATATTGTTGGATCTCTATTAGCAACTACGACACATTCACACCATTTTGAGTAGCAAGTACCTAGCAGGGATCCCTTATCCCCTTACACTCGGCCAAGGGATGTATGAGCTTAATACTTCTCAATGTGCAAGAAATTCAGAGAAGGAATAGGTAGAATATCAGTTCAAATCTCACATGGCCAGGCCACAAATGGACCCATATGGTCATGTCAAAAAAGCGATTGGACAAGAGTATGCCCACCTCCACAACGTTGAGGATTTCTGGGCAGATTGTAAAGAGGACTTTGAAGTGTAGCTAATGCACTATATGTGGATGACCACATACTTTGTGAAGATGAAAGCACTATAATAAACCCTAGGAACAATACCATCACCAATCTACCACTGCAAATGATTGATTGTGATCAGCTAGAGGTTGATGAACTCGACATACTTACTAAGCCTATTGAGGCTCAAACAAAGGCATGGATTGATGAGTGGATTGCTCAATTAAAACAATAGGGGGTCATCCTGACATTCAAGGGGCTCAAAAGTGAGCCAAGTGGTTCTGGTGGCGGGGTAGCTACTACATCAACTTGAGAAACATCTAAATCCCCCCAATCGGTTCGTTCAAAAATGAGAAAGGAGGTTGATGAGCAATAGTCCGACCCAAAGGTGTACGCTAGGAAGGCCTCAGAGGGTGAACCGCCCAAGAAAAACAAGCGAGTGGGAAGCATCACCAAAATTCCAATAATCCAAGAAGATCTGCTCCATGAGGGAGAGGATATGGAGTATGATCAACTAAAGTCTCCACCTATTTTATCTACTACTGCAACCACTATTGTTACCACCACTCCTCCTATCCCACATGTAGTAGTTTCATTCTCTCCACCTATGGTGGACATTTCCATCCATCTTGCTTCTACTTCTCCCATCTCATAGGTAATATCGGTTGATGTTTCCTCCACCACTACCTCGCCCATTTCTTCATCTTCCATGTCTCCTTCCTTTCCTCTTCTCACCGCAACTACTACAACCACAATGTGTGCCCTTACCCTTCCAGAATCCTTCATGAAATACATGCAAAATGTTACCTTCAAGCTCTCAAGAGTGTTTGCAAATTCAGCAGTACAGGCTATGATAGCTCAGGAAATAATTAGTACTCCAGCCCCTCCTCCTCCTACCAAGCCACCAACAATGGAAGCCACGATGCAAATTGTTGAGGAATTGGACCATCGACAATAGATGGAATCGGCTAAGGGGTTGGAAGAAGAGGCATTTTACTATAATGAGCACCCAATATATGACCATTGAGTAATTGATGAGGCCACCTATGCATCTTCTAGTGATGATGGAAAGGACCTAGACATGAAGACAATTGAAGAAATATCTGATCCAAAGCTTGATGCTGAGATGGTCAAGTAGCTCAAGGAAATTGAAGACAAGAAGGCTGAAAAACAACCTATTAGTGAAGAAGGGGTTGCTGCCATAGGTGCGGAGAATGATAAGTCTCCAATGAAAGAACGAGACCATGCAACTAGACATGATGAAGGGGTTTTCCCTCATGAAGAGAAGGAAGGTAAGAAAGAAGATAAGCCTAAAGGAGAGGCTAAATATTATAAGAATCTAGAGATTGAGTAGCCTAAGGAGCATGGGCATGATTGAGAAAGGGATGCCAAAGGGGAAGGCAACCCTGATGAGTACTTGCTTGCAAATTCCCCTATCAGGAGCATAGTTTTCATACAAGACTCCGATGAGGAGAAGGAGGATACGAGGACAGAGTGGGAGGCCCTCATTGATAAGGCAATTGAAGTCCAAGAAGAAGAAAAGGGGGATCAATAGGATTCACCTAAAGAAAAGTCCTCAATGCTTGATTGGTTGGAGAAGTAGCTAGAAAAGAAGGCTCCCACTCCAAAGGACCCAAGGGTGAGGCTGAAAGCTATATTGGCTCGAGCCTAGATCAACACTAGGAAGGAGAAGAGGTCGAAGATCAGGTCAAAGGTAACGATGGATGCCTCCAGATCCAAAGTAGTACAAATATCTATGTCGGTGGTGGGAGAACTAAGAATAAGTTATAACATATACACCATCAACTTCAAAGTGGCCACTAGGGAGCAGAAGGTTGATCATGTCTAGGAATCAATTGTCAAAGTGGTGCATGTCATTCAGTAGGAAAAATTTTCCAAAGAGGAGCTTAAGGCATAGGTGGCTAATTTGACAACCTATATCCAACAATGGTCATCCATTGAATAATAGCCAATCACATCCTCAGCCCCACCATAGTTGTTGTCAAAAGAGAAGATTGACAAGATAGAGAAGAGAAAGAACTTGGACAAGACCATGAAAAATTTGTTCCAGTAGTTCTTGGATGTTGGGAACATAGGTATCAATCTTGTTGTTTGAATAGTGAACAAGTTCTTGGAGCTACGAATGTCTCTTGAAGGTACAAATAAAATCTACATTGAGTTCCTAAAGAAATATGGGTCTTCTTACCCAAAAATTGAGGCTATCCTCAAGCTGCCAAGTGAAATTTGGGAAAAGGAGTTTGCCTTCCAAGATGAGGATCATTGGCTGATGGATGCATGGAAACAAGACTTTGATCATCAGAGGGAAAGGCTAGAACAAGTACTTGAAAGGGTAAATCCAGATGTTGAATGGGCCAAGAAGGACAAAGAAGACTACCTATGATATCTAAAGCTAATGGCAGGGTATGAAATGCCTGTTGTCTAGATCAATCCGGAAAATATAAAGCCTCACTTCTGAAAGAGGATGGAAGATGGGATGTCAACCGAAGTTACTACAGACATAGTGAGATTTTCTTCCTGAGCTTTCACCCAATCCGAGTTGTTCAAAGATCACACTACTAAGTATGAGGAGGACTCAGAGAGGCTTATTGATAATTCCAAAGAGTGGAGCTACCAAGTGCTCAGATTTGACATCATAAAGGTCGATAAGCTCCAACCTATGATCTTAAAATTCATGGAATATGGAGCTTTGAAGAAGCAAGAAGGGAACCTAGTTATTGATGAAGAATTTCTAAAGGAGTAGATGCAACAAAGAGAAATCAACAAAAGGACAAAAATGCTACAATTCTACCACTAAAGTACAAAACAGGGATGTGGATAAAAATGTATTTTAAAATGCAATATATTGGGGGGTTGGTAGAACCCTATATTACAATGAATTGTGTCCACACAAATGTAAATCAATCTTGGCCACATATTTTTCTTTTGGGACACTATAAATAGGGGGTCCCCTCTCATTTTCAAGGAGAGTTGAGTTATTGTAAATACATGCTACATAAATTGCAATAGAAATACATTGATTTTGGTGCATTTTTGGATTTATTCTCATGTTTCATGATTCTTCTCTCATAGTTGGATGATTTAGTTGAATTTTCTTTGTTTTTTTAGCTTCCTTTCAGTTAGCTTTGGTAAATTTAGTAATGCTATTTCTTGGTTATGAATATTTCTGCTATGTAGATGCCCTCCTTGTCCATACTTTTGGTTGTTTGTTTCTGGTAGATGGCTGTGTAAAGTTAGTCTGGACCTATATTTGAAGCTTATTTTAAATATTTATCTTTGTTCATGCATATGTATGGTAAATGAATGGTAAAATATTTGCAGTCCTTAGAAGATAGCACATATTTCATGAGACTGTGAGATTTCTGGTTAAGTGGAATTTTGTTCTAAGGAAGTTGTCGACAGTAGAGACCTCCATGATCACTGTTCATTGGTAGTTATAGGTCTAGGAACCCTCTCTCTTCCTTGCCCTTTTTTCCATTTTTTAAGAAGTGACCTATGCTAAGGCTCATTTCACATTGTAAATCCAAATCTCAAGTTAGGAATGGAGTTCAAAATTATTGTTTGAACCTATAGAAAATGTACAATAACTTCCCCACCTTAGAAACCCCATTTGTAGATCTGATTCCCCTTCCATCTTAACTCATGTAAGTCTACCCTATGATTACCAGCAGGATCAAATCAAACATCAACTGAGGTATCCTATGCATGTCATGACCTGACACCCGAGAGACCTTGGGGTGACTTTCAATAACTTGTTGGATATTTCCTTTCAAGAGAGGTGATGCCCCTATGCATCACCAATGTTGAGAAAGTGTGCAAAAACACCCATCATCAAGTTTGAAGAATGTTCATAATCCTAATAAAGTGGGGGCTAAATGTGTCGCTAAAAAGTGTATACCTTGGCACTTTTTCACTCATTTTGGCCTTTTCCATCAGATTTTGACATTGATTACCTTGATTCAGCCTTGTAAGATTCCAATTCCTCAATGACATAATGGTGTTGTGAAGTGTTGTAAGGTATTTCCTCACATTTCTAAGACTCTTTCAACATAATTCACCTAAATAATACATTCTTACATCTTCCTAAGCCTTAAGACAGAGTGTTGTAAACTATTGTGTTGTATTTTGATACTTATCTAGGCTCATCACCCTTAAATCAACCCTTTTTATATGCCAATTTTCCCTTTTAATGCATCATTAGTCACTACCTAAGTTTATTTTGGCAGGAAAATCTGATTGAATTTATTAGACATAAATTAATTACCGACCACCACCAAAATTTTCCCAGGTGGACCAGGTCACCACTTTGGGTGACCTAGTCCCTTTAGGCATATTTTAAATAAAATTTAATGGGAATATTGGCTCCTAAACCCTAAGGTCGGCCTATTACATTGCATTTTTGGAAAATTAGGGTTCACATGTACAAATAAGGGTTTTTACTTTCATTTTTCCTCTCTCCTAGCTCATTTTTACTCTCTTGCTCTTCATCAAGGACTCAAGCAACCAAGACTTCACAAGCAAGCATACAAGGATTAGGGTTTTCAGGTTGTCTCCATTGGAGCTTCTCATGCATGTTGTAGATCATAAACATAGGTTTGGTAAGGATTTCTATTGTGTTATCTTTCAATCTTACATTCCTTTACTTTCATCTCATTTGGGTTTAATCACCTACAAAGGGGTTTAACTTAGGAAAACCCCTATTTCCTAACCCCAACAATTTTTGGTCTTTGCATGTGCTTGTAGGTCTTTTGATGAAGATTAGGTGAAGTAAAAAGTGTTGCAAGAAGTACCAAAATTCTCCTCAAGTCAAATCCAACTCTCAAACCTTAGGAAAGACAAAAAGGACAACCTACAAGTCACTTTTGGGGGGTTCCTGTCATAGATTGTTGTAGAAAAGGGAAACATCAACTGGGACCCAGAAAATGAAAGCTCGATTCCTTGGAAAGCTACAAGAGGACTAGGTCACCCCTATTGGTGACCTTGTCCCTATGCTAAGCCCGAAATAAGGTTTCTATATTTTTGGGCACCCATTTCCCAAAAACTTTTGGCATAATTTCTTGGTTGGAGGACTAGGTCGCCCTAGTTGGTGTAAGTGTCATTTTGCTTAGTTTAGGCATTTTCTAGGAGATCCCAAGAGCATTCAACTACAAAATCACTTTCCTAGGTAAACACTTTATTTCCTTCTCTGTTATTTTGCATAAAACATACATTTAGGTCATTTTAGAGTAGCTTTGCATTAGTTTAGTTTTATTTCATTTGCATTTGTATACATTTAGATTAGCTTCATTTTACTTTCAGTTTTAGCCACACATCACACACACTTAGGACAAACCAATCATGAAATCCTCCCCCCTTTTGAATGAACCTACCCATTACACATATCAACACAATGGAAAGAGTGTTATTCCTAACCAAGTGCCCTTAGGGTGAAAAACCCTAGAAGCCTCGTAAGGGAATCCTCTTTTCCTTGTTAGACACATGTGTTTTTGGTGGTTTAGTTTGAAATTTTTGAATTTTTGAAATTTTGATGGCTAGAAGACTTTGGAAGTTTTTGTTGAATTGTATTTTTTGCCATTTTGGATGTCAACATGTTTATATATTTATTTGGTGCCCTTTTCCATTGATGTCAAAGGGAGAGAGATATGGAAAATTTGGGGAGAGATTTCAAGAGATTTGAATTGGAATTTTTGCACATGTTTCCATAAATGACAAAGGGGGAGATTGTTGGAAGTATGGAGAAGATTAGTCCTATGTTTTCATTGATGTCACCATGTTGGTCTAGTACCTTGAACTGGTGTGTAGAACAAGCTTACTTAATCCAATATTTGATTCGATATTTTGGTCCATATATTCCCTCTAGTAATCATTGTGGTTTTAGGGTTTTGGAAAATGCTTATGATCACTAGAAGCACATATATATGTATTCCCAGATATTCATATGATTGGATTATGTGTAGGCATCAGTTTTGGAGATTGCATTTCATTATTAGGTTAATCATGGCTAACCTAATAATCAATTTATAGCTCTACATAAATTGCAGTTATATGTGCGACCTAGCTCTGGTCCCAGTCGACATAATATTGCATGAAATAGTTGGATTACTTTTGGAAGCCAACAAGTTATCTTTTTGTAAATATTTATTGCATCTAATTAGGCCAACCTAATTGATGCATGAAGATATATCAGGTATATATACAAGATGGTTTGTAGATGGAAATACGAGAAGTGAAAAATTGTGAGTGAGTGCAAGTATTTATGTGTTGATAAGAAATGTGTAGAAATATAAAGGTGAAGATTAGTCTATTGTCATGCCAGTGAATACTCTGAGCATAAAAGAAACTAAATCAGCACTTGTGGTATAATTTCATTAGTTCAAATTCTAGTGGTTAGCCATTTTTATTTCTATAATTTTTGTAGGAAGTGGGCCTCCATGTCTAGACAGTGAGTCCTCATAATCAGTGAACCTCTTTTTGTAATCAGTATTGAAATAGCTATATATTTTGAGCTAATCCTCACCGTGGTTTTTCCCTCATTGGGATTTCCACGTAAAATTATGGTTTTCTTGTGTTGTGGAATTCCATGCTTTGTTCTTGCTCTTATTTGTTCTATGCAGTAAATTAATTAATGGTGTTTGCTCAATAAGTCTTAGAAGACATTGATTCACCACCCTTCTCAATATATTGAATATTCAACATTAAGATCCTAAGCACAATAAAGAACGTCAAATTTTTTATTTTTTTTAAGAAGATGCTATAAAATGAAGAGAAGGGAAACAAATAAAGTTTTTCCATTGTCTTAGAAAGCCTCAACCATACAATAGGATTTTAGGGCTTTCATTTTATATTTATTGACCTATTACCTTACATGGCATGAGATGGAGAGGAAAATGGAATTGAAATAATATTCCACCATTATCTATGTGGAAGATGCACTTGTCTTCTTTGTCTATATCACATTTTGGGCATGTTGCAGGAATCAAACAAAGGAGTATGGCATTTTCCATGGAGGTTAGAAGAGTTTCAAGTGTTCATACAAGTCTCATCCACATTGCAAGACCAAGAAGAGAGCATGGAATATTTCAAAAGGAAAAAGAGATTGCTAGATTTCATACACACCTTCCCTACTGATTATGTGGTATCCACTCTATACCACATTTGATCTATCAAAAATGTGAAGGTTTTGGAAATTATCAAAGGAATGGTAAATATAACTAGGTGTATTATAATATAGGTATTCTAAATAATATATAGGGTCTGAAAAGACAAACATTAAAGCCCCTATATACATGCCTATCATGTAATAATTTAATGATGAATAGTTTGAGATAAGCTTGTCAACTGTATAAACGTTTCAAGAAATCTAAAATTATATTACTTGGTGGTTAGATCAAGTAAAAATATGGTTAGATCAAGTGTTAAGACATCTAGTGCAGTCCATTATAGATGTTGTAGACAACATACCTAGACATTAGTGCATTAAAAATTGGAGAAAGGGTTTTTCATTCATTCCCTGAAACCCTAAGAACCAAGATAGGCATGGAGAATGGTATATATTGCTAGAGAAAAATACATTAAGCTTATAATTGATTAATTCTCTAATTTATTCCATGCACTTAAGCTAAACTTAGTAGTGCTTTTTTATACTAACTGAAGGAAGCTATTATTATATATCATTTTGTCACATCGCATGTGATGTTGAGACTTGTCATGATCTAATACCTTTAACATTTAGGGTTTCTCCTATAAAACACTCAACCCTCACTGTATAATCTCTCTGGAGTTTCATTAGATCTTTTCATTCTATATTTTTTTCTTGTTGATGAATACAAAATTATTATTTACATATCTCTATGCATCGAAGGTTTTTTATTTGTTGCTATGTCTCATGTTTATTCACAATTCTAATATGGTATTAGATCATGAACTCAGTGAAACCCTTCTCTAATTTTGAGGATTTTTTTCTCAACTAGGGTTACAAGAGAAAATTTGAAATCTTTTCTTTTTCCTTTTTTCCCCTTTTTTAAAAAAAATAAAAGAAAAACATTTAGCCACTATAGGGTGATATGGGCAACCAATGCCTAGCCCCTAGGGGGGCTAAACATTTTCTTTTTCAATTTTAGTAAGATTGGAAAAATCACAATAACTTATTGCTCAGTTATCAAAATTGGGAAAACAAGATATCATTGGAAAGATGGTTTTGAGAACTAACCAATGGTGCTATATTTTTTCTTAGATTTTCATACTAGTAGATTTTATCACCTATCAAATTTAGATATGTTTTTTTCACTCTTGATATTACAAGTTTTGACCCATTTCTATAATTTTCATTATTCCAACAACATTGGAAATATCTTTCAAATCTCTTTGGAAATATATTTCAAATCTCTTCACAATTATCCATGTAATTTTTCCAGATTTTTCTCCAAATACATTTGATTTATTATTTTTTTTTTTCACATTTTGGTGAATTACTTAAACATTTTAGCTCTTGGAAAATTTCCATTTGTGTGGGATAATTCAATTTAGGTTTTTCTACATATATTTTTGATATTTTTTCCTATATGGGAATTTTGGGCACCTTTTACATGCAATTTCTCGTTTGTAGACGCACAAAGATAAAGTGTCAATCTAGTGTAATTTTTTTGGGGAATTTCATACATCTTGTTATGTATTTTATACTTGCACCATGTTATAAAGTCTCATGGATGGGTTGTGAGTTCCTTTATTTTTACTTCACACATTTGTCAATTGAGTGTTCCTTCGAAAATAACATCAAATCTCAATGCTTCATGCCTCATGCATGTGTGCCTAGTTTGTAGACCCTTTTATTTTTAGGTATTATTTTGTGCATGTTCAAATGTTCTTGGTTCTCCTTCATACACTTATTTCTATTGAATAGTTTTAGTTTACCTATCTTGGATCTCCCTTTCTATATTACGAGGGGTTTTTTATTGTTGGTCCTAATCATTCATTGCCTTGATTTTTAGTGATCTATGCATTTTTTATTTTTATTATGTACTATATGGATGAATTGGCTGGTTATCCATGCATTTCATTGAGATGAATAATTTACCATATGGACACTCCTACATTCCTATTTTTAGAGGGTACCTTCCATTTTCATTTAATCAATGTTCTTTAGACTTTTGGTACATGTTCCACTTGTATCTTTAATTTTTAGATATTTTCCTTTATTTTCCATCTCAAGTAGTATAGTTCAAGAGGCTCATGCATATTTTTTTCCTCTTGATCTTGATCATTATTTAGTTTAGAGGAGCTTCTTAATTTCAGCAATATACCAATCATCTTTCAATAGTTGTCTATATATTCTTGGTGCTTTAGGCATGTTCTTCATGTTCCCATTATTTTTGGAACATTATTTTAGAGGCTTTTCAATCCTTCATTTTCCTTTCTCTCTTTTGGGGAGGATTATTTCCCATGATTTTTTCTCCTTATCTCTAGTTTTGAGATATTATATTATTTGTACATGGGTACCTAATCAGGCCTTATTTGTCAAGACCCATCATGCATTATTTTATTTTTGTGTATTATCTTTTTTATGGTTTTTAGCTACTCCATAAGTTCATATTAATAGGAGTTGTTAGAGTAAACATGCATTGGCTATTAATTAATTAATTTGTAATTGATTATAAGTCTAATTCATTACATGCACTTAAGCTAAAATTAGGAGTGACTTTTTATGTTAACTGAAGTGATCGATTGCTAGATAATTCTATCTCACCACATAGAATGAGATAACTTGTCATGATCTAATCCATTTATCATTTAGGGTTGCTCAGAGAAATCACTCACCCTCATTGTATTATCATATGAATATTTCCATTGAAGATCTCTTGAGGTTCATTCTATATTTTTTTCTAGTTAATGACATAGAAAATTAATGTTTGTAGCTCTCTTGCACAAAATATTTTTTTGTTCATTGTTTGATCTTACATGTTTTTATTAACAATTCTACAATATATGTAGAATAAATATTGATATTCATTAGGGGATTGAAGGGTAATGAGAAAACTCTAATATTTTTTGTTCAACCTTGTTCTTAAGGGTAGATATAGAGTGATTATCAATTTATATTTAAGGTATAAGAGATTCCAAATACAAGGAAATAATACATGTTAGAAGAATACAAAAATATGTTGAGTATTTAGATATTATAATGGTTTTGAATACCATTACAAAGTCACTAATAAATATTTTTTTTAAGATAATAGTGAAGAAGGGATAATTTTTCTTGCAAATTAATATCATTGAAAGATCATAGAAGAGATAGTCAAGTGTAAGTATGAAAAATTAGAAATATCACTCTGTGAGTAGATCAAAATTAAAAAGTAGAGACAATTGGTGAAGATATTGTAACTCAGATTTTCAGAATTGGATAGATGCATTACTGCACAAGATTATAAACATCAATTCTAATCTAAATAAAACAAAAAAGAATGATTGCAAGTAAGCATAATTAATCTAAACTAATAAAACTGGAATGATCTCACCGAATATGTGAATACTTCCTCGATTTATCTCAATTTCCCTTCTCCATCTTGTTGTATTGTTATTCTTGCCCTCAGATATTTGTGTTTTAATGCAAGCATAACTTCTTCAAGTGTCTCAGCAAAATATTGAAGATTGTTTCTTCTCAAAAGTATAATGATTTTGGGAGGAGGAATAATGATAATGATAGGCCATTTTATAGATTTTGTGTTTTCGAACGATCGACTCAAATTGAAAAAGAGATTGATGGATGAGATTGATGAATGCCATGTGATATGAGTTCTGTCAGATAGAACGTGAGTTCAAATGCAGGATAAAGACTAATTTAGAACATGAGTTAGAACACGAGTTCACAATCTTAATCTCCAAAAATAGAAGAAATAGACTTTGTATGCAAAATCCAAAGTTAGAAGTTGAAGAATAATGCATTCGAATGCAAACAGGAGTTAGAACTAGTTAATCAACTAGTTGTGATAGAGAGTTCTCTCATAGAGATAAACTGGGGTTCAACTCAAGAGATAACTGGAGAACTAAAAATAGATCTCAAGTCTGAAGGTAAGTGAATGACTTAGATAACTGATTGATAGAAGAATGTGACATAAATAATTAAATATGAATTAAATGCTAATTTAATTCAACATTCAAAAATAAGAGACTTTAATTAAATAAATAAAGTAATTTATTTAATTTGACTGTTTGAAAAGGATAATATGAATAATTAAATAATAAATATTTAATTATAGATAAAAGATGTTAAATGAATAATTAAATAAAGATATTTAATTATATTTGGAAAAGTATGATAAAGGGGGTAATTAAATAATAAATTATTTAATTAAGAAGGACGAATTAATTAGTTAGGGACATAATTAAATAAATATGATTTATTTAATCAATCAAGTTGAGTAAAGGTTAATAATGAATTAATGAATTAATTAAAAAGGGGTATTTAATTAATAGAGGAAATATGTGTTAGAAAGGTTAATTAAATAATAAACATTATTTAATCAAGATGGCGGACTATAGAAAATTATGTCGAATATGTACTCACAGGCCTAGACCAATTTTCAGTATCTACAATTTGCCCATCTTTGATACAATGTTGGTACGACATTGTGTCAAAGAAAATATGCCCCGATCATGCCCCAACATGAAATGGGTTAAGGTATGCCCCCTCGGGAAAATTGACAAATTTTTGAAAAGTTCAAAAAAAAAGAAGGAAATATTCCCGATAAGTCAATTTGATAGTCATAAATGCTATGGAGTTGACATAAATGAATTAGGAGTTAATACAGATGAATACGAGTTATTTGAAGTTGAAAAGTTAAGCGGCTAGTAGATTAGGTTAGAAAAAATGCCATTTCAAACCCACCTATAAATAGGAATTAGGGCTAAACCTAATTCATTTACACCTGAAGGAGTTAGAAAAAGACGAAATTTGCTTTGACTAACGGAAGAAAATGGCACCCATTCCCTACACTAAGCATCAAGGATATAGGATCCGGACCTTCAGGTGGCTAGCCAACGCAGGACCACTGGTATGTACACGAAAATGAAATCTTGAAATTTATTTTTGCACATTTTTCTAGGCATAGAAAAGTCATAAAGAAAATGTGGTGCATTGTGAACGATGCATATACCGTTGTATTCACCGCATCTGACTGCGAAACGACACGTGTGAAAACATGCCTAGGCTAGATTAGGCATATTAGGGAATGATCACATCTGAATGAAAATGCACCGCATGTGTAGTCACGCAACACATTTGCATTAGGAATAGATGCATGTGGGGTCGTGAACCGCATATGCATTTGTGAAACACATATGTTGTAGTTAGGTAGGTTGATCAAACTGCATCGCATTTGTTAAAATGCATGGCATGTGGTTTAGTGAACCGCATGTGCAGTAGGTTGACAAGGGTTGCAAAAAATATGCAACGCATATGTAATATGCACTACATGTGAGGATTCATGCAACACATTTGCAAAAATGCATCGCATCCATTAAAGTGAACCGCATTTGACTCGTAAAATTTTTGAAAAAAATTTCTAAGGAAAACTTGAAATTTTTTGACATCATGGTTTAAATGTAGATGGTTCTAGATCCTATTTATATGTGGGATTCATGACCAAATACCTTCGATCTGAGAGATATTTTGATGAGTGCAGAGATTCGGCTTCTATGGAAGCTAGTTCTACGTCAATGTTTGTCGATGCCTACCATTCAAGCGAATAGGGGGATGTTGACAACACTTTACGAGCGATGGAATTCAGAGACATCATCATTTCATTTACCGACTAGGGAGGCCACTGTCACATTGGAGGATGTGTACAGGATTCTAAGACTACCTATTAGAGGAGAGCGGGTCATGTATGATACCTAGTGAGGATTGACTGAGTTGGCACGGTTTTATTAGGTAGATGACATTAGTAGGCTCGGGACCGAGCACTACGAGATTAGGTGGCTAGAATTAGTAGACATATATGATCGGATTGACTATATTTTATGTACATTGATTAGGGGATAGTTCTGCCAGACAGACGGGGTCATGGATTTCCAATGGGATGGGGAGCTATGTTGGTTGGAATGTTGGAGAGCGAGATGAGGTATGCATGGGGTCCATGTCTACTCGGGATGTTATACTTTCATTTACATGACATTGTTTACAGAGATGATCAGTCATTGAGTTGTGGGACTACATTGTTGATGGTATGGGGTTGGGAGAGAATAGATATCTTTCATCCTCCAGTTATAGTAGAGCAAGATGAGAGATTCCCGTATGTGTTCCGGTATGCAGGACAAATTACTTAGACACATGTGGGAGACATAGGGTTTTGGAGACATGCATTGGACACTTTGGATCAATTCACATGGAGACCTTACATGGATTGTGAGGAGTGGGTGGATGAGGATGTACACTTGCCTTTTTGCAGAAAGACATAGTATCTTATTGGGAGGACTATTTCTAGTGTTCATATTATTGAGCGACAGTTGCCAGATAGAGTTCTGAGATAGTTCGGCGAGGTTTAGGATGAGCCTTAGAGTAGAGTAGAGTTTGCTCATTCGTCTAGAGAGGTTCCACACTAGGGACCTATGATACCAGTAGCTACAACTGAGGTAAAGATACAGGCATTATAGCTAGTATAGTGGGGGTGGAGAGATGGATTAGTAGACCCAAGGATGATAGCGGTGTATGACGCACGGTTTGCAGAGCATCGGCCTATTCCATATACAAATCCAAATTTTTCGGCACCAGTGGAGAGATGAGGCATAGGGCCTAGAGGATAGCGGAGAGGTGGAAGTGCTAGAGTGGGGAGAGTTGGTGGGAGAGATGGTGTTGGTAGAGGTGGTAGATGAGGGCAGAGAGGATGGAGAGGGGGGCGGGTAGGTGCACTATCACCTATCCATGAGGCTACGGTAGAGGATGTACCGATGTTGGACATCGAAGGTGGAGTGGATGTACAGGCTGGGGATGAGCGTGCTATAGAGGATATAGTAGTAGAGGATGTTACAGAGGATTTAGATTTGGATATGGCTATAGACCCTCTAGGTATTTTGGCAGGATACTACGAGGATGACATTGAGGATGATGTGGAGGAGGATGTCGAGGAGGAGTAGGAGAGAGAGCTCAGGGATCGAATAGTGGAGGGGAGACGGGAGGAGGATGCTCCTAGGGATGGTGACAGGGAGGCTTTGGAGGAGAGACTTAGAGTCATGACAGCAGAGTTTGACGTTATGAGATTAGAGAGAGACAATGCCTACATAGAGAGGGACAGTGCATACGCAGAGAGGGACATTGCTCTTATGGAGAGAGATCAGGCGATAGCTCCGAGGCATGAGATAGAGCATCAGTTCACAGAGGTTAGATTCCTTTGTAGTGGGTCCTTATCTAATGGCATGGTATGAGAGTTGGTCAGATTGGTTGAGAGAGCCACCTATTATAGGGACTTATATGAGGTAGTGGTGCTAGCAGAGAGACGGGCTCTTAGCTTTTTAGAGGTGCAAAGTCAAAGGACACAAAGTATTGAGGGGGTGTTAGGACCATCGAGGATAGGTCCATATGAGAGGCCTTCCACCTCACATAGAGCACCTTTGAGGATTTTCCCACCACCTTCACCACGTGACAGTAGTGGTATTGGGACATGATGATAGGGTTACATATGTAGACATTTGTATTTTGATCAGAGAGCGTACAAGCTCATGTTTATTTATGGACACTCTGATATTATACTGTGAGACACTATTTTGAGTGATATATATATGATTTTGGCCGCTTCTATTTGATATGCAATTCTATTTTATGGATGATGCATTTGCTTCTACATGATTATGTTTCCTAGATGATGTATGTATATGTGTTATGAATGAAATGTTTCTACATGTTATAAGTTATGCATTTTATGATGTTATGGATGTCTTAATTTACTTATGATAATGGATGCCATGAATATATATGATGTTATTTATATGTGGTGGTAGTATGTATGTGATGTTTCTATTATATATGATGATAGAATGCCTATTATGCAATGATGTTGAATGTATGTAATGAAGATGTATGAAAAGGAAAATGATTTAATGTTTGTGTGTTGTGTCACATGACTTTATCATTATGTTAAAGAAGAGAAATGTTAACATGAATGAATTTAGAATGTTAGTAAGAAATAATAAAGGATGATTGATGGAGAAAATGATATAATGAAGGTTGATCGATTGAGAAAAAGACATAATCTTCGATATTGTGCCAAGTATGCTATGTTTGCTTGTTATCATCATTAGGTGGGACATGACACAAATGGATAGTACACACTATGATATGAGATAGACCATAGTGTACAAAGCCATCCATCTGTGAAAAATAGACAGTCGTAGACAAGGAGTGCCTTAACTCAGACTAAGGACAAAATGCCCCAGTCGGGTTATCGAGACAAACCACAGACAACAGACAAATAAAAGACAAGTCATGAGACATCATTGCTCCTCTAAATCCTTGATAGGACATCCTTGAGGAAACTAGTAACATGACCCAAAAACCAATGTGAAAAAGACAATTGATAGATAGTAGCCAAAGAAAAAGAGTCATGATACATTGTTGCTTCTCTAAATCCTTGATAGGACATCCTTGAAAAAGCTAGTAGCCAGAATAATTTCACAAATCAATAAAAAGATAAGACAAAATAAGATGTAAAGTCATAAAGCAAAATAAAGGTATTCACCAAAACTTGATCTTGTGGGATTGTTTCATTGTTGATGTTTGACATAGTGTAATGTGAGAGAATGACACATACCACATAAGATGTTGAGTCTGGTTTTGACTTGGTGACTTTTGTATAAGGCATGGCAAAGCTTGGTTTCAGAAAGACACGTGTCGTATAAGACGTTGGAGCCTGATGACATTGATGCAACAAGAGACATGATGCTATGACAATTTGACAAGGTCTATTAACAAGAAAGACATATCTTGCTAAGACATAAGTTGATCATTTTGACAATGTGTTTGATATTGACTTAATGACAATTTGAGATGGTTTGCCTTGTTGTTGCATGGCTTGTTTTGATTCCTTGACTGATAAAAGTGTGTGCATGTATGGACAGTGTATGACATGAGATGATATCCTAAATTATGACCTAATGTGGCTAAAGACATGCATCTAAGTGAATGAACCCTATTGGACTGACCTAGTGTAGTATCGGGAGCTCATCAATTGATTAGCCTTGCCTATGTTGTACACACAGAGACCTTGTAGTTTGACATGACCAATGACTTTGATTGTACAATGAGTCATGATTTAAATGTGTGTGATACATGACAAAACTAGACTGACTGACCTAATGCCTTGGGGGCACATCAATTGATGGCCTTGCCTACGTCCCAGTCATAGAGGCAACATAGTTTGACTATGTCTATGATTGACTTAACATGACTGACTCAAAATGGCTGACGTTGTTTTTAAGATTTTTTGACATGTTTTGATTTTTTTGGATTTTTGAAATTTTCTAATGTTTTTCGAATTTTTTAGGACATTTTGAATGGTGTAACATTATGTACAAGATGTTCATGGAATAGGACAAGGATCTGCCCCCAGTTAGGAATAAGACTTGCGAGATGAAATGGGGAATGTGATGGAATGGGACATTAGATGTCAATCATTCCAAGCAATGGATAAGACAACCATTTATTATGAGGGATGATGGAAAAGTCTGATTGGAATGATGGTAGATGAAAGAGCGAGTTTGACTACACATGGCGCCTGTTTGCCAGGTTTTCACCACGGTACTTATCCATAGCACCACCAAAGCGGTTTTCACTATTGGATGAATTATTTCTCTTTATTTTTTATTTTATTTTATCAATTTTTGGTGTTACAAAGACGCCTATTTGCCAGGTTTTTGTCAAGGTAACCATTTTTTTGTTTTGTTTTTTTTTTTTTGTATTTTCTAGATTAAGACATAGATTCTTAGAAGCTAAGCATAGAACCTCTTTAGATGAAGACTGTTGATAGGTGACAAAAGCAGCTCTCCTTCAAGAGTAGAGAGTTGGTACGCTCCTGATCCAAAGGCTTCTATGACAATATAAGGCCCTAACCAGTTAGGTTCAAACTTACCTGGTTTTTCTCGTTCAACTTGATTCTTAGGATTCTCCATTAAAACTAGGTCACCAATGTCAAAGTGTCTATTGAGAACCTTCCTATTGTAGCTATGACGAAGATGATTCTGATATGCTTGTAAATGATCTAATGCTTTCTGTTTTCGTTCATCCATTAATTCTAGCTCTTGTAACCTAGATACCGGTATTCTTCATCATCAATATGACCCTTCAAGGATACCCTTAGAGAAGGTATTTCAAACTTAATAGGTAAGATAGCTTCGGACCTGAATATGAGGGAATATGGAGTGGCACCGGTGGGATTACGGATGCTTGTGTGATAAGCCCATAAGCCAGGATTAAGCTATAGGTGTTAGTCATGACCAACATCTTTGACAGTCTTTTTTTGGATTCTAACAATGGTTCTATTAGATGCCTCGGATTGGCCATTACCTTATGGGTAATATGGGGTGGAAAAATGGGGTTTGATGTGGAATTCTTCACATAAATGGCATACTTCTTGGTTCTTGAATGGGCGGCCATTATCTGTGATTATGGATTGGGGTACACCATACCACCAAATGATATAGTTTAGGATAAACTTAGATATTTGGGTGTTGGTGATGTAGGTCATGGGAATAGATTCAATCCATTTGGTGAAGTATTCGGTGGTGGTAATGATGAATTTGTGGCTGCTGGAAGATGAAGGGTGTATCTTACCTATGAGGTCAAGTCCTCATTGGGAAAAGGGCCATGGTGATGTTATCGGATGAAGCTCCTGTGTTGGCACTCTTATCAAATCCCCATGTATCTAACATTGTCTACATTTCTTTACAAAGCTGTATGAGTCTTTCTCCATTGTAGGCCAATAATAACCTAGTCTCATAATCTTAAGGGCTAAAGTAGGACCACTCGAATGGGATCCGCATATACCCTCGTGCACCACTCGCAAAGTTGTTTGTGCTTCTTCAGCATCGAGACATCTAATTAGGGCATTATCTAAGGTACGTCTATACAGGGTTTCTTTGATGATGGTGTACTTAGCTAACTTATGGATGAAATTTCAATGTTGGTTATTGGACAAGTCTTGAGGTAATGTTTGATTGGTTAGGTAGTCAAATATGTCTTTATACCAAGGAGACATGGGACCAACAATGGTACACACCATCGCAGTATCGGGGATGTCATAGGCGGGGACCAATAGTTGTTCAATCAAAAACTCTAACTTAGGCATGTTACTCGGAATATCCAATAAGGAACCCGTGGTTGCCATAGCATCTGTAGCTCTATTCTGAATGTGTGGTATTTGTTGAAAAGTTATGTCATTGAAATAATCCTTGAAACTATCAGCCATATGCTTGTAAGGGTCAAGCTTCTCATCCTTAGTCTCGTAATAATCATTTACTTGTCCGATTACCAGTTGAGAGTTGCCAAAAACATGTAGGTTCTTAATCTTCCATTGAGTTGCCATTTTTAACCCTGTCACTAAGGCTTCATATTCTGCAATATTGTTTGTATAAGGGAAAGCAATCCTGAATGATTTAGGAATGGTACCACCTTATGGTGTAATAAATAAGATACCGACTCCTGAACCACAATTTGTATGTGACCCATCAAAGTATAGCTTCCAATCGGTTTTAATGTCAATGTTGAAGAGAAATTCATCAGGGAAATTTGCCACTAAGGGATGGTTTTCCTTCATAGGTGCATCAGCTAACCGATCTACAATCACCTATCCTTTTATAGCCTTCCTCTTGACATACTGAATGTCATACTCGCTAAGTATCATAACCCATTTAGCCAATCGGCCTATTATTGTTGCCTTACTTAGGAGGTATTTGAGTGGGTCAATCTTTGTAATTAACATTGTTTGCGATTGAGCATATAGTGCCAAATTTTTTGGGTATCAAAGACTACCACAAGATAGGCACATTCTATGTTGGTGTAATTCAATTCATAGCCCACTAAGGTACGACTGATGTAATAGACAACTCTCTCATGACCTTGATCATCATGTTGTGTGAGAAGAGCCCCTAATGCCGACTGAGTTGCTGAAATGTATAGTATCAATGGTTTTCCCTCTATAGGTGGCATTAAGACTGGTGGAGTGAGAAAATAGTCCTTGATTTGCTAGAAGTCTTCCTAAAATTTAGGTGTCCACACACATGGTACTCCTTTCTTGAGTAGATGTTGAAATGGGTGTATTTTATTTGCCAGTTGTACTATGAAATGCCTAATTGACTGTAATTTTCCCTATAGGGTTCTGAGTTGTCCTATGCTGACTGGAGGAGGCATTTCTATGATAGATCTTACCTTCTTTGGATCTACTTCAATTCCTCTTCGGGAAATGATATACCCTAACAATTTCCCTAATTTTACCCCAAAGACACACTTCTTCAAATTTAGCCTGACATTGTAGTTCTCTAGCCTCTGGAATATCTTGTCTAGAACCTTTAAGTGATCTTCCCTTGTTTCTAATTTTTCTATAATATCATCTACATAATCTTCCATGAGAGTGTGTACAAAGTCATGGAAAATCATGGTCATTTCCCGTTGATAGGTAGCTCCTGCATTCTTGAGGCCAAAAGGAATTACATTCCAAAAGTACGTGCCCCATGGACACATGAAAGTCATCTTGTGTTGGTCTTCAGGTGCAATTTTAATCTAGTTATATCCAGAGAAACTATCCATGAGGGATAGCATCTCGTATCCTTCTATGAGATCTACTATCATGTCTATATTCGACAAAGGGAAGTCATCTTTAGGACATGCCTTATTGATGTCTCTAAAGTCTATGCAAATGTGAATTCCCCCAATTGGTTTAGTCACAAGCACAAGATTTGATATCCAATTTGCATAGTCTATCATCCTTATGAATCCTACATCCAAGAGTTTCTTAAGTTCTGCCTTGACCAATAGAGCAATTTGCGGATGCATTTTCCTTAACTTCTGTTTGACTGGCTTAATACCTAGCTGTAGTGGTAAATGGTGCAATAATAGGTTTGGATCAAGCCCAGGAATGTTAGCATACGACCATGCAAATTTTATCTTTCTCTTTTGGAAGAAATCCTTAAACTTAGGTTTTTCTATCTTTGTTAAAGAAGCTGCAAAATATACCTTCCGAGGATTCTCTTTTGTACCTATGTTGACTTCAATAGATTATTCTACTAACATGAGTGACTTTTCTTGTTCAACGGGGAGAATATTTAAACCTCTATCCTTGGGTGCCTCAAAGAGGTTTTCACCCTCGAATACATCCTTTATTTTGACCATTTCTTCGTCCAAAGGCGCTTTTCGGTTTTCACCTAGGGACTCGTCATTTTTCTTTTCATTGTCTTTTTTCTTTTTATCATCATTTTTGTGACTAGAGGTGTAAATAGACTCCCCAAAATATGCTTTTTCATCCAAGTCTATGGTAAAACCAACTTTATGATCCCCTCTTGGTATGCCTTCTCTAAGTCCCATGAACTTGGCAATTGCTTCGTCATTCTTGAATGTATCTATGATATGTGTACCTTGTTGATCCTAGTCGATTGGTTCGGGATATATAAGGGGCATGTCATCATCATAATTTTTAAAGGTAGCAACTGACAAGGTGAATAGAGAGTGGTTGACATGGTCACAGAAGTTTTGGAGTAACTCCTGCTTGGTCTTTTCCCTATGAGTAGGTAAAATTTGATGTGGGACCATTGTAAGGGGTGAGTCATCAGAAGATGGTTTATCAGGTGCCCAAGATGCATGATCAAGGGTTATCGAATAATAGTTCTCCTACCATTCTTCTTTGGACAAGTGTTTCTTAGGATGAGGACTAGATGGTTTGGGTACAGGTTTCATGTTTAGGTCCAATTTTCCACATAGGGCATCTATGTTTATGATATTGGTAGATGAAAGGGAATCCCATTCACCATCGCTTAAGTAAGGGGATTCATCGTAAACTAGAGGTTTGTTGTAAACTATGGGAGGTAGTTCATGAGATATCTTGGTGTCTACACAAGAACTCACTTCCTCTTGAAATGATGATGAAGTACTAGGAAACCCAATTCTAAGCGGTTGACACCCTAGCCCTAGGTATTTCAATCATGGGTAGATAGTGATCAGTTTCGTCCTTCCATTCTGATGTAGACCTAACCCATTGTGTCCATCATAGCCTTCATTTTGCATTATATTAAAGGCTTTTCCATACTGGTCCTTAGCTTTTTGAATAGACGGGGAGGGGTATTCATGTTCTTCTTAATACAACCAGGAATCACCTTGATCCACAATTTTTTTCACTTAACTCTCCCCATTTGGTCAATGTCGTTGTAGGGGGAACATGAAATGTGAGCACTGACTGTCTTCTATTTTCCATTGGTAGGCCATATGCCTTAGGTGGAATCAGTTGACTAACACTGTATGATGCCTTTATATGATATTTTCCACAGCCCTTGTCTTGGATCTCAAGCTTAGGAGTAGTTGATGGAGGTGTGAATGAGATGGACTTTGCAAGAGGTGATGGGTCAATGTATTGGGATAAAGTGGATGATGAAACTTCTTGGTTAATGGGTACCTGTCTTTCTAGAATTCCCTTTAGGCTTGTACAATATTGAAAAGGATTTGGATCACCATCAATTGTGATCTTGGTGCCATTATGTGGGAATTTAAGACATTGGTGATATGTTGAAGGTATGGCTTTCATTGCGTCTATCCAAGGTCTACCTAACAACAAGTTGTATGGAAGGGTGAGATCCAAGACTTGGAAGCTGGTTTTCATGATTGCTGGGCCAATTCTATTAGGGAATGTGACCACTCCTTTGGATGATCTTTCTTCATCATCATAAGCCTTGATGACTATACTCTTAGAGGTGTCTACATAGTCATCTGAGAATCCTAATGCCTTGACCAATTTTAGGGTACACAGGTTCAAACCTCCTCCTCTGTCTACCAAGACTCATCTGACTTTGATTTGATGGACTAGGACTTCAAGATGTAAAGGGTCATTATGATCAAAATTTTTAGTTGAGTAATCTTGTTGGGAAAATGTGGCATGATGCGAGTTGGTCAAATATCCCACCATTTCTTCAAAACAATTGACATCTAAGTTTGTAGGAACAATTGTATTCTATAGAGATTTTTCAAGAATGGCTCGATGCTTAGGTTATAAGGTCAACAATTCTAAGATAGATATTTGCACGAGATTTTTACTCAATTGATCAAGAAGGTTGTACTTGAACTTGGAAGCTTGTGTAGGTGGTTTAGAAGAAGGACCGGGAATAGTAATCTTAGTTTTACATGTGTTCGCATTACCTTCGAGATGCTTCTTAATGATGAAGGTGTCAACATGTTCATTTTCAGCCTGGAGGCTATATATGGTCTTGCCTTTTCCATAGTCATAGTTGGTGTTTGCGTAATTGGTTGATGGATCATTCTTGGGTCTTGAACTGGAGGCTTTTCCTTTTGTGTGGTCATGTAAGGGGTCTGTGAGGACCTTATGATCACTTTTCTTGGTATTTTTCTGCCCACCGACCTCTATGGTTCTATTTTCAACAAATTCTTGGATAATATTCTTGAGTTGGCGACATTGTTGTAGGTTGTGTCCTTTTATTCAATGATATTCACAATAGGATTTGTCGTCCCACCATGAGGTTTTAAACTATCTAGGATCATATTCTCTTGGTTCCAAAGGTTTGATGAGATTGTGTTTAATTAATTCTTTGTAAATAACCTCAATTGGTTGTCCTAAAGGAGTAAATTCACGTGTAGGAAATCTCTGTTGTTGCGGTCTTTGTTGTTGTGAATTTTGGACATAGTTAGCTATTTGATTTGGACTATTCATCGTGTCTTGATTGGAATTGTAACCTCTAAGCATGATAACTGGTCCTGTGTGTATGTTTTTAGCATCAACAATGCCATCATTTGTAACATTTTTATTCCTAGACCAGAATTTGTTTCTATCATTTGGCGCATTTTGATGTTGGACAACCGAATTTCTGCCTAGTACCTTAATTTCTCCTTTGTCTATAAGACCTTTCTCAAGGATGATTCCCTTTTGTACCAAGTCTGAGAATGAAGTACAATAGTGTACCCTTAAGTCACTTTGTAGTTTTGGGTTGATGTTCTCTAGGAATATCATGACCTTTTTCTTTTCTGGTATTTCAACTGAACATCTACTAGCTAGACTTCTCCATCTCTATTGTTACCTCATTGTCTATGTTAAAGGAAAAATGTTCATCAAACTTCTCAACTAATTCACCCCAGGATTGTATACCATATGGTACTTTAGAAAACCATTCCAGTCCTATCCCAACAAGGCTTCGTGGAAATAGTCTCATCAAGTATGTGGGGTCATACGATATGTCCATGCATGTTGTTGAGAATTCTCTAATGTGTTCCAAAGGATTCTTTCTCCCATTATACTTAGGAAAAATCAGTATAATGTATCCATGGGGGAAAGGTGTCATATAAAGTGCTTTTTCAAATGGGCATGGACATAAGTATTGCATTGAGATAGTTCATTTTCCTGACATAAACATGTTGTCCATCTGTTGTTGAAGAGTTTGCATTTGGTTTTGGAGGACATCTACTTGTATCAAGGACATGTTGTTGGCATTGTTTGGATCAATGTAGGTGTTCTGATATGCCATGTTCTGTGATGGGTTGTGATTTGGTGAAGGAATATATCCCATTAGAATGTTCTGAATTGGTATAGGGATATTACCTGTTTGAGTATTTTGATTTGGTATAGGAATATTTCCTATCTGAATGGTCTGATTTGGTATAGGAATGTTTCCCGTCTGAATGGTCTGATTTGGTATAGGAATGTTTCTTGTCTGAATGGTCTGATTTGATATAGGTATATTTCTACCAACTTTGGATCTCCTACTAGTCGTGTTGGTGCCAAAGGGGTTGGAGGAAGTTTCCCTAGCAGTAAATTGTAAACCTTGTGTTATGTTGAAAGGGGTTGTGTTTACAATTGATGATGTTTGAGCTAGTATACTAGTTGGTATCGCTGTGGTAACTTGAGGAATATAGATAGTTGACGTTGTAGTTTGTGTTTGTTGAGTTGACTGTGTTTGCAAAATACTAAGATCGAATCCTATGGGTAGTTTTGCACCTTCTGCTAGCAACTTTGCTAGATATCATTGGGGATCATTTGCTAAACACTTATCCATAAAGGATGCAAATTCAGGATCTTGCACTGCTGTGTCTATGTCTTCTATGTAAATTTGTCCATGTGTGTCTCTAGTGACGTGTTTTTCAAGCAAAGGTTTGTGTGGTCTTTTACTTCCTGATGGTTGATTTCCAAATGGATTGATGAATTCATTGGGGTCTATCATTGCTCTATATTTCTTTCGAGACCTTGTTTCGACCATGAAAAGTTGCTCAAAATGAGCTTATGTAGACTATGCCTAAAATTGATATGTCCTATTTCTATGTTTTTGGATTTTTTGAAAATAAGGACGTTGCTAAAATGATTTCTAAAAAGACGTATACTAAGATGACATATGGTAAGATAGACAATATGCAAATAACTCATGTAGACTATGATGACAAATGACTCTAAAATGGGTATAACCTACCACCTATGGAATAAATGCATGCAATGATTTGATTTGACCAAGGAACCTGATTGTAGGACAAGGACAGTTGACAAGGTGAATTTTTCAAAATAGAATGTTGAGCTGAAAAGATCCACTAGATAGGACTAAAGTGACAAGGTTTAGTGATTATGAAAAATTAGGACATGAACTTATCCAATGATGATGACAATTATCTATTTTGCGATATGCAATTTCTTAGGAAGTATCTATATGTATGCAACTTAGGATGACTATGACTAAGATGTATATGACACCTAATGATGCAAGGTTTTTGAGCAAAATTTTGATAGTTTCTGTTCAAGGTTGATCTTAATAATCAGAAGCAAAAATGACAGTGATGTTTCAAACTCAGTGTTTGGATGTTTTTTGTGAGTAGGCAAATGTGGTTCACCTAACAGTTGTGGTTCAACTTTTGATAGATGTGGTTTTTGACAGTGCATGTGGTGTTTCTAACAGTTGCAGTTTTTCCTATGACACATGTGGTGTTTCTGACAGTTGTGGTTTTTTTCCAATGACAAATGCGGTGTTTCTGCAAACTTGGATTTCTGACAGACACTTGCGGCTCGAAAACTGACAGATGTGGTTTACATGAACATATGCGACTCAGAATATGATAGATGCAACTTGGAATATGTAGACTATGAATAATGAAAATTTTGACAGACACATGCGGTCTTTCCCCTAATAGATGCGGCTCTCTATGATAGATGCGGCGTTTAAACTAACAAATGCGACTCAATTTTCTGACAGTTGAATTTTTCTAGAAATTTTGATTTGACTGACTTTGTTTTGATCAAGATTTTGGAAAATACAACAAATAGGAAACATATCAATCAATGTATTTTTAGTGTTGTGATGGTAGGACTGTTGAGACTCAAAAAACATGTACAACCTAGGCTTTTTGGACAATACTTGCTGAATTCTTACTTGGATAAATCTTGCTATGCACATTCAAGGTGGATGACTAGTAGTTTGACCCCACTGGCTCCCCTCCACGACACTCACTTATACGAGGCAGCCAAGCTACTATACCCATAAAACTCCTATGGCATACATGTCACCTCAACACAAGAATCATAAATTTGTAAGACGGCTTCATAGGTTTGCACCTACTGCACCAACAAATAGATAGGTTTTTGGTAATTGTACAATAAGGTTTTTAATAAGGGAATTCCATTCATGGGACACTATCCAATGTCGGCAAGAATCCATTTATTTCCATCTTGTCAGAATAGTGCACGTGATTCTTGGGGTTTCCCCAAGAATCCACTTTTATATACCAGTTGGAAGTTGCTTGGCTTTAGCGTGCTACCGGTTTGAGTCATCTTGGGGTGAGTACTTTTTCCCACCAAGACAGGCCTAAGTTCTAGAGTTAGTAACCATTTCTCTTGGAGCCAAGATTTCATGAATGTGCAAGGGGAGAAGATACTTCGATTACTAAATTGTGAGGTTCTAAACTAACAAAGCAGGCACGAAAAACACTGATAAATTTATCAAGCCCAAACGAGATTATTTACACTACCAAATAGAAGTTCATTTTAACCCACATGATGATTATCTATCTATCAAAACAAAAGCTTGCTAAAAATAAAAAGGCATTAGGTCCTGCATGCAAATTTGTTAGTAGTTCATTGTTTTTCGGCTTTTGTCCTACAGAAAATTGTTTGAGGTTTTAATTGTCTTCTATGCTTCATCCTACAAACACTATGTTATTCCACCTTGACACAACTGACACAAACATTAGTGAAAATCCAAATAATATAAAAAGTGAAAACTGAAAATATGGATGCACGAAAATCAATAAAAATGTGGGAAAATTTTAACACGTAGATGCGGCTTTTGGAGCCACAAATGCAGTTCAATGTTGATAGGCGGATGCAGTTCACAAACTGTTGACAAGCGGATGCAGTTCATGAACTATTTGATAGGAAGATGCAGTTCGTTATGATAGATGTGTCTCTATTTTTATCAGATGTGGTTCGTAATGCAGATACATTGACTTGCAGAACAGATGTGGTGCGCCATATGAAAAACCTGCAAAAAAAAAAAAAACTACAAAAAAAGAAAAACATAAAATGGAAAGATGGAAAGATGTGTGGATTTGAAGCGTGTTCACGTCGGGTTCACCAAATGTAACTCATATTTTTGGAATTGGATAGATGCATTACTGCACAAGATTATAAACATCAATTCTAATCTAAATAAAACAACAAAGAATGATTACAAGTAAGCATAATTAATCTAAACTAATAAAACTAGAATGATCTCACCGAATATGTGAATACTTCCTTGATTTATCTCAATTTCCCTTCTCCATCTTGTTGTATTGTTATTCTTGCCCTCAGATATTTGTGTTTGAATGCAAGCATAACTTTGTCGAGTGTCTCAACAAAATATCAAAGATTGTTTCTTCTCAAAAGTATAATGATTTTGGGAGGAGGAATAATGATAATGACAAGCCATTTTATAGATTTTGTGTTTTCGAACGATCAACTTAGATTGAAAGAGAGATCGACATATGAGATTGATGAATACCATGCGATGTGAGTTATGTTAGATAGAACGTGAGTTCAACTATAGGATAAAGACTAATTTGGAATGTGAGTTAGAACATGAGTTCACAATCTTAATCTCCAAAAATAGAAGAAATAGACTTTGTATGCAAAATCCAAATTTAGAAGTTGAAGAATAATGCATTCAAATGCAAATAGGAGTTAGAACTAGTTAATCGACTAGTTGTGATGGAGAGTTCTCTCGCAGAGATAAACTGGTGTTCAACTCAAGAGATAACTGGAGAACTAAAAATAGATCTCAAGTCTGAACATGAGTGAATGACTTAGATAACTGATTGACAGAAGAATGTGACATAAATAATTAAATATGAATTAAATGCTAATTTAATTCAACATTCAAAAATAAGAGACTTTAATTAAATAAATAAAGTAATTTATTTAATTTGACTGTTTGAAAAGGATAATATGAATAATTAAATAATAAATATTTAATTATAGATAAAAGAGGTTAAATGAATAATTAAATAAAGATATTTAATTATAGTTGGAAAAGTATGATAAAGCGGGTAATTAAATAATAAATTATTTAATTAAGAAGGACAAATTAATTAGTTAGGGACATAATTAAATAAATATGATTTATTTAATCAATCAAGTTGAATAAAGGTTAATAATGAATTAGTGAACTAATTAAAAAGGGGTATTTAAACAATAGAGGAAATATGTGTTAGAAAGGTTAATTAAATAATAAACATTATTTAATCAAGACGACGAACTATAGAAAATTATGTCGAATATGTATTCGCAGGTCTAGACCAATTTTCAGTATATACAAATATTAGTTCAACAAGTTAATGATAGTGGTAGTGCTTGATGAGGGCCAAATATAGTGATTACTAAGATAATTGTGGTAGAGAAGAATATTTCAAGGAAATGGTAAAGATAATGGTGCTAAGAAATAAGAAACATAACTAAACCTTCATAATAGTCATCCAAAGGGAACAAATTAAAGTGATGAGTAGAATTGAAATAGTAGAGTGATGGAAGGTTATAATGTAGAGGATAGTCAATGAAAGTACATAGTTGCAAGACAAAAGGAAAATCAAATACTAAAATTTTAAAATTCATATACCCTATGATAGCCATGAGGAATAAGGAAATGCCAAGGGAAATATGAAGAGAAGGACAACACCTCACATGCATGCTCAACATTATCTTCACAGAAAATAAGAGTGATGTCCTAGTCATAGGTGATTTTAATAGGGAAGAGTATGGAAGGTTTGCATGCATTAATAATGAAATCCTTGGCAAGAATAAAACCCAAGTGATATAACTCTCAAGTTTTATGAGGTAGAAGAATAAGTGACAGTACAAGAGTTTGTAACCTTGTCTTAAAATGTTACAAATGAAGTTCTCTTGAAGTTTAAAAGAGGATGAAATTTTTATATGGAAATGAAATGATGTTGAAAGTTGGACATGTAGCAATATTCAAGAGATTTTCACTATTATGAGTAGGCTTCAAATAGAGTAAATGGTAGTCACAAAGGTAAGGTTAAGGAGTAGTTGGTGTTTGAAATAGTAAAGTATGAAAAATCATGAAGGGAGGTCTAGAGGAGAGTGACATCGATAGACATTTAAAGAGTAAAATGATGCATAATGAGTCTCAAAAGATAGTATAGTCAAATATGTAGCATCATAAATTACTTCCCTTGACAATTTCACACAATGGTTTTCTCCTCCTTAAGTGCATGGACCTAATTGTAGACCTAATTTCCAAAATTATACATTTTGTGGTCCATTTTAACATTTATTGAAAAATTACATGCTGAAAACAAAGCACTCATTGAAAATTTTCCCTCGACATCTTAAGTCCCATAAAATTGAGTTGGGACTTATTCACTTATAGTAACTTAGTCCCCCTATTTTTCCTCCAAAATTGAATATGTCAGAGTTGGAATTTTATTATTTAAATTTCAAATATCCAAAGTCAACTAGCAAGATTTAATTTTTAGGAAATTAGAATAATTGCACACAAATACCTAGCTATTGCAGCATTTGAAAAGTATTTGGGAATTAGTGGAGATCAAGATAAAATTTATGATAGAAATTCAAAATCAAAGTAGCGTGTCAAAGTGTATGTGATTTTATTCATGTTTATGTTATCATCTAACCCTTGTAGGTCTTCAAGTGAATCAAGCCAACAACAATCATGCCTTGAGGATATCTTGTATGACTCCAATCCTTTAAGCAAGCAATTTTTGGCTGGTGAGTATAAATCCATTGGTGATTAATCATTCATTTATCATTTATCCTCTATCCCTTAAAATGATAAGCTCTCTTTTATTGATATTTCTATTGTGGAGGTGGAAACACCAACATAGGGTTTGAATGAGGGTAGTCCCTATATGGAACAACCCTTCCTCTATCTTTAAGTGTAGAAGTTTCAGATCTAAAGAAGATTGGGAGAAGTTTGAAGTTTAATTATCTATTGTTGCATTAAACCCAACACCTTGACAACATACAAAAACTGAGTTATCTCTAGACCCAAAAAGGATTCGATAGTGTGGCACCAAAAAAAAGAATTCTCATATCATATGACAAGGACTATGAAATCAAATTTAAAATTAATCTCCTATGATATAGTCACCTAAGGTGACTTGGTCTTCAAAAATTGGTTCTAGATTTATATCACAAGTGCATAGTAATCTACCTAGTCCATTTCTAAAGTTTAAATTTCTCTATGACTTTCTAGATCTACTATTTTGCATCATAATAGTTATTTATGTCATTAACTTAGTCATTTCATTGCATTTCATCCCAATTTCATTTCAAATTTAGTCAAGGGAACCTTTTAGGTTGTAATTTAGTCCTATATCTTGTCCAAATCCATCAAACCACCACTACCTCAAACTCTAAATGACATGTTATGGAGAAGCACCATTAAAATCGTAGGTGAAGTTCCAGGGTTTCAATTTTCCTACATTTCAAAATATTAATGGAAATTCAAAGATTGATAGTCTAAAGGGAAAACATGAATCATCATCAAGAGGATAGTTAGACATGACATAATCCACTAAAAGAATATAGTTGCACATGTCAGATATGAATGATGGATCTATGAAGATAGTATAAGTACTATTCAATCAAATGAGCTTCATCAAGAACATATTCAAGTGTTTTAGGGGTTGATAGTGATGATCCAAGTCCTATTGCAAAAGAATTTAGGAATCAAAGGAGACATGAAAAGTGAAAATGAAAGTGATTTCAAAATATGTATGGCAATGATATAAGTCTCCATGAGAAAGAGGATAGTCATATTAGAGGGTTTAATTAAATATTATATTATATAGTGGGATGACATTCCTCATAGAGAAAGAAATAAGAAAAACCATAGAGTAAAAACCATAAAAAACTAGTATAAGGACCTTAGGAGATCTAAAGGATAGTGATGTGGCTACAGTAATGAAGACCATTAACATCTACAAAAGATAGGTCAAAATTTGGTAAATCTAAAGGACGATGAATACAAATTATGAGAATAAAATCAAAGAAACATTCTTCAAAAGGAAAGCATCAAACCCTGAGTGACCATTCTAGTAAGCATGAAAAACTAATAAGAAATTAAAGGGAGATAAACATATTGTACATATAGATAGATATGAACAAGACAAAAGGAGGATAATATCATAGTTTGATCTATGAAGGACAAAGAGGAAAGTGTTGAAGATGAAATCAAAGAATTATATAATGAGTGCATGAAGACTTCTAAGAATATAGGTGAGTCATGAAAATGTGATAGTGACAAATGTATTAGATATCTTAGAATATATATCCATAATAGAAAATAGAAGGGTGAATATTTAAACTTCAATGGTAATTATTCTATGAAGTCATTTTTATACATGGTGAAGATTATGTAAAGACACTAGGCAGTGACATTTTCCATAGATTGCTCATCACAAAATATAGTGATAGAATACCCATAAGAAATGAATGAAGGACAATATCGAGAAAGGACTATAGACAAATAAAAAAAGTTTCATAAAAAAAGAAACATACAATAGATAAAGAAAGAACCTTATATACATAAAGCATATGTCAAATTCAAACCTAGAATTTCTCCTATGCCTCAAAGATATTTTTTACCTTGTCAAATCATAAACACATGTCCTGTAAGTATGGTAAATGAGTACTTCAAGAGTTAATTGAAAGTTGACAACAATTGAGAAGATATAGGGGTAGTTTGGTGACGTGGACAATAATTGAGAGTATTCCAAAACCTTCTAAAAGGGGTTATTCATTAAAGGATATTAGAACATATGATCTTATCATTCTTCAACACCACCTGAAGTATTTAAAGGAGTCAAAATAGGGTAGGTAGTTTTCTAGCACCCGTGGAGGTTGGTCCAAATACTTTGAAAATTCTTTGGGTCTTAAATGGTCTTAAAAGTGTGTCCTATACTCTCTCCCATGTTGGGAAAGGAGAAAAGGTATTCATAAGGAATATTAAGATTAGTTCATGAAATTCCTTATAGGTATCCTTGTAATTGGGAGATTACTTTCTATCAAGAAAATAGATTTATAAAATTCAAAACCAATCAATTTTGGATTGAATAACATGTAATACTTTCAGTTTTAAATGATATTAGCATTTTTAGACTATATACTACTGTTATGGTACCATTCATCAATAAAATGTAGTATTTTACCATCAAAATCCTTTTTATTTGTGTGTAATATGATTATTAATGTATTTTATCTATGATTTCATGAAATCCTCAAGAAAATGTCTCAAAAAAACACCTTTGAACAATAAAACACATACATCCATACACATTGTTAGCTATGTAATGAATATAAAAAATCATTAATTTTGTGAAAACTACAACTTTCCTTCTCATAATTGTTCAAACTCAAACATTCTTTTGAAATTGATTCATTAGCTTGTGAAATGCTTAGGTTGTGTAAGAATTTAGTTGAATTATTAAAAGGATAATGTTTTTAAACAGTAGCATGTGTCTAAACAATAATTTGGTGCATCACCTTAATATGAAGTAGGTTCATTTTTTAGGTTATTTTTCCATACTTTTCCTCAATAGAAGCATCAATATTTTAATTGAATTGGGTGAGGATTCAAGGGAACCAACCCTCTTTATATGTTGACTTCATCTCATCAAATCCCGCACTTTGAGAAGTCATCCATTTCTTAGTGGATTGTTAAGTAAAAAACTTGCCAAGGGTGCAAATCCAAATGACAATAATAAGAATATTATATTTAGTTAGTATTATAATTTTATTTTTTATAATAATCTTATAGGGATTGATACATTCATGTTCTATAAATTTATGGACAATAATCATTAATTACTACATATTTTAATAGTAGACTCTTTTAGTTCTTGTAATTAATGGTGAGAATTAATTTGATATGGATCATTATACTTGACTAGACATGAATCTATTTTCAAATGTTAAGCTCTTTAATCTAGAAACATCACCTTTAACCAAGCCTTTCATAATCCTACCTCAATAAATTTTGAATTTTCCATATCTAACTAAAGTGGAGCATGAAAAGAATCATTAGAATCACTTCGATTTAGACATGACATAGAATTCACTAATTGTTGATTTCGGGAAAGAGGAACATGTAAATTAAATACGTCGAGTATACATCTGTATTGATTAAAGTTTAGGCTATGAAATAATTTTCTTTGAAATAAAGGAACAATGATCTTAAAAATATATTCTTCATAGTTAACTTATTAGTTTCCTAGGACCTAATAGCAACTCATGCATTTTAGTTAGTTAAAAAACATTATAGATTAACATTAGAGTTAAAAAACAAATACATAAAATTTATTAATAAACTTTAAAAAATAAAAATAAAAATAGTAAATTGTATCACCTATTTTCCAGTTGATTATACAATTGTATTTAGGAAATAGGGTTCCACCCTTTTGGAAGATGAAACACAAGGGGGATGAGACCCTCCTATTTCACTAACATCACATTGAAAGGGACCCTTAAAGATCTCATACTAGGAATGAAATGAAGGAAAGAGATCTACAATAGGGGTGTTCTAGGGTAGGATTAGAGACTAAATGAGGTTTCACCACCAAGCTAGGGATTGGAAAGACAAGATATGCAAATGACATGTAAAACATAACTAGATGACCTAGAGAATGAAATTGAAATACAAAATAAAAAAATAAGAATGAGCAGAGGTGCACTTGGAAGAAGGATGAGATTAAAACAAGCTTAAAAACCTTGAAAAATTGTTGTTTAATTACCACTGGGACTCATATGATAGTCTAAGAGATTTAGTCCCAAACTATGGTTTTTGTTCCAAAATTGGAATCTCATAGTGGTGGATCTAAAACAACTAAAATTTGGAAGATGTACTATATTAGGACACATATGCCACAACTGGCATATTAGTTCTAGTCTACTTTTTTGAAATTTCAAGACCTAATTTTCCTCTCTTTTCTTTGCTCTTCCTTCCACACTTTGTTTCTAGATTTGAAACCCTGTTTTGCAACCTATAGGTAACATTCTATGAAGATGACAACCTTGCAACCACTCGATGAATTTGTCCAACCTTGTAACCTGATCTTCAAAGGTTCTTCAAGCTCCAAGACACATATATCTGCAATCACACATGTAGAGAGAGAAAATCTTGTTGATTATTAGGGAATGGGGGTTTTCCTTGGTCAAACCCATTTTCGGTAATTAAACAAAATGATGAAAAAATGAAATAGAAGCATGCAATATGAAATATGCAATGGTGATACCTTGAATGATGTCTTGTAAATTTCCAATCTAACATGAAGTGTCCATGAAGGATTTAGATCTAGATCATGAAACTAGTGTAGAACAATGCTTAATCCTGGATCTTGAATGCAACATCACAACACTAGCTCAACAACACGCTTGATGCTTGATAACCTTGACATGATGATGGATCTTGAATTGGTGCAAAAAATGATGAGGAATTTTTCCCTTTAATACCATAGAAATGATCTTATAAACTCTCTTTACCCTCTTGTGAAGTCTTGTAATCATAAACTTTCTATTAGGAATGCTCTCTATAAAGTTAGGTGAAAATGAGTGAAATAACCTTGTATTTTATCCTTTTTTCTGCCAAATTTCTTGAAATTGCAACACTACAAGTCAACATTAGATAAAGGAAGATAAAATACCACCAATAATTTGAATTAAATTAAATTTTGGGCCACACATGACTCATATGCTAGAAGTGGTGTATGAGTCCCATTAGGCTTAACTATGGGACATATTTTTCAAAAATGCTTAGAATAATGTAAAATCAGGATCGAGGCCAAAAACATTATGTGGGACTCATATGCCCAAGGTGGCATATGAGTCCTATATCATGAAATCTAGGCAAAACAACCTAAAAACACCTGAATTATGGTTGGGTATTGGTTTATGCTGGAATTATATTCAGAAAGATGCATTAATTAAGGCTTGTGGATGTAGGATAAGGCCAATTAAGGCATAGATAAACCCAATTAATAAACAAAAATATAGATTCATGTGAAATTGTTAGGATACACTTTAAAACACCATAAATAAGGCACCATTAAGTTCATTTATTTTACAAGGGTCATAAACTTAACATGAATCTATAAATAAATACACTTTACAACATTAAACTAGGAAAAATTAGGTCTATTTAGCTTAAAAGGGCCCTAAATCCAATGTGAATGTAGAAAATACATTACAACACTAGATCAAGTTGAAATTAGGTTCATTTTAATGTTAACTATTCCCATATTAAGTGAGAAATTGTACCATCTCCAAGAAGGGAATATAATTTTCATCATTACATGCATAATGTGTATGATATGCAACATCAAGATACACAAACATACAATATCAATGACTAAAAGAGAGAAAAACAAAAAAAAGAAAAATAAAAAAGAGGTGGATCAAGCATCAACCATTTTTCCAACATGATGTGGATCGGATCTAAGTGTTTTGTCCAAAAATGCATGCTCTCTTTGAGGCAATGACACATTGGGTTGTCTGTAGGGTGAGTATCCAAATGGTGGCTTAGTGATAAAGCCATGCCTCTTTATTATATTCTCACCATATAATGAGAAACACATGCCCACATTTCGGCTTCTCATCATATGCTAACCATACCGAAGCTATACCTCTTGATAACTTTGATAAGGTGCCAAATAATAATGAACTTCGAGCTTCATGATCCAAGAAAAACTTTGTATGCTTGAAACTCATGAACAAATGAGATGGATCCATAGGAAAGAAAAGTGTATTATGCAATGTGTATTCAAAGGGATTTTTCTTAGTTCATATAAGGTCTCTTCTTATGGAACATCATTCTTAATGTCTCCAAGAGAGGAAAAGTCAAAGAAATATCACACTCTTGGAGAAAATAAAACCCAATGACACCACCAAGAGAAGGATGCATCACAATAATAAATAAAATTTCATGGTGAAACATGAGTGTTGATGTATGCCCCCACTTTAAAGTGGTTTCAAACACCGTTGCTGTGGGAAATTTATTTCAAGTAGAAGACATGAGAGCTTATTCAAAAAGCCCTATGCCAAGTCATATGTTTCCAATAAGTTGCATCATGAAAATGGAATGGTTTTCCCCTAAAATGTATAACTCATTACATCACATGCGATCCAACTTAAGGCATGTCATGCACATCCCAAGATTTCTCTTATATGTAAATGAAAGGTGGTCAACTAACTAAAATAGATAACCACAAGTGACATATGAGGACAAGGCTAACCTAACCCCTTGGCCCCACTTAGTGCAGGAAAAGGATGAGAAAAGATGAAAGTATCAATTAGAGGATGTGCTTCAACACAAGGAAGAGCACCACAATCCTTAATATGTTGAATTTTGTTACTAAAATCCTTGTATTCATTAGTATAATGACCATGAACTCTGTGATATGCACAAAATGAATTCTTGTAGTAAAATTTATTTTGTGTTCTTAGAGGGAGGGATATCAAATGATCTTGGAGGAGTCTCAACAAGATACTCTCTTGATCAATAGTAGAAGATGTTCCTTTTTTTGTGACAAATATATCTTTTTCTTAGTACAGGATGTCATACTTATACAAGACTCTTTAGATTGCAAGTTTTTGTACTATTCCTTAAAGAAAGGTGCAAAATATAATGAACTCCAATCGTTAGTGTTTTGTGTGATGACATTGATATTAAGCGAAGATTTCTCTATTTATTTCATTTCTTTTGAAGTAAAATAATGAAGACCACTAGTGTCTATCAATTCAAGATGCACTAGTGTTAAATTCATTTTAAAATAATCTTTTGTAAGAGTGTTAATATTGAGTGAAGGCTTGTTTGTTTCTTTCAAGGGATGATAACCGATATCACTAGTATTTTTTTGTGTGTTAGGTTATATAGGGACACATATACCTTGTTATCTAGGAGCACACCCTTTTCCATTATAATCAAGTTGTTTCATAAGTTCATAACCTCTTCCATAAACTTTGTTCATTTCTTTAGTATTTTGTGGTTGTTTATAATTAGCTTCCTGAAAGTTTATTGTATAATTTTTTGTTTCTTCTAAAGTGGTTGAAGTGGATTTTTTTGGAAGGTTCTTCCAAATTTTGTGTTGACATTACTACTTTTTCTTTTCCATTTTTAGATTCTTTGTTTATGATCTTCTATTCACCCATGAATGTTGGTCGGAAATCTAAGGAACCCAATTCATCTTCTAATAGCTTCGTGACTTCTTCAATATGCTTTTCTTTATATTTATATTGCACAAGCTCTACTTGTGTAGTTGGTTCCAATGTTTTCAAGGGTTTTTCCTTGTTTTTCTCAATGTTTAAACAATTGTTTAGTTCAGGGTCAACTTTGAGTATGTACACTTTGTTGTTGTAGACATACTTCATTATATGATGAAGAGTAGAAGGTATCCCATTCATTGCATGAATCCATGGTCTACCTAAGAGAATATTATATGAAATATCATGAGGCATAACATGGATTGGTGTTTCAAATGTGGACTTTCTAGCTATAATAGGAAAAGTGATCACACCAAGTGGTTGTTTTCCTACATTGTCAAATCCCTTAATAGATAAAGATTCAGGTTGAAATTTTGATTTATCCACACCAAGCTTATCCAAAAGGTTTATGCTACACGGATTAAGAGTAGAGATATTGTTGATAAGGGTTCTCCTTATTCTTGTTCAATTGTATCTAGCTATTATCATGAAATAATCATGTTGTTTTTGCACTTCCAAAGGAGGGAGCTCACTTTGGTGGAAAACAATGTCAGCATTTATTCCTTGAATCATGGCTTCTATTTCATTTGGTTTCATATTATAAATGATAGGAGCTTGTTGTAAATAAATTTGAATCATGTTATGGTAATTAGGAGAGGCTTGAATAAGGTCCCATAAGGATATCTTATCAGGAGTATTCTTAAGTTGTTCAATAAGATCATACTCCTTTCCACTTTTTGATGGAAAATAAGGATGACTGACTAAGATAGGGCTACGTAATGGGAGGAACGTTGAAGGTGTTTTTCTTGGTTGCATATTTTTTCTAGTGTTATATGTATGAACAATGATATTATAACTTGGTTGCTGTAAAGCATTATTCTTAGGTGGGTAAAGGATAAGTTTGGGTTTGTTTTGAGTTTTAGGTTTTTGTGAAGGTGGGTAAAGTATTAGAAGATTCTTAGGACATCCCACAAGGTATATAGGAGGTCCATTAATCATGGGGGACCTAATTGACACTTACAAATTCATAACCTCAATGGTCTTGGTTTGATATTTATAATAAAGGGCATTCTAGTATTATCTTTTCACCATCACTTAAGGATGCCACATTACCTTTTTTGAAAGAGATGTGTCAATATTTTCATTTTCTTGTGCCATGATATCTTCCCTAGTAGGAGATTTTTTCAGAAAACTACAAACTAGATGTTCATGACATTCAAAGTTTGGTTCTTCTAAAATGACTTCATTAGAAGTAAGGGAGTTATCAATGGTTATATTTTCTTGTTTATCGATGATGTAATTGTCTTCTTCAATAGTGTTTTCCCTAGGGGAAGAGAGACACATAAGATTATTATGACTTTCATAAATTGTATTTTCTAACATCAAAGTATCCTCTTCACAACTAGGAGACATACCAGGAGAGGAAGCAATGTGATTGTCATGATTGTCCACACTTCCATTCCTTTTTCTCATAATTTATTCTAGAATAGGGGAAGAAACATAAAGAGGGTTTTCATAGATCTTAAATATTTGATCATCTAACACTAATATATCCCCCTCACTTACAATTTCATCTTTTGAAACGTTATCACAAGAGGGGAAGGTGTTGGGAGATGAATGTAGACTAGTTGAAGTTTCAATGGTTTATTGCTGTGTTATGTGATTGTCATGATTACCTATGATTGTTTCCTCTTGTCCATAAATTTTTTTCCTAATAGGACAGGTAAGAGGAGAGAAACAATTAATACTCTCAAAACTCTCATTGATTGGTTCTTCTAACATCAAAATATCTTCACAAATAGGAGAGATATAAGGAGAAGAAAAAATATGATAGTTATGATTGTCCAAGGTTGAATTATATTTTACTAAAGCCTTCTCATAGGGAGGGAGATATGAAATATTTCTTATTGTGTCTAGAAAGATATGACACTAATGTTGTTTGACCAAGAATAAAAAGTACTTCTAACCATCTCATGCAATGATTCAATAATGTAAACAATGTATATCCAAAGATGTAAATTAATTTTATCCAATGTATGAAATTTTTTAATAATGTAAAAATGTGTATCCAAAAATGAAAATAACTTAAAAAAAACTTATCCAAAGCTTTATAAATGTAAACATTGTGTATGAAAAAGTGAAAATAATTTTTATCCATATTATGCAAAGTTTCAAAAATGTGAACATTTTCAAATGAAATGATTTAGGAAGAATTCAGAAATGACTACCCTAAATTGATGTTTTTAACCTAGATGCATAAAATAGAAGCTACTAAAACTTTCCAAATTGATATTATATGTTACCAATAGGCTTGGGAAGTACAAGAACAAGGTTTACAATGCTGTAAAAGGCAGTTTTAGGCCTAATCTAGGACTAAATCGCCCAGAGGGTCATATGAGTCCCAGTCAGGGATTTTCAAGGGTTCAAATAGTGAAAAACACATAGTACAAACTCCTAGAAATCAAGAAAATCCACATGTACTGGGACTAAATCGCCCAAAGAAGTGTACGAGTCTGAGATTTGGATTTTTGCATTGTTTTCAAAAAATTTTGTGTGAATGTTATGTTTTCTAGTTAGAATGATGTCTAGGCTAAAAGTAAATGCAAATTTTAGATTAAATTCAATGACGCAAGATGCAAAAATGCAACCTATATGCACTTTCACTAATGCAGGATTTAGAAACCCTAGATACAAGTTAAATAATGAAAAACCTAATGCAATGTTAATGCAAGCTAGATATAGGATTATAATGCACTCCAAATCACCAATAATGATGTTATAAATGTAGGGTTCACCAAAAAGTAATGTAGGAAATAGGGTTGCACCCTTTTGGAAGATGAAACACACAAGGGGGATGAGATCCTCTTATTTCACTAACATCACATTGAAAGGGACCCCTAAAGATCTCAATCTAGGGATGAAATGAAGGAGAGATATCAACAATAGGGGTGTTCTAGGGTAGGATTAGAGACTAAATGAGGGTTCACCACCAAGCTAGGGCTTGGAAAGACAAGATATGCATATGACATGCAAAACCTAACTAGATGACCTAGGGAATGAAAGTGAAATACAAAATGACAAACTAAGAATCTGCAGAGGTGCACCTAGAAGAAGGATGAGATGAAAAATCCTTAAGACCCTAAAAACCTGTTGTTTAATACCCACTGGGAATCATACACTAGATTGGGTGATTTAGTCCTAGACTAGGTTTTTTGTGCCAAAACTAGAATCTCATAGTGGTGGATCTGAAACAACTAAAATATGGAAAATGCACTGTACTAGGACTCATACACCACAAGTAGTGTATTAGTCCCACTATACTTTTTTGGAGGGTCAAGACCTGATTCTTCTCTCCTATCTATGCTCTTCCCACAACACTTTGTTTTTGGAATTGAAACCCTGATTTGTAACCTATAGGTGACTTTTTGTGAAGATGACAACCTTACGACAACTTGATAAATTTCTCAAACCTTGTAACCTAATATTTGAAGGATTTTCAAGATCCACAACACCTAGATTTCAAATTAGAAATGTAGAGAGAGAAAAAAATATTAATTGTTAGGGAATGGGGGTTTACATTGGTGAAACCCCTTTTAGGTAATTAAGGAAAAATTAGGTCTATTTAGATTAAAAGTGCTCTAAATCCAATGTGAATGTAAAAATTATATTACAACACTAGATCAAGGTGACATTAGGTCCATTTTATTGTTAACCATTCCCATATTAAGTGAGAAATTATACCATCTCCAAGAAGGGCATATAATTTCCATCATTACAATAATGTTATTTATATTTCTTTAAAATAACACCATTAATTACCAAAAAAAATAACACACACTATGGGAGATATCCTAGTTACCACCTCCATCCAATTACCATTCACTCCATGCTCACTTAACCTCCCAAAAAAAAATCACTTTGACCCATTAAAAACTTTATTTTATCAAATAAAAAATTGCAAAAACACTAATGGTTGCTCATAACACAATGTTTAATTGACCAATATAGGTAGTCAACTACACATGGATTTTTATTTATAATTCAAGTCAAATTTCATAGAAAAAGGATAATTTACAATTTATTTATAACTTTTATTGTTACAAATACCCCCACTTGCAAAAGGTGTCACCCTCAATACACATTATATTAATAAATACTCATGCACACTTAATGGTGCTTTACATGACATAATCACAATCTCCTATCAACTCTATGGGATTTGAAATTCATATTATTCCACACTCTCATAGGCAGCTATATTTATTAACTTCATTCCCTGTAGGTACCTGCATAATTAAATACTCGTGTAAGGCTTCCCAGATAAACACCAAATCCAAATATAATGCAAAATTCAGTCAATTCGCCTTTAAAAACCTATGTAATTGGTTGCTAAAAATTTAAATGAGAGAAAAAATTCAAATTTGAAACAAAACAACCAAATTTAATGCATTTAATTGTTAGATTCAAATTCTAAAATAAGAGGAGAAAGTAGCTAGCAACATTCACAATTGTTGGAGTGAAGAATTATTCTCTATTCTACATTATACATTCTACATTCTACTTATAGTTATTTTCATGAACTATGAATTTAACATTTATATTTATGCAGTGTCTTTTTATATCTTATAAGTAAATGAGGGTCTTTTTGGTAATAGGTTTTTCCTTACAAACCCCATTTACAAATTCAATAATATGTGTGTTTTTTTACTATTTTTGGTCATTTCTTAGGGTTTATATTTGTTATTTATTTCATAAAAGGATCATTTATATTTTTTGTCCCATGGTCTTTCTACAAATCGACAAAAGCATGTTGAATCATCTATTAGACTCATTTATATTCGAAATAATTATACACATTAGCTTTCCTTTTGATTATATATGTATATGAGTGTATATATATGTGTGTCTATTTAATACATCTATACACACACACACACACACACATATATATATATATATTGTGGTAACTAAAATTGTACTCCCTTCTTGGAGATACTACAATAAATTACTTAATTTGCACCTATTTTAGTACCCTTGCATTAATTACCCTTTAAAATTATCATTAATAGGCCCCTAAGACCCATTATTTCAGATCTTGAGGCTTATTTCACCTCAAAACCCAACAAAATCACTTAAAACACCAAAAATCCTAAAAAAAAACCTCAAACAACTAAGGTGGGACTCATTCGCAAGCTTGGGAAAATGAGTCCCCTTAGGTGGGACCCATTTGCCAAGGGTGGCGAATGAGTCCCATTTGGGGCGGTTTTGTGTTTTGAGTGGGAAATTCACCATTTTAATTCAAATATTTGGTGTATATCGGCCTTTGCGATCTAAATAATGGTCAATTAGATGTTGATGCCTATATAAGAAAGTTTCTAAGTCAATTTTATCATCTAAGCAATTTGAGCAAGTATTTTCAAGAGAAAATTCAAGAGACAAGTACTAAGGATCTTCAAGTAAGAGAATTCAAGTTTCAAAAGAAAGCAAAGTTGAAGTCTTGGAGTGGCATTAAAGTATTTTTACAGGTCTTCAAGCTCATTTTCATTCAATATATAACATTTTCAAGGGTTGATCATTATTTTCTATGGTGAATCATGATGGATTCTAGGTTGGGGAGATGCAACTAACCATCAATCCAAGCCTAAAGAATTAAATCCTGAGTGATTCCATCCTCCATTATCACTCTTCGTTCAACCTAAATAAGGTACAAGAATTTTCAAGCCTCATTTGGGTGATTAGAGGTGTCTAAAAGTGATTAATTAATTGTAACATTTCCATTCATCCATCTTATTATTGCATATTAGAATAGGATTGCATCATGTTTCAAATTTCTTAGTCTTAGACACACTTAAGGCTAGGGTTTTTATGCATATTTTATTATTTACATCAAGTTTTAATTACCAACTATGGGTTTGACCAAGGAAAAACACCATTATCAAATCACAGTTATATTTTATTTGCAAATATTTTCATAGATTCGGATCTGAAATTCAAGTTGGAAGGAGAAAACAGATGTTGGAGCATAGATCAAAACTTTAAATTCCTGAAAGCGCATGTAGTGTAGTAAAATGCATACCCTTGCATTTTCACACTTGTTTGGGCCCACCTTGCTTTATATATCCTTCTTTATAGTTTAATTGGTCCTATTTTGTGTCCACAAGCCCTATGAATTGCATATTTTTATGGCTAATCCTGACATTCTCCAATTAATAAATGATAATCCAATGATTCTAATCTATGTGTCCCTAATTTTTGGTTTGGACTAAAATTACACTTAGGGTGTCTTTGTCCCCTCAAGGTCTTGAAGCCCTGATTTTTAGGCATCTTAATTGGGCCCCTTTTTGGTGTTTATGCCACAAGTTTCATGTCTTGGGACTAAGATGCCACCTAGGCCATCTTAGTCATGTTTGAGTCATTTTTTAGGATTTGATTTCAAATTCTTGCAAGATTTAGCCTCCTTTATTTAATGAATTTATATTCCAGCTTGGTGTCATGTAATTTTGAGATATTGAGCATAGATAAGTATAAATACAAGGTTTTTCCAATCATTTTCTCCTAACAATCTAACAAGCAATCTAAGCATATAAGTCTTTTGTAAGATCAATTCATCAAGCATTTGGAGCCATCATCAAGATTCAATCATCATATAAAAGAGCTTCTTGCATCATGTGTGTTGTTGTGCTAGCATTTGTGATGTAGGTTTTTGATTCAAGCTAGCAGTTCAAGTCCATATGTTTGGTTTAAGATCCATATCCATTGCAACCATTTCACACAAGGTTGTAGACTTTAAAAGGGTTTCATGAGTTGTAAAATTGCATGTTGTTCATTCATAATTTTCCTCCTTTATTGTATTTCATTTCAAGGTTTAATTACCAACAAAGGGTTTGACCAAGGAAAACCCTCATTCACTAACAATCAACAATTTTTTCCCATCTTGCATATTTGTGTTTGTAGGTTTAGGTTGAAGTCTTGAAGATCATTTGGAGTGAAAAGTTGTAAAATTTGTAAAGTTGCATTACAAAGTTGTCATCTTCACAGAAACTCACCTACAGGTCAGATTCAAAAGTTTCAGAGCCTGAGATCTAAAAAGAAGCATGTACAAACCTTGGAGCTCAAGATCAAATTCAGAGTTTTCAAAATTTCAAAATAGGACTAATATGTCACCTTGGGCATCTTAGTCCTCCCAAGCAAATTTTTTAAGAGATTTCTTCATATTAGTTCTGACATCCAAAGATTCCATATTTTCCCCAAAAAATAACAGTGGGACTAATATGCCACCTTGGGCGTCTTAGTCCTCCATAGCACATTTTTGCAGCTTCTTTACATTTTTCAAATCTTCACAACATCTTGAGACTTCCCAGGTACACACATCATATCTCCTTGTATAATTTCATTATTTGTATACCCTATGTGTGAATATGTGGGATAATTAATAAGATAAACCAACACACCAATGAAACATTAAATCAAGGGAAACTAATTAAAATGATAAAAAAAACTCTAAATAACAATAGATTCCTTCAAAAGCATTCAATTGTCCTATATCTCCAAGGATTCAATGCAAGCCACTAGCTCTAAGTTGGTGTAAGCAGCAATTTGTTGAAATGACAACTTAGAAGAATGAGATTTATGCAAAATGCATGTTTATTTGCTAAATTATTGAAGCTCTGAAGTTAAAAACTGAAATGCTATGCTATGAGCTTGAAATGCTAAATGTTGATTCAAATGCAACTATAGTAATCACACTTAAATTCAAAAAATCTAGGATCCTTTTCAACTCACAAGAGGGTTATATTTATAGATTTTTGAAGGCAAGAATCTAGTTGGCAAAGATCAATGGTTGAAGTCAAACCTATCAAAATGAACGGTGAGAGATTGAAAAAATAAAGGGAGATGTTTCCTCCTACACAACCTTCTCCATTCAAAAATGAAGGAAAGTTGCCATTTGTGCACTTCATTTATGAGAAGTTAGTTGATAGTTGATGATAAATCATTAATTAAATAAATAAATTTATTTAATTACATGTGACAAAAAATTTAGAAGCTTCCATAATTAAATAATTAATATTTAATTATGTGTGAGAGATGTAAAGGAAAGTAATTAAATATTTACAATATTTAATTAAGTGTGAGGTGAAGAAAGTTTCTAATTAAATATTTATAATATTTAATTAAATGTGAGATGAAGAATATCATTTAAATTTAAAATTTAAACTTGTGATAATTAATATAAATAAATTGTGAAATCTATTTAATTAATTAAGAGGAAGATGATAATAATTAAATAAAATTATTTATTTAATTAAATTGGAAGAATTTAGAAAGTGAATAATATAAGTAAATAATTAAATTTATTTATAATTAAATAATTCATATTTAAATAACTAACAGGTTTGATTAACTATGACCATTTTTAGATGTGTACATTTTGCCCCTATTTGAAGTGATGTGTTTTACGCATTTCTTCAAAGAATTAAAAAGTTTTCCCCTGACCTTAAAAATTGACTGATGATGCTATATGCTCCCTCGAGGGATAAATTGCGTGATTTGAATGATGATGATGATGATTCAAATAATTGAGATGATTTTTGGAGCGAAATTGTCAATTTATTTCTCAAAATAGCACGTTGCATAGTAAAAATAAAAATAACCTCTTGTTTTTACCCCCTTAAAAGGTGGAAAAGGTGAAAATTCATTGTCATTTGTACAGTAGCCTTTTGCATTTTTTAGAGCTCTGAGAAGAATTTTCAAGATTCCAATCCATTACGAGAACCACCGATTTGAGCAAGCCTACCATCATCAAAGACCAGTAGCGTACGGACCTTCGGTAAGATTGCTTGATCCTCCTTTGTGAATTTTTAACTCATTTTTGATGATATGTTCATTTTTTTGTATTTTCGAATTTCTGCTTTAGTGCATAGGATATTTTTTTAGCTCATGCAAGCTTTAGTTTAGTGCATATATTAGGTAGTTTAGTGCATTCAACCTTGCACATCGAAAAAACAATTTAGCGCATAGGCAAATAGATTAGCGCATTGGTGAATAGATTAGCGCATTTGCGAGAATGGCATAGAGGAGCTAATAGAATAGCGCATACAATGCTCAAATAGCACATAGGCTAGAATAGCGCATACACTAAGTAGATCAGTGCATACCCTTGATAGATTAGCGCATTTAACCTCTATTTTAGCGCATCCATGGATAAAGTAGTGCATTGATGATTTAGCGCATTTAACCTCTGTTTTAGCGCATCCATTAATTTTTCCTGATTTAGAATTTTTGAGATTGATTTGGTGCTTGCTTGATGATCATTGCTATATTAGACAACAAATTTGATGATTTTAAATAACACCAAGCATAGTGTTGTGTAGTGTTTGCACACACGCCCCACTGAAAGTAGGGACCCTCTTTCTTGCTCTTTTTGGTTTTTAGCTTTTGGTGTCTTGGCCTTTCTATTTTAGGATTTTTCCTTGCTTGGGCATGTGCTTTGATGTTCATCTTGTGTGTTGGAATAGTCCATTTATGATTTACATTGAAAACCTTAAGTTCTGGGCTCATTTTGGGTTTCTCACTATTTTCGAGAAAATTCACTTTGGGTGGAATTTCCTAGTTTCCTTTTGGAGTTCGGCAATGACTGCTTTTCAGTGAAAGACTAGGGATTTTGGTTATCCACGGAAATCCGTTATAGCCAAATTTCTCCGAAGTCCATTCCTTTGTCAGATTCTCGGGTTTGGTTTTAATGGTTTTGTCAGTTGCATTAATGCTTGATTGCACAACCTCGTAGGCAGTATTATATTGGTTTATGAGAAGTTTTATGCCATTTGAGTTTTATCTTTTGCTTCATATTGGTTTGGAGTGCTTGAACCTGAGTATTCTCGCTAGATTGTGCGTTTGGGAGTGAATTTGATTGTTGTAGTTGGATTTCCTGAGCGCCATTTGCATTTTGCTCGAGCTTTGAGGTTTCTTGTCGGCTTCCTTTGTTTTGATTTCTCTATCCTCATGGTATGTACATGAATGTTGTATCTCTCTTATGATTGAAATGGATTGTCTTATTTTGTGCACTTTCATGCTATTCATTGCTTTTTCCTTTACCTATTGAGTGTGTATGCTTCCTGGGTGTTTTGCGTTTGTTTGGAGGTTCATGTCATGCTAGTTTGGTATTTTGCATTTCAAAGCTTGAGGGATTTCCCATTCTATTTAGGTGCCATTCTTGGGTGGGTATTATGAGCTTATCTTTTGATTTTATCATGAGATTTCTATAAAATCCTTGTGGGCAAGCAAGTTGTGCCCGAGCTTATTTTTTGCATTCATGGCAGAGTTGAGGGTTTCGAGTTAGGGCATGGCCAATCCCTCTCGTTTTATGGTAAGGTAGATTCTGAATTCAAGGATGATCCATAGGAGATCTAGGTCAAGCTGGTGTCAAGCTCCAGGTCCTCAAATTTGTGATCATTTGATCAATTTGGGCGAGGACGAGAGAAAAACAGGTATTTAGGTTTTCAGTGTCTTCACAGAATTCCTGATCTACCGAAATTTCCCAATTTCCTGTTTCCTCTTTGTTCTTTGTAGTGTGCTTTGTTCCGGATTTCTACCTATCTCGTAGATTTCTGTTACCTTCAGATTTCCCCGATTTGACCGTTTTCCCGAAATTGGGCTTAAGTGGTAAAGTTGCATTGACTTCGCTGAAATCCACACCCTCGGGATTTTCATGAATGTTCTACACCCCCTTCATTTTCTCAGAATGTTGAAATTGTTTCCATTCTTAGGGATTTCTATCTAAGGCAGATTTTTTTGAGGTTTTGTTGAGAATGAAGAATTTGGTGGTTGTAGGAGGATTTGCTTGGTGATTATGCATTTGATGATTAATTTGACTTATTCTGGGGCATATCATATTATTTCTTGGTTAAATTGATTAATTAAATGATTATAAGGATATTTGTATGCATGTTTCACTGGATTCTACCTGGTTCGAATTTCCCTAGAATTCCTCTCCATTCTGGATTTTGCAAGGGGGGTTAAAACCCAAACTTTGAGATGGTTGATTTGATATGGATTTTAGGAAATTTTCTTGTCATGGATCTTATTTGTGTGTCTTTATTATTTGTAGGTAGGACCAAGACAAGCTATTGTTGGGAAAAGCAAGGGAAAGGTGATGGATCCAAGTGTTGAAGGTTCGGCTATCTCCGAGGCAGAGAGGATTAAGATGGATATAAAGAGTAGAATTCTAGAGAGTAAGCTAACTTCCATCTAGGTAGGGATCATTGATACTAATGTTGGAATGTGGGACTACGAGGAATTCAAGGTAGGGATGGCAACACAAAACCTCCCTTTGTTGGCCAGAAGGACATTGGAGTTTGGGTTGGCACATGTGGTTGGATTTCTTTCTACGATCTAGTGTTATGAGCTGGTGCTTGACTGTGCTAGGCAATATGATAGGGGTACACAAAGGATAATTGGTCCTCAAGGAAGAATTGTGGGAAAATTCGACCCTATATCCATTGCTCGAACCTTTGACATGCCTGATCGGTCCCATGTTTTGGCCTTTGACATGGATTCGACAAGAAAGAATTATGAGGAGAATGTTGTCAAGTCCCAGTAGGTTATTAAATCTTGGTTTGAGAAGCCCAATTCTCAATTCTCCAAGCTTCCCAAGCAGCTGGTCAGACTCAAATCCAGGAGAGAATACTATGATTCTATCACACTCCTCAGTAGGGTGGTAGGATTGAGAAGTGCAAGAGTATTTAAGAGCTGGATGTTTAATGTCATTGCTTGGATGGAGCAAGGTATAGATTACCACTGGGTAGGAATTATAAGTGCAATAATACATGAGTAAATGTGCAATGTCCTACAGAAAAAGACCTTCACAATGTCTTCCTATTTGGTTTATGCACTTGCCAGGTTTCACCCATATAAGGGACTGAGCACCAGAGGTGTGTTTGGGTAGGATGTAATCTATGAAGTGTATCCACAACTACACTTGGGTGGAGGAAGCTATAGGAGGGTGAATAATGCATTCACCATGTACATCACTAGGCTACTCTAGGGTGCTAAGCATGTTCGAATTTCAGACAAGGCCAAGGAATTGATCAAAAGGTTTGGAGCTTGGTTCATTCAATTCCCTAGATTTCCCTACATTAGAATTGATGGTTGTTAGAGGGCTCCCTATAGACTTCCAAGGTACCCTACAGACCATGCTATACTGTTGGAGGTCACAAGAAAAATATGTGACTTTGATGTGATTGTGAAGGGGGAGAAACACAAGATAGGGTTTGGTAATGGCGTCCCACTACAGATAGACACCAATGAGGTATGCTCTTCTATCGAGAAAGCCCATGCTTCCGAAGAAGAAATGAGCACTCTTGGTCTCTCCTTCCATTCCAAAAGATCTAGGTTTGATATAACTGGTGAGGCATAGAAGAAGGCTAGCAGAAAATAAAGTCACAAGGATAACATAGGGGACTATTGCGCTAACCTTGGTGATGAATTTGAGGTTAGAAAAAAGAATTTCTCCAAGCTGCCAGTGAACTTAGTACGGTTATATAACATAAAGGGAATTCTTGATCAAGTTGAGGAGGATGGGAATCTGATTCAAAGCCATATCTTTAAGGATATGAAGGACAATCCAATTGGAGAGGTAGATTGGTTGGAGGAGGAAAAGATAGAATTATAGCAAATTATGACTCCAATGACTGAATACATGAAGTTGTGGATTAAGTACAACCTATTGGAATTGGAAGGCGAAGGTGTGTAGTGCACCTATGAATTAATGGGAGACTTGGAGTCCCATTCTACTTCTGAGGAGTCACATGAATAGGATCACAAAGGTAAAACTAAGGTGGGCTCTCCTTTCAAAATCAAGATTAAAGATGTTCATATAGAAGAGATAGTGGAAGCAGGAAAATAGAGAAATCCCATAGCGAAGAAGAGAAGGCATGTATCAAAGAGAAAAGGGGTTGCGAAAGATGAAGAAGAAAAAGAGGAAGTGGATGCCAGTTCCCCTGTACCTAAGAAAAGGAGACTTGTGAAATTATCACAAAAGGAAAATGAAACTTCCAGGATAGATGAGGAGGCTGAGCCACCTATGGTGGAGGTAGAGAGCTCAAGGGAGAAGATAAAGGTGTATATGAGGAGGTCAAGGACTCCTTCCCCAAAGGATATTGCACCAAAAGGAAGTGTTCCTATGACTACTCCTGTCTCTGAACATAAAGACATTCCCCCTTCTTAAGATACTAGAAGTCTGCTAGAAGAGCCAAAGAATGTTAAAGATCCTAAGGACCTGGGAGAGGAATAATTCCAAGAGGGTGATCTTTACAGTACTAAAGTAGAAATTGACAAAGTAATACAGTCTCCTTAGGTAGTGTATGCAAGTTCATCCGCATAAGTTCATGAGGATAAATCCCCTCAAAAGGAGGAGATACCCACCAAGATTACCTCACCAACATAGGACGTAGAGGAGGAAGACTGCAAGGATAAGGAGGATTTATTTAGGGAGATCCCTAAGGAGCCAAGCATTGAAAATGATGCAACCAGTGTTCAACACGGACAAGATAGGTAGGATAGGGTGCATTCATAATCTACTATTCTAGGTTGGCTAGATAAAGAGATGAAGAGAGAAAAATTATAGTGGATGAAACTCCTCCCAATTGGGATGACCTATTAGCTAACATAGGAAAAGGAAAGAGAAAGAAGAAAGCCAGAGTCATTTCCATAATTGAGAGGGATGAAGTGAGCAACAGATTAGTCCACATTGCTACTCCTAGTCTTGAGAAGGATAGAGATGGGGTGACTACAAAAGATTATAATGTGCAGACCATCAATCTTGGGTATGCTTCTATGGTGCAAGACATTGAAGAGTATGAAGGCTCTAGTGATACGATCCTCGGCCGATTGAGGAAGGAGGTGCAGACTAAGCATGAGTTGGAGAAGGAAAATGAGAAACTAAAGAGGTATTTTCAAGATTTGATGAAACCCTTGCAATCCATCAGTTCTTCCTCCTCTGTTGCAGGTTTCTTACCTTAGGAAACAATATAAGAGCTTGAAAATATGAAGCACCACACATTCTATAGTCTTTAGTTTGTAGGGAGTACAAACCAAGGGAGATGGTGCCATCAAGGACATCTTGTCATTTGTAGGCCATGCAATGAGGTCAATAGATTGGTTTAAGACTGTGTTGGCCCAGGATAAGGAAGATGTGGATCTCCTGCTGCAGAAAATAAAGACAATCATGGAGTATATCGCGGATCAACTGGTGAAAGATGGAATTATTCCTTCCTCAAGGGTTGCAGAGCCTGGGGAGTGGTTTGAGATTTTGAAAATGAGGTAGAGGGCCTTGAAGAGGATATATAAATAGGGGAGGTAGATTCAAGACACTTTGATTGGTATTTATGATAAGTGTATTTCTTTCTTTGAAATAATGATAGGGAGAAATGATTTTTCTTTGAAACATCTCAGTTTGGAAAAGTTAAGAAAATGGTGGCGAGATGTCTATTCTCCAATCAATGAGGGCCCTGTTACTAAAAATCAACTAGATGATGCTGCAACTTACATTGTAGTCATTGATAGGTATCAAACAAATAAGGATGATTGGGATAATATTGTGAAGCAATCAAGAGATGACATTAAGTCTCTTGAGAGGAAAATTAGGGTTTTTCCTGTTCCACCTATTGTTGAGTTGGACAAGGTATTACTGGCAATGCATGATGAAGTGGAGTGTGCTAAAGACAAAGGGGGAAAGTAGTTAATGCAGGGCTACATCAAAATTTTTGCTTCCCATTATTTTCTCTTATCCCTTCACATGCATTGGATCAAGTTCTTGGAGACCCCACACGGACTTGGATGAAATTGGTGCAAATTGCACATTTCATGTTATTTTCAAATATATTTTGGGTCGACCTATTGTGTGGCGTTTATTATTGTAAACCCTATTTTGGGTGACCTATCTTGGGGGATTCTCTATAATTTTAGCATAATGCTTCATTTGTAAGTAGTAGTAGAAAAGTTAGAATAATTTCACATTTGAGTGAACTGTAAGAGTAGGAATGAGGGTTAGAGTTTAGTTTATCTTCAAGCAAGTGTTGTAACAAAAGGTTGGAATTGTTGCCACCTTGGGTGATTTAATATAAGAAAGGATATTGTGATTTGGTATATATCTTGTGTTGAATTTTATATGGCATGTTTCTTGATATTCTATCTTTAAAATTGCTTAAGCTTATTGTTAGATGGTTTGGTGATGCTTAGGGTTTTATCCTTAAAATGTTTGCAGTGATCACTAGTCCATACTTTTCGCAGTTAGCTAATGGTTAGCTACTTTGTAAAGTTAGCCTGGACTTAAAATTGTGCTTAGTTTACTTATGAATGTTTGTTCATTTCAATTGCAATAGGGTTGTCTTGAATGAATATCCATGATTTGAAAATCTTTAATACCTTAGAAGGTTGCAGGTTTATCTGGGTTAAACAGAAAGTAGTTTCTAAGGGATCGATCCATTTTGAGCATCTTATCTTTTGCATTGTCAATCTTAGGGTTAGAATTAGTCTTAGGATTGTCTCTAAAACCTTTATCTTTTTTTATTTCTTTCATTATCTGGGTTAAATTTAGGGTTTGAAATATGAAGATATTGCTAGATCTGATAAATTCGAGTTTAGTATTTGCTTGTAGTAAGGTCCCTTTGTGATTACCACTATTTTCACATTATCTCTGTGTTTTTTTATTTTCATTGTCAAGACCTGACATTAGAGACCTTGGGGTTATCTCTTTTCCCATAAAGATTTAACTTTCAAGAGAGATAGGATATCATATTCTGTTTGAGTTGTTGTTGTGAAAAAAACACCATCAATAGATTCGCGCTAGAAGGAGGGCTTTGAATAAGCAAGTTGGATCAAGTTTTGTCTGCCATTTCTCCTGAGAGGTTCAGAAGAAGAACTAGATCTACTCCAGGAGAAGAGGAATTTGAAGAATTGCAAGCCCCTACTAGGTTAAGAAGGACTAGAAGAGGGGGAGAGTCATCATCCACTCAACCACTTCCATCATCTCCATCATCCTCATCTTCATATGATTATGAAGTAATTCCTATTCCATAGCCCCAACCAGCCATAAATCAGCCATTATCGCCTCCACCTCCACCAATGTCTTTCCTTTCTAACAACCCATCTCCACTGAATTTCAATAATTACAATGTCATTCCCAATAACCCTGAGCATTTTTTCTCTAAGTTCCATACTCATGATCCCAATAGGACGGGAGAGGAGCATATCAAGATTTTCCAAACCTATCTAAGGGTTAGAAGAATTAATCATGAGGATGTTGCATGCAAGATTTCCCCTTATTCCTTCAAGGAAGAGCCCTTTTATTGGTATAATCACTTACTTGCTACCTCTATCAATAATTGGGCAGAACTGGAGACTACATTTCTGCAGAAGTTTAAAATTCCCATTAGCGCAAATGAGCTTTACATACAGTTTACCAGAGTTAAGAGGGAGTCTAATGAGCCTATAGGGTCATTTAATGATAGATTCCACCGAGACTACACTAGAATCCAAGCACCTTAAGATGAAGATGATGCCACTACCCTAGAAGTTTACTTTGTAGCCCTGGATAGCCTTACAACCACCTTTCTTAAATGGAGGACTAATCCCTCAACTACTTTACTTACCACATATACAGAGGTTGTTAAGGTCACAATGGACTTGAGACAACATTTATCAGGACCTCTACCATCCTTAGGACCTATTTCTCACCCTAGACAAGTCCAAGCTCTCAACTAGGCTCTGACTAATCATGCTCCCATAATGAATCCAATACCCTCATTTCCTTTGGTCCCTCATCCAAGTCCTCTAATAAATCAAGCTCAACCTATGATCTCTTATCCTCAACAAAGAGCCAATCAACCCCTTCATCCGTAGCAATAGGTTGGTTTCCCTACATATTTGTAGAATTCAGAAGTTTTTAATCAGGTTGTTGGTTCTGGAGGAATACCTGGATACCCTCCTGGTAATACAAATTCAACACCACTTAATGGTCTAGATAAGGAGCGATTGGATGAGTTATCTAAGCAGGTGAAGAAACTGAATATGGAGGTAACTTATTTGAGAAATTAGAATATCCAACTATAGGTTGCTCAAAATAACATGCAATCTAGTTACAACAAAGAGAGCAGGAACTTTGATAAAGGACAGTATTTTGATAGAAATCAAAATTATGACAGAGGACAAGTCTCTGGTCAGAATTTTGATAGAGGACAAGGCTCTAGCCAAAATTATGATAGGGGGCAACAAGGTGGACAAGGATTTGATAGAAGGCAACCACCTAGGTAGAATAAGCCATGGAATACTAGACCTAATAATGGAGGGGGTCCCAATCCATTGGATCAACCCTCTACTCAAGATAAGCCTCCTATTGGGGTATATTTGGCAGAGGCAACTTTGTTTGAATGGTATAGGCTTCATAAGACAAGCCAACATTCTGAGTTAGATTGCTCTAATTTTTAGACTACTGCCTCCATCTTTTAGTACAAAGTTGAGAATAATTCCAATAGTCAGGAGATTGTGCCCTCAAATCCCTATGATTCTCCAGTACTGGTACTTAATCATTCCCCATTCCCAAAAGGTGAGGAGAATGAACTGGAAGAAGATCCTAGTGACTAGGATAATGAGGCATAGAAAGTGTTGAATGAGGAAAAAATCTCTCAGTTGTTTAATGAGGAAAATGAAAAAGATAATGGTCCCTTGGATGAGGAGGAAGTTTAGATGTTTTAGCAACCAACAAGGAAATATGATTTGAGGAGTAGGCGTAATAGGATTCCATAGATTGGAGGTCCTTTCACTACTTCTATCCCTCCTAACAATTTTACTACTCCACTAGATCCGCAATATAGTAATAATCCACCTTATCCTCATGTTCCAACACAGTATTTGTCAAAACGAAACAATGTTGAAGTTTCAAAGGACAGACAGGCTGGTAGCTACAAGGAAACCCATGCTGATATGAATGTGGAGCAATTGGGAAAGCATGTAACTGAGGAATTCAAGAAAGTAAAAGTAAGTCTTTCTACTTTTGAGTTATTAAGATTCCATGCTATTAGAAATGCAGTCTTGGTGTCATTCAGTCCAAACACAACACCACAGGGAGTACCTGACAATGAAGTTGTTGGTAGATCTTCTAGTTCATAGGTATCTAGAGGTCAAGTCCCACCTATAGAAAAAGGGAGAGATAAAGATAAGGATTAGGTTGCACAAGCTGACACCCAATTGAGTTTGTTTCAAGGCAAGATGGAAACCCCTCCTTTCCTAATTTATGTTTGTATCTTTGGGAAGAATCTGCATAATTATCTTCTGGATTTAGGGGCATCCACAAATGTTATATCTTTCACTGTTTGTAAAGCATTAGGTATTACCCTTATAGCCTCTCAGAAGAAGGTCACTCATTTGGATAAGACATATGTGAGTGTAGTAGGAGAATTGAACATGATCCCCATGCAACTTGCATCAAATCCAAGGGTGCAATAGGTGATCAACATTCAGGTTGTTGATATTCCTGATACCTATGGTTAGATTTTGGGTCAAAATTTCACCAAGGCATTAAATGCTTATACATCTACAAACCATTCCCACATGTGGCTACCATGGAAAGGAGTTCCAAATCATATCATAATTGAAAGAGAACCCATAATGAAGTATGTAATCACTGAATACTAGAATATTTCAAATGAGGTATTAGTGTCAGAGGTCAGCATGGGGAATTATGTGTTGGCTGCATCAGCCTCAGATAATGAAGAGGTATTTATGTTGTAGGGCCCTTTAGATGAATCCAGATTAGAGATCAGTGGTTCTGGAACACTGAATGAACAAGTAGATGAAATTGATGACCAAGAGGACAAGCAGCTTAGTTTGCTGAATAACTTTCAGGGATTCATCCAGAGGTGTATGGAGAATCAGATCCAACTGGGAGGAATTATGAATTTTGAAGAACTATTGCTCCCCAATTGGTGTTGATTCCATGATGCTCCCCACTCTGAGCTGGAATGTGACTTATGTCAGACTATTGTAGAGAAGGTACAAAAATACATTAACCCAGTCCCAACTGTTAGACTCAATATACATAAGGAGTTAAATAATGATAGGGGTAAAAGCCCAATGATTCTAGAGAAGCCCCTTATTGGCAATAAAATGACAGTTGAATTAAGGCAATCAGAGCCTAATGGCTATTGGATGTTAAGATTCGATGGATCCAAATCTAAGCAAGGTGCTGGAGCAGGGTTTGAGTTGACTAGTCCTAAAGGTAAGAATTATTTTTTTGCTCACAAACACCAATTTTAATGCACTAATAATGTTGTTGAATATGAAGCTTTGATCCATGGGTATTTAATGGAATCAAGGAAAAAGGTTAAGATATTACAAGTTTTTGGAGATTCTGAGTTGGTATTCAAGCAGGTGAGGAAATAGTATTCATGTCGTGATAGGAGGATGACTAATTATAGACATAAAGTGTGGGATATTATTGAGGTATTCGATGCTTGCAACATACAGTTGATCCATCAAAGTAGGAACCAAATTGCAGATTCTCTGGCATAGGCTGCTAGTACATTACAACCTTTATTACTTTTAGGATTGAAGAATTTTACTGTTGAACTCACTCCAATACCTTCAATACCTGACAACATTACCAACTTCTAGGTATTTGAAGATGATAAGCATATTCTAGATTTTATTACGAGTTGTGATGTGTTTTCTTCTCAAGGAATCGATGAAATGGAGCCTCAAGAGGCAAAAATGGACTTGGGAGGAGTTATCAACCTAAAGACCAATACTATCCCAAGAGGTAGGTGTAGCTTGACCAAATTTTTGATTTGGACAAGATAAGGGATCTGGAACAACAAGTAAAAATGGAGTCTCTCAGCATTCAATGTGAAACATACAATATGGGGACACTGGATAACATGAAGAACATATTCATTGGTAAGGTATGTAATCCAAAGGAAAGAAAAGGGATTATTGATACCTTGCACTAGTGGGTTGTACTATCTCTCAAGAGCACATTTTCTCTTTCTAAGACCTACTATTTGGTCTTACTAGGGAATTCTTCTCTACCCTACTTAGAGGTCACTACTAAGACCCCTATCTCCTTATAGAACTCTCCACCAACTTCAAACACTCACCTTTGCTCTCACACCCCTACTAAGTACCTTTGGGCTCAACTTTGCCACAAAATTTCCCAAGCCATTCTTGGGACTAGGATTAGGTCTTCCAACTATTCCTTGTTTGATCTTACTTAACTCTGACCCATCTTGTTGGATTGCTTCTTCATTTTTCCATTGAATTCATGTAAACCTTATTTTTAGGCCTTGTAGCCTTTTTGGTCAATAAGGCCACCTAAAACCAGTGTTCTTGGACTAAATCCAAGACTTCCATAACAAACCCCAAAAATATTTAGGGATTCTCTTGATAGACCTCCTAGGCTCCAATATTTCCTAGGTTTTAGACCTCCTTGGTGTCCGTACAAAGGTCTGTCAATAAACCCCTACTTTCAAGGGTTTCTAGGGCATGTGACACTATCTGGTTTCTTTAACTACATTGAGTGCTTTAATGGCCTCCTCTACACTTCACCTTGTATAAACATTTCCAATACATATACCCCTACACCTCTACACCATTTATTAGCACAAACCAATCCGTTATGCAAGCCCTCTTGCTTCTGTTCTGTTCAAGCACCTAGCTAGAATTCCCCTGCACTCGCCTAGAGCTTGATGGAATTATTAGCTCCCCTACAAAAAAAGACTCCATAGACCTTATTTACACTAAATACAATTTCCCCTACTTGATTCCAAGAGGCCATGGAAGTTCAACCACGATAATTCAAGTGGGGCGCATCTTTTACAAAATTGGCCCTGAACCGGGCAATGAAACAGATGAACACAAAGAATTTACAAACTATTAACTATTCATGCCAAACAACTAAACCAATGCCACACAAAGTAGTTACATGTCACAAATTAAAGATTTAATGCATTATTTTAGTCCTTTCAATCAATTAATTGACTGGATCAAGGCTCTGTTTCAAAAACATAGTCAAGAAAACTTGTTCTTTCCAAGACACAATCTGTACATTGGTATTTCCAACTCTTCCAACTCTTCCAACTATCATTTTATGGTTTGTCTGACCTTATATATCCTATCCCCACATGTTGGGACCCTTAGGTTGTGCTTAGAACAACATAAAAGCTTCCTAGTGTCTAGGAAAATTTGAAATGACAACTTTGCAGGATGTCCTAATAATACACAAAACTCAAGACTCTAAACAAACTTTCCACAACACACACACGGAATCAACCTTGGGACTTTATCAAATAGTCCTTATTACCTTGGTGGTTGGCTAGAACCACCTACAATCCAAAATTTGCTAAGACCTTTCAAAAGACCTTAAGGTGCTCATGCACAATGCACACATATCACGATGTGATAGCTTGGAGTTATGACACACACCATTCCCTTGAAGTCAAATGCTAAACCATTTAGACAAAGATAGAGACCAATTAATGCTCTGTTAGAACCCATCATTCAGAAGGAAGTGCAAAATTTTCTTTCGACATGAATTATATTTCCAGTGAGGCATTCAACCTGGGTTGTAAATCTGGTTTCAGTAAGAAAAAATAATGGAGAAATCAGACTGTGTGTGGACTTTAGGAATCTGAACAAAGCATCAGATAAGATAACTATCTAGTTCCTTCACTGGATGAACTACTTCATATTGTCAATGGATCTCAAATGATGTCCTTTTTGGATTGATGTTCTGGATACAACCAAGTTATGGTACAATATGAAGACATGCACAAAACTGCCTTCACTACAAAATGAGGAAATTTTTCTTAGAGAGGAATTCCTTTCGGGTTAATCAATGTTGGAGCTACATTCCAAAGAGCTATGGATATTGATTTTAAGGACATAATTGGTAAGTGCATCATTATTTATATGGATGACTTGACAATTTTCTCTAAGAAGCGAGGTAATCATATAGCAGATTTATGCAAAGTATTCAAAAGGTATAGAGAGTTTGGCATTTCACTTAACCCAAGGAAGTGCATTTTTGGAGTCACAGAAGGAAAATTACTAGGACATATTATTTCAAAACAAGGTATTTTTATTGATCTTGAATGAATACAGGCTATCTTGAAGATTCAACCTCCTACAAGCAAGAAATAAATGAACTCATTCTTTGGGAAGATTAACTTTGTTAGAAAATTTATCACTGGATTTGCAGAGATAGTGAAGCCCTTGAATGTTATGTTGAAACAAGAGGAAAAAGTAGAATGGAGTGAAAAATCTAAGGAGGAATTTACAAAAATTAAGAAAGATATTGTTGAGGCTCAAGTGTTGGTGAGTCCAGATCATGCTAAGCCCTTTTACATATATTCATTCACTTCTGATCACTCTTGTGTTGGAATGTTAACCCAAAAGTCTGATCAAGGCGATGAGCATCCTATAGCCTTCATGAGTACTCCTTTAAAAGATGAAGAATTGAGATATCACAATGTGGAAAAGCAGGCCTATGCTTTTGTCAGAGCAGTGAAAAAGTTCAAACACTATATTCTGAGGAATAAGGTTTTTGCCATAGTGCTTGATCCTGCAGTGAAGCTGCTACTAATGCAGAATGATCTAGGTGAACAAATAGCCAAATGGGTGACCATGTTGTAGGAATATGATATACAGATTCAACCCATGAAATTAGTGAGAGGACAGGGACTAACAAAGACAATGGCTGAAATAGGTCCTGATACCACGACTCAGCACTATCTTATCCAAAAGGTATCTCCGGGAGACTGGTATGATGAAATCATTTATTATTTATTGAACCAGCAATGTTCTGATCACCCTAATATAGTTCAGAGGCAAGCCCTGTGCCTGAAGAGTGGAAGTTTTATGATGAAAGGAGTTTTCCTATATAAGAAAAATCATGAGGGTGTGTACCTAAGATGTCTGGAGGAGGAAGAAGCTACCAGAGTGATGATTGAATTCCATGAAAGATATGGCATAGGCCATGGTTCTGCACCATCCACTACCAATCAGATCCTCAGGGTAGGCTATTATTGGCCTACTTTGTTTAAGGATGCGCCCCACCATGTGAGGACTTGTCATGTATGTCAAACTACAGCAAGTAAGGAAAAACATGCAACCCTTCCACTTCAGTCGGTCATAAAAATAAAACCATTCACTCAGTAAGGAATGGACTTCATAGGTCCAATCAATCCCCCATCCTCTGCAGGCCATAGGTATATTCTCACCACAACTGATTATTTTACTAGATGGACCAAAGCTATTGCCTGTAAACAGTGTACTTCTAATGTGGTAATCAATTTCCTGGAGTCAGGTATTGTTAATTGTTTTAGTTTTCTATTGTCTTTAGTTTGTGATAATGGTCCTACATTTGCATCAATAAAATTTTCTAATTGGGCTTTTGATCATGGAATTGTCATAAAATTTGCATCTAATTACTAACCTCAGGGTAATGGCCTAGCTGAGTTTTCCAATAAGAATCTCTTGACAATCATCCGTAAATTTCTAGAACAAAATCCTAAGGATTGGCACACCTAGCTTTGATTTTCTCTCAGAGTAGACCGTACTAGACAAAAGGCATCTATAGGAACCTCTCCTTATCACTTAGTGTATGGTTTGGAACCTGTATTCCCCATCCAATTGAAGATCCCTACCCTGGAGTTCATTAATGAATACTATAATGAGGAGGATAAGCGTGAAGCCCATTTGGCTGAGTTGTTACACCTTGAAGAGAAAAGGGATGAAGCCCTATAAAACTTTGCTAAACACCAGGGCATAGTGGAAAGATGGTTTGATAGGAGAGCTAAGGTTAAACCCTTTAGAATCTCTGACTTAGTTCTCTATTGGGATAAGGCCCATGACCGTAAGGGAGAGTATGGTAAATTTGATAAACTCTGGCTTGGCCCTTAGCAGATTTCATAAATTCTGGGAGATAATGATTTTCGCCTGAAAACCCTCACTAGTGAGGATATCCTGCTGCCTATCAATGGGTAGTATTTGAAGAATTACTTCCAATCTTGAGTTGTTTACAACTCTCTCTTGTACATAATTAGAGTAGGTTTTCTTTTTGCTTTGCTTGTTTGCTTTGGTTAGAGTAGGTTTGATTTCTACTCTACTTGTTTTCTTTAATTAGTATAGGTTTGCTTCAGTTGGTTTTGCTTTCCAATTTGTTTTTATTCGTTTGGTTTCTTTCTTTCTTGGGGCTGTTGCATCTGCTTAATGAGTTGTTCACTTGGGTTTGTTTTAGAAATTTCTTTTACAAGCTCTAATCAATTCTTTGGAGTCAGTTGGTGGAATTTCTTTATCAGATGTCCCTTGTACTTAGAATTAACATCACTTGTTTTGGATGAACTTTGGAATATATTGGGTCTCACACTTTCACATTAAATTTAAAGATTCTGGAATTGTCTACGGTTCCTGTGTAATTTGGCCTGGTGAAAAATCTTATATTCTTCTTTAGTGCCACTGTGCTCCTCATCCCTTGGTGTAGGTTTCATTACTTATGAGGTGAAAGAAAGGGTTTATAAAAAATGTTTAAAAGAGGAAAAGAAAGTACTAAAAATAAAAAAAATCTTCACCTTATTAGGGGTATCCTAGTATCTCTACTAGGGCTATAGACACCTGGCTGGCAGTAGAGCTATGCTTGGGAGAGTCACAACGATAACCTTGCCAGGGCTATGGACGCTTGACTAGAAGCAAGGCTCTATGCAGGTTGCTATTGAGGTTAGAAATTTTATGTAGCCTAGTCAAACTTGCTCTGGTTCCCATTCCACCTAAGGAATAGGAAATAAATGCAAATACACACACTTGGGCCTAGGTACAGGAAAAGGTATTCTTGGTTGTGGTTTCAGAAACTTTGTTCATAGGTATCCTGATGTGAGGATTGAAACCAGAGATTCTAGGTTCTTGTTTCCAATTTGTTCTTAAAATACTCTGGAGCATTTCCCTAGTGGAGTCGCCATTTGTTGTGCAATTTTTGCACACACGCCCCACTATAAGTAGGGACCCTCTTTCTTGCTCTTTTTGGGTTTTCGCTTTTGGTGTCTTGTCCTTTCTATTTTTGGAGTTTTTCTTGCTTGGGCATGTGCTTTGATGTTCATCTTCCCTATTGGAATAGTTCATTTATGACTTACATTGAGAACCTTAAGGTTTGGGCTCATTCTGGGTTTCTCACTATTTTTGGGAAAATCCACTCTGGGCAGAATTTCCCAGTTTCCTTTTGGAGCTCGGCGATGGCTACTTTTCGGTGAAAGATTGGGGATTTCGGTCATTCGCAAAAATCCGTTATAGCCGGATTTATCCGGAGTCTGTTTCTTTGTTGGATTCCTAGGTTGGATTATAACAGTCTTGTCAGTTGCATTAATGCTTGATTGCACGACCTCTTAGGTGGTATTATATTTGTTTATGGGAAGTTTTATGCCATTTCAGTTTTATCTTTTTCTTCCTATTGGTTTGGAGTGCTTGAACCTGAGTGTTTTTACTGGATTGTATGTTTGGGAGTGAATTCGATTGTTGTAGTTGGATTTCCTGAGCACCATTTTCATTCTGCTCCAGCTTTGAGGTTTCTTGTCGGCTTCCTTTATTTCGATTTCTCTATCCTTATGGTATGTACATGAATTTTGTGTCTCTCTTATGATTGAAATGGATTGTATTATTTTGTACGCTTTCATGCTATTCATTGCTTTTTCCTTTGCCTATTGAGTGTGTATGCTTCCTGGGTTTTCTGAGTTTGTTTGGAGGTTCATGTCATGCCAGTTTGGCATTTTGCATTTCAAAGCTTAAGAGATTTCTTATTCTATTCGGGTGCCATTTCTGGGTGGTTATTCTAAGCTTATCTTTCAATTTTATCTTGGGTAGCTTGCTTGTATTTGTCATGAGATTTCTGTAAAATCCTTGCGGGAAAGCAAGTTGTGCCCGAGCTTATTCTATACATTCATGGTGGAGTTGAGGGTTTCAACTAAGGGCATGGCCAATCCCTCTCATTTTATGGTGAGGTAGATTATGAATTCAAAAATGATCTATAGGAGATCTAGGTCAAGCTGGTGTCAAGCTCCAAGTCCTCAAATTTGTGATCGTTTGTTCAATTTGGGTGAGGATGAGAGAAAACGTCAATATTCAGGTTTTCAGTGTCTTCATGGAATTCCCCATCTGCCAAAATTTCCTGATTTCCCATTTCCTCTTTGTTCTTCGTAGTGTGCTTTGTTTTGAATTTCTACCTGTATCGTGGATTTCCACTACCTTCATATTTCCCCGATTTGATCGTTGCTTGGTCGTTTTCCTGAAATTTGGCTTAATTGGTAAATTTGCATTGACTCCACTGAAATCCACACCCCATTCATTTTCTCGGAGTGATGAAATTGTTTCCATTCTTGGGTATTTCCATCTAAGTGGATTTTTCCAAGATTTTGTTGAGAATGAATAATTTGGTGGTTGCAAGAGGATTTGCTTGGTGATTATGCATTTGATGATTAATTTGAATTATGTTGGGCCATATCATATGATTTCTTGGTTAAATTGATTAATTAAATGATTATAAGGATATTTGTATGCCCGTTTCACTAGATTCCGCCTGGTCCAGATTTCCCCAGAATTACTCTCCATTCTAGATTCCGTGAGGGGTGCTAAAACCCAAACTTTAAGATGGTTGATTTGATATGGATTTTAGGAATTTTTGTTGTCATGGATCTTATTTTTTTCTATCTTTATTGTTTTCATGCAGGATCAGGAAAAGTTGTTGCTGGGCAAAGCAAGGGAAAGTTGATGGATCCAAGTGTTGAACGTTTGACTATCTCTGAGGTAGAGAGGATTAAGATGGATATAAAGAGTAGAATCCCATAGAGAAAGTTGACTTCCACCTAGTCAGGGATCACTGATACTAATGTTGGAATGTGGGACTATGAGAAATTCAAGGTAGGGATGGCAGCAAAAAATGTCCCTTTGTTGGCTAGAAGGACATTGGAGTCTAGGTTGGCACATGTGGCTGGATTTCCTTCTATGGTCCAATATTATGAGTTGGTGCTTGAGTGTTCTAGGCACTATGATAGGGGTACACAAAGGATAATTGGTCCTCAAGGAAGAATTGTGGCAAACTTTGACCTTGTATCCATTGCTTGGACCTTTGACATGCCTGATCGGTCCCATGTTGTGGCCTTTTACATGGATTCGATAAGAAAGCATTATGAGGAGAATGTTGTCAAGTCCCAGCAGGTTATTAACTCTTGGTTGCAGAAGCCCAAGTCTCACTTCTCCAAGCTGCCCAAGTAGCTGGTCAGACTCAAATTCAGGAGAGAATACTATGATGCTATCACACTTCTCAATAGGGTGGTAGGATTGAGAAATGCAGGAGTATTTGAGAGTTGGATATTTAATGTCATTGCTCAGATGGAGGAAGGTATAGATTACCACTAGGTAGGTGTTATAAGTGCAATAATACATGATAAAATATGCAATGTCCTGTAGACAAAGAACTTCACAATGACTTCCTATTTGGTGTATGCACTTGCAAGGTTTCACCCATATAAGGGATTGAGCACTAGAGGTGTGTTTGGGCAAGATGTAATCTATGAAGTGTATCCACAACTACACTTGGGTAGAGGAAGCTATAGGAGGTTGAATGATGAATTCACCATCTACATCACTAGGCTATTGTAGGGTGTTGAGCATGTTCGAATTTTAGACAAGGCCAAGGAATTGATCAAAAGGTTTGGAGCTTGGTTCATTCAGTTCCCTACCTTTTCCTACATAAGAATTGATCGTTGTTAGAGGGCTCCCTATAGAATTCCAAGGTACCCTATAGACCATGCTATACTGTTGGAGGTCACAAGATAAATTTGTTACTTTATGTGATTATGAATGGGGAGAAACACACGATAGGGTTTGGTAGTGACTTCCCACTAAAGATAGGCACGAATGAGGTATGCTCTTCTATCCAGTCAGCCCATGCTTCCGAAGAAGAAATGAGAACTTTTGGTCTCTCATTCCATTTCAAAAGAGCTAGGTTTGATATAACTAATGAGGCATAGAAGAATTCTAGAAGAGAATATAGTCACAAGGATAACATAGAGGACTATTGGGCTAACCTTGGTGATGAATTTGAAGTTAGAAAAAAGAATTTCTCAAGGCTGCCAGTGAACTTAGTACAATTATATAACATAAAGGCAATTCTTGATCAAGTTGAGGAGGATGGGAATCTGATTTAGGGCCATATATTTGAGGCTATGAAGGACAAGCCAGTTGGAGAGGTAGATTGGATGGAGGAGGAAAAGATAGAATTAGAGTAGATTATGACTCCAGTGATTAAATACACCAAGTTATGGCTTAAGAACAAGATGTTTGTATTGGAGGGTGAAGGTGTGTAGTGCACCTATGACCTAATGGGAGACTTGGAGTCCCATTCTACTTCTTAGGAGTCACATGAATAGGATCCCAAAGGTAAAACTAAAGTAGGCTCTCCTTTGAAAATCAAGACTAAAGATGTTTATATAGAAGAGATAGTGGAAGCAGGAAAATAGAGAAAGACCATAGCCAAGAAGAGAAGGCATGTCTCAAAGAGAAAAGGGGTTGAGAAAGATGATGAAGAAAAAGAGGAATTGGATTCTAGTGCACCTTTACCTAAGAAAAGGAGACTTGTGAAATTACCACAAAAGGAAAATGAAACTTCCAGGATAGATGAGGAGGCTAAGCCACCTATGGTGGAGGTAGAGAGCTTAGGGGAGAAGACACAGGTGTATATGAGGAGGTCAAGGACTCCTTCCCCAAAGGATGATGCACCAAAAGGAAGTGTTCATGTGATTGCTCCTTCCTCTGAACATAAAGACATTCCCCCTTCTCAAGAGACTAGAAGTGTGCCAGAAGAGCCACAGAATGTTGAAGATCCTAAGGACCTGGGAGAGGAATAATTCCAAGAGGGTGATCTTTAAAATACTAAAGTAGAAATTGACAAAGTAATACAGTCTCCTTTGGTAGCTTATGCAAGTTCACCTACATAAGTTCATGAGGATAAATCCCCTCTAAAGGAGGAGATACCAGCCTAGAATCCCTCACCGACATAGGACGTAGAGGAGGAACGCTGCAAGGATAAGGAGGATTTATTTAGAGAGATCCCTAAGGAGCCAAGTATTGAAAATGATGCACCCAGTGTTCAACAGGGACAAGATAGGCAGGATAGGGTGCAGTCATAATCCATTGTTCCAGGTTGGCTAGATAAAGAGCTGAAGAGAAAACAAATTATAGTGGATGACACTCCTCCCAATTGGGATGACCTGTTGGCTAACATAGGAAAAGTAAAGACAAAGAAGAAAGCCAAAGCCATTTCTAGGATTGAGAGGGATGAAGGGAATAAAAGATTAGTCCACATTGCTACTCCTGCTCCTAAGAAGGATAGAGATGGGGTGACTAAAAGGGATTATAATGTGTAGACCATCAATCTTGGGCATGCTTCTATGGCGCAAGACATTGAAGAGTATGAAGGCTCTAGTGCAATGATCCTTGGCCAATTGGGGAAGGAGGTGTAGACTAAGCATGAGTTGGAGAAGGAAAATGATAAACTAAAGAGGTATTTGTAGGAGTTGATGAAACCCTTGCAATCCATCAGTTCTTCCTCCTCTGTTGTAGGTTTCTTACCTCAAGAAGCAATATTAGAGCCTGAAAAGATGAAGGGGCCACACATGCTACAATCAGTTGGTTGCAGGGAGTATAGACCAAGGGAGATGGTTCCATCAAGGAGATATTGTGAGCTACAGGGCATGCAATGAGATCAATAGATTGGATTAAGAATGTGTTGGCTTGGGATAAGGAAGATATGGATCTCCTACTACAGAAAGCAAAGAAAAACATGGAGTATATTGAGGATCAACTGGTGAAAGATGGAATTATTCCTTCCTCAAGGGTTGCAGAGTCCTGGGAGTGGTTTGAGATTCTGCAGATGAGGCAGAGGGCCTTGAAGAAGATATATAAATAGGGGAGGTAGATTGAGGACACGTTGACTGGTATTTATGATAAGTGTATCTCTTTCTTTGAAATAATTACAATGAGAAAGAATTTTGCTCTGAAACATCTCAGTTTGGAACAATTAAGAAAATGGTGGTGAGATGTCTATTTTCTAATCAATGAGGGCCCTATTACTGAACATTAGCTAGATGATGCTACAACTTACATTGCAGTCATTGATAGGTATCAAACAAATAAGGCTGATTGGGATAATATAGTGAAGCAATCAAGAGATGACATTAAGTCTCTTGAGAGGAAAATTAGGGTTTTGCTTATGCCACCTATTGCTGAGTTGGACAGAGTATTACTGGTAGTGCATGATGAAGTGGAGCATGCTAAAGACAAAGGGGGGAAGCAGTTAATGTAGGGCTACATCAGAATTTGTGCTTCCCATTATTTTCTCTTATCCCTTCACATGCATTGGATCAAGTTCTTGGAGACCCCACGCAGACTTGGATGAAATTGGTGCAAATTGCAAATTTCATGTTATTTTCGAGTGTCTTTTGGGTTGACCTATTGTGTGGAATTTATTATTGTAAACCCTATTTGGGATGACCTATCTTGGTGGGTTCTCTATAATTTTAGCATAATGCCTCATTCCTAAGTAGTAGTAGAAAAGCTAGAATAATTTCACATTTGAGCGAACTGTAAGAGCAAGAATGAGGGTTAGAGTTTAGTCTATCTTCAAGAAAGTGTTGTAACAAAAGGCTAGAATTGTTGCCACCTTGGGTGATTTAATATAAGAAAGGATTTTGTGATTTGGTATCTTTGTTGTGTTGAATTTTATCTTACATGTTTCTTGATATTCTATCTTTAAAATTTCTTAAGTTTATTGTTAGATGTTTTGGTGATGTTTAGGGTTTTATGCTTAAAATGTTTGCAACGATCTCTAGCCCATACTTTTCATAGTTAGTTGATTGTTAGTTGCTTTGCAAAGTTAGTCTAGACTTAAAGTTGTGCTTAGTTCAGTTATGAATATTTTTGCATTTCAATTGCAATAGGGTTGTCTTGAATGAATATCCATGATTTTAAAATCTTTAATACCTTAGAAGATTGCACTATTTTTGTAAGATTGCAGATTTATCTGGGTTAAACAAAAAGTAGTTTCTGATGGATTAGTCATTTTGAGCATTTTATCCTTTGCATTGTTAATATTAGGGTTAGAATTAGTCTTAGGATTATCTCTGAAACCTTTATATTTTGGTATTTATATCATTATCTTGGTTAAATTTAGGATTTGATTTATCAACATATTGCTAGATCTGATAAATTCATGTTCAGTATTTACTTGTAGTAAGGTCCCTTTGTGATTACCAGAATTTTCACATTATCTTTGAGCTGTTTTATTTGCATTGTTAAGACTTGACATTAGAGACCTTGGGGTTATCTCTTTTCCCATAAAGATTTACCTTTCAAGACAGATAGGATATTGTATTTTTTCTGAGTTGTTGTTGTGCAGAAAACACCATCAACAAATAGATTTGCTTGATTTTGGTAACAATTTGATAAATTTATCTTTGTGCTTGAAGAACAAATAGTAATGATGATTCTGATAAATTTGATTTCCTGATTGAAAGACAAATAGTAATTATGATGATGTTGAGCTGATTGGCTATTAAATTTTTTTTCCATATTTGAATGAAAATCAAATAGTAGGAAATGATAAATTTCCTACCTGCTTGAAGAACAAATAGTAAATGATTTGATAAATTTTGTTTTCTGATTGAAAAGCAAATAGTGATGATAAATTGATGATGTTGATATGATTCACTTGATTTGATATGATTTTCATGATGCTTTCTGTTGATAATCCTTCCTAATGACTTGATCTTTGATGTGCTTGATGTTTATAGGAGGATTTTAATATCCTCTAGATCAAAGAGATATTTCCTCAGACATGGGACATGAATCCTAGACTATCTCAACTAGAGATAGGGGTGATTATCAGATGTGGGTTGGGTTCCCTCCTTAGTATCCCATAGTATAGGGTCAATAGGGCATTGTTGACCGCATTAGCTGAGAGATGACACAGTGAGCATAATACCTTTCACTTGCCGACTGGAGAGATTACTGTGACACTTGAGGATGTGTATAGGATTCTAGGAATCCTAGTAGTTGGTGAGCTTGTGATTTATGATCACAAGGAGATTAGGGGGACTGATGCCTTATGAAGAGTCTTTCAGGATCCTCTTGTTGGCGGGTATGAGATTGCGTGGAGAGACATGGTACAAAGATATGTTCCTCTTCCATCAATTCTAGCAAGTTTCATTGGTGGCTTCCTTTGTCCTGATCACATATCAAAGGGACTATTAGTAGGTTGGGGTCAAATTCTAGAGGACATGCTCCTCCATCAGACCAGATATGCATGGGGTTCATGCATGCTTTCCCATTTATACCATGATCTTCATCAGGTGGTATATACAGATGGGAAGAGTATCTCATCTGGAGTTACTCTTCTTCAGATTTGGGCATGGGATCACATTTCCATCACCCACCCTATTGTTCAAAGAGATCTCCCACTGGGCTATCCATATGTATATGCATACATAGGTCCCCTTGTTCAGTTGATGTTGGGAAAGTTAGAGTACTAGTGACGAATTTTGGATGATATGGATATAGTCATCTAGAGACCGTATCTTAATTGCGAGGCATCAGATGGGGATGACATAGAGCTGCCTTACTGTGGGATAGCGAGATATATGATTGATTGTACTCCCTTCATCATTGAGCACTTTTTGGCTATGAGAGTACTAAGGTAGTATGGATGGGTCTGGATGATGCCATAGGGTGTGGCTGATTATGCCAGATGCTACGAAGATGTTGCAGAGTGGGGTCCGTTTATCACCTTTGAGGCAGCGAGGGCCAAGTACATAGATTTGCAGCCAGAGTTTTGGGCTATTCATCCAAAGGTTATAGATGCACACATGACGGATGATTATGCTGCCTAATTCTATTCACATCCATTTCCCAGGTTGACCAATCTAGATGAGCCTGCTCCATTATTAGGTGGACTAGTTATATGATGGGCATGATAGCAACCACAAGCACAGGGATAGGGACAAGGATAGGCATAGGAATAGGCATAGGCACAGGCTTAGGAAAAGGCACATGCACAAGCACAAGCATATGCATAGCAACCACATGAAGTAGATGACATAGGTGGGGTGGCTATGGATGTGGATGATGAGGAGGATGATTCAGATAGCTCTAATGAAAATGATGATGATGGGGATGATAGAGGTGGTGGGGGTGGTAGACAAAGATTTTTCTTTGATGTTCCCTTTAGGACAAGGTCTCACACGACTAGAGTGGTGGACCAATCGAGTACTTCAGCTCCATGTATTACTATCAAAACTCCATCATAGGGATAGATGGATAGTCTACAGGCAGAGGTTCAAACTCTTTGGAGTTAGCTAGCATAGGTATAGGTCACCATTAGCCAGTTATAGGCATAGATTGCACAACCACCACCTCTTGACCCATAGGTAGCTTAGCTTACAGCTGAGCAAGACAACTTCAGAGAGCGGTGTATTAGGCAGAGGGAGTAGTAGAGAGACTCTTGAGGTCGGTTGAGAGCACCTCCATTGGAGAGGTTGTGGTAGAGGGACTGGAGAATTCTTGTCAAACATAGTATTATCGGATGAGATATTTTGAGGTAGTACCCGCTGAGCAGAGGATAGCCTATACACAGTCAGGAACCCGATCACGTTCCCACTCACGTAGTCATACCAATAGTGCCACCAGGAGTGTGCCACAACCTGTCAGATGATAGATAGGTGCTTTAGGTAGCAGAGATCCACAGAGACCGACCACCTCTGGAGGCAATAGTAATCATGATCCCCATCCAGATACGCCACAGTGATGATTATGGATACATCTTTCCATTGTATTCTACATATATCTTGTTTAGACATTTGATATCTTTGTACACATGGACATTTATTTTGATGAGACTATGATATGCAATGGTGTTTTGATATGGATCTATCATTAATTTATGTATGCATTTTTTATTCTATATGCTATGTGGTTTATGATTATGCATGCTTATGGATGATGATATATGCACTTTGATATGATCTATAATGATGATGTTTGTACTTACTGCAAATTTATCCTTATAGGATGGTGATGCAAATTTTGTAATGTAAAATGAATCTAGAAAATGAATTCTAACATGATGAGATGATGTATGTGAATGATTTTCCTTCATGGTGTATGTAATGAATGTAATGGATGTATCCTTCTTTTATCAGTGTATGAATATGGAAATTATGTTAAATGAATGATAATGAAAATGATGTGCAAATGAGGTGAAATATAAATGATGAGATGAATGATTAACAAGCAATATGAAATAATGAATGATATGCATATGATATGTAAAATGATGCGATGCAATCTAATATGAATAATAATTATGAGAAAATGATAATGATGAATAATGATACAAATGATGTGATAATGGAAATATGATAAATTCAAATGAAATGATAATGATAACCTAAATGAAGAATGAGATATGAAAAATGATAATGAAATGAGATGTAATAAATGTCCAGTGTACTCAATTGATGTCTTACAAGATATATGAAGTATTCCAAACCTCCAAAAATCTGTCATACAGTCCAAAAATGCAAATATAAATGAATCATGCAAACCTAGAATGCAAAAATGAACTATTCTCCTGTTTGTCATTCCATGAGCCAATTTTGCATGTAATTTTCATCACTAAGCCTTTTGATATGTTGAAAGTTAGTAGAAGCATCAAAGGGGATATTAGCACCAATGATAACCCAAGTACTACTTCCATGATGTTTGATGTAGCAAGTTAATATAAGCATCAAGGTATAATTGAACTAAGATGACTTGAGTATTGTTTGCATAAGCAAACAAAATTTTACCATTTTCCTATGAAAATTCTGAAATTTCATCAATGATACGTTGTAGAGCATATCCTATGAAAAATTTGCACAATACTAGTGATTAGCTTACAAAAAACAACCAAGAAAAATCATACTCCTTCCTTGTGATTCTATTTTAGTACATCATTGAACCACTCCAAAGATATGATATCATCAAATGTCAAAACAACAATTCAACTTATGCCTTAAGTTTGTCATTTATTTTATTCAGATTGAGATCATCCAATTTTTTTCAATTTTCTGTCAAACAATCATTTAGACCCAGTTTTGAATGGATAAGTTGTTGTTTCTGATATTCCAATACTTGACACATGTTGTTGTTCACCTTCCAAAAATTCCCTAGAAGTGAATTCCCCCAATGATCCTACACTCTGACTCCTATTTAGACACAACTACTGCTAAGGATAACATTAATCATCAAGCCATGATGAAATCCTTGTCATTTCAAGGAAATGTTGGGACGCATGATGTGGATTTGATGGATAGGCATGTATGTGATGCCGATGAAAGATGGATATGCAAGATGTATCCTAATAGATGAGAGAGCCAAACAAATCACAAATAGTTCCTGTTTTCCAGGTTTTCACCAATTATTTTTATTGAAGTTTTTTCATTTTTTTGTATTTTTTCTATGTCAAAAGATGCTTGTTTGCTAGGTTTTCACCCTAATGACACATTTTTCCAGTTTTTATGAATTTTTTCATGTCTCTTTATATTGTTTTTGATATTTTTCCAAGAGTTTTTATATTGTTTTTGATATTTTTCCAGGACTTTTTATATTGTTTTTGATATTTTTTAGTTATAAAACTTCTTCAGATGGATGTTATTGGCTAGATCTTTAAAAAGGTCCCCTTCTAATGTTGACAACTGATATGCCCCCAATCCATATGTTGCTATGATAACAAACATGCCCAACCAATTAGGCTCGAAATTGTCTTTCTTATCCTGATCCTATTGATTACGATAGTTTTCTTTATGAACTAAGTCACCCATTGGAAATGCTCATGGTTTGACTCTATGATTGTAGCTATGGGACATAGCTTGTTGATATCCCTCTAAATGGTTAGATGCATTTTGACATCGTTCATCAAGTTGTTCCAACTCTTGCAATCTTGATACTATGTAATCTTCATCATTTATTAGCCCCTTTAGTGATACTCGAAGTGAGGGGATCTCAACTTCTAATGGAAAATAGCTTTTGCTTCATAAACCAAGGCATATGGGGCAGCACCTATTGGTGTGAGAATACTTGTTCTATATTCCATAATGCTGGATTTAATTGGACATGCTAATCACAGCCTGCATCATTTACTATTTTCTTCAAAATCTTAAGAATTGTCTTGTTTGAAGCCTCTGCTTGGCCATTTCCCTATGGATAATAAGGCATAGAGAACCTTTGTTGGATGTGAAATGTTTCACAAAGTTCATCAACATCTTGATTTTTGAAAGGTCTTCCATTATCCATAATAATGGAGTTGGGAATGCCATACCGACATATGATATAGTTCAAAATGAATGAGGAAATTTATTTATCTGTAATAGTTGTTAGTGAAACAACTTCAATCCACTTATTCAAGTACTCAGTGGCTATAATAATGAACTTGTGTCCATTTGATGATGGAAAATGTATCTTGCCAACTAGATCCAATCCCCACTGAGCACTAGGAAATGTTGTTGTGAAGGGTTGTAATTCTTGAGCAGGAGCATGAATGAGATTCCCATGAATTTGACATTTTGAACATTTCTTTACAAAGATGAATGATTCTTTCTCCATGGTCGGCCAATAGTAACCCATTCTAAAAAACTTCTATGCTAAGGTTAGTCCACTTGAATGTGTCCCACAACTACCAACATGTACCTTTTGTAAGGCCTTTTTCGATTCATCACATTTGAGACATCGGAGGAGGGTACCATCAAGACCACATCGGTACAAGATATCGGCAATATTGGCATAACAAGAATATTGGCGTATGAAATTCCTTTTTTGATTTCTAGACAAATCTAGGGGCAAAGTAGTATCTTCTAGGTAAGTATAGATTTTTTCCATACAAGGGAGAATCAGAACTAGTTAGGTGACAAATGATTTGAGTTTCTAGATTGTCATAGGTGGGAGAAAACAATTGTTCAACTAGGAAATCATATCGTGCTTGGTTTTTTTATAGTTGGAGTAGTGATGCAATTGTAGCGATGGTGTCTGCAGCTTTATTATCAGTACGCAAAATCTATGTGAACTTGATATCAACAAAGTATTTCTTGAATTCATCCACCATTTTCTTGTAATGTATTAACTTGTCATCTTTATTTTGATATTCATCATTGATTTGATTTATGACAAGTTGTGAATCACCAAAAACTTGTAGTTCTATGATTTTCCAATCTAATGCAATTCTCATTCCAATTAACAGTTCCTCATACTTAGCTATGGTATTTGTGCAAGGAAACATTAGCCGATAATATTTTGGAATTGTATGTCCTTGAGGTGTGATGAAAATAATTCCTACCCCCGAACCATGTTGAGTGTAGGATCCATACAAATAGAGTGCCCATGACTGCTTAATGGCTGTTGTGAATGCATCAACATCAGGAAAATCGATATTTATTGGATGTTATACTTGCATCAGTGCCTCTGCCAACTGATCTGCTATTACCTATCCTTTAATAGCCTTCTGATCCACATAATGAATGTCAAAATCAATCAGGATCATGACCCATTTAGCCAATCTACCAGTTAAGGTTGCTTTACTTAGAAGATATTTTAGTGGATCAATCTTAGCCATAAGCTTTATTGTATGAGTTAGCATATAGTGTCACAATTTTTTAGAAGTGAAGACTAGTGCTAAGAAATATTTTTCAATGAAGGTGTAATTTATTTCATGTCTTGTCAAAGTTTGACTGATGTAATATATCGCTCACTCCTTCCCTGTTTTGTCTTCCTATGCCAATAATTCTCCCAAAGACACTTTTGTGGTAGAAATATACAATATGAGTAGTTCACCTTGTACTGGTGGACTCATTAGATAATTCTTTATTTGATCGAATTCTTCTTCACATCTGTCTTCCCATTTAAATGAAACATTCTTATGTAATAGAGGAGTGAATGGTAAACTCTTATCCGCCAATTGCGTAATGAGTCTCCTGATGGTTTGCAACCGTCCCTACAATGAGTGTAATTGACTGATGTTCCTTGGTGGTGGAATATCAAGAATTTCTTGTACCTTTGTTGGATCCACTTCAATTCCCTTTTCTGACACAATATATCCTAGAAGCTTCCCAAATTTCACCCCAAAGCCACATTTCTTTGGATTAAGTCTCATTTTGAATTTTTCCATCCTGTCAATTTTTTTAGATAAGATATCTAAATGTTATTCTCTTGTGTTTGATTTGGCTAAAATATCATCGACATAATCCTCCATGAATGTGTGCATCATGTCATGAAAACTAGTAGTCATTGCCCATTGATAAGTAACTCCTGCATTCTTGAGTCCAAATGAAATTACATTCCAGCAATATGTACCCCAAGGACATGTGAACATTGTTTTATCCTGATCTTCAAGTGCAATCTTTATCTGGTTGTATCCTAAAAATCCATCCATTACTAAATACATAGCATGTCTAGCACTCAAATCTACAATCATATCTATATTTGGCAGAGGGAAATTGTCTTTAGGGCATGCCTTATTTAAATCCTTGAAATCTGTACAAATTCTGATTCTTCCATCTGCCTTTGATACAAGCATGATATTTGAGATCCATTCCACATAGTCTATAGACTGAATGAATCCAACATCTAAAATATTCTTTAATTCCTCCTTGACTAATAGTGCAACATGTGGATGCATTTTTCTGAGTTTTTGCTTCATAGGTTTTGCCCTTGGCATGATAGATAGATGATGCATGATGAGATTTGGATCCAATCCAGGCATATCTACATAGGACCATGTAAAATTGATTTGATTGTTCTTGAGAAATTATGTGAATCCAAGGATTTCCTCTTTTGTTAGTGATGCAACAAGTTGCAATACTTTGGGTTGTTCCACAGTACCTAAATTGATCATCGTTGTTGGTTCTATTAAAATAAAAGACCTTTCTTAATAATTCTTAGGGAGAGTGTCAAGTTTCCCATCTTTCAGTGCCTTTGAAAGGTTTTCACTCTTAGATACGATTTTTATTTTTCTCTTTTCATGATCTAATGCTACCTTTGTTAGGTTTTCACCATTAAATTTTTATTTTATGTTATTAATCTTGTAGCTGAGAAACTTGGCACTTTCCTATCTCAAACTTTGATCTTTTGATTCCCTGGTGGAACTTGTTTCTGGTTTGGATGAACAAATAGAGTTTATTATGCTTTCATCATCAAGAAAAGTTGGGATATCAATTGGTGCAATTTGTTCCCAATCAATGAGTTTGGGATGGACCAATGGAAATGGATCATTAGGCTGGGTAAGGTCACTAGCCATTAGGGTCATGATGCTATCATCACCTTCGTTATGGGAAATATCTATTGTGGTATCCTCCTGTTGATGATCTATCTCACTTGGAATCAAATCATCCTCACTCGAGTCATGATTGCTTAGTAGAATGTAATAAAGTGAAGGCGTGGAGCTTTCCACTTGTATGAATGTAGGTGTGAATTTTTGTATGACATCCACCTTTTCATCTTTCTAGAATGTATCATCAAAGATGTCATCCCATTCATATTCATTGGAGTTAGTGTCAGAATTGTCTTCTTGAATTCTAAGAATTGTTTCAGCTAACTCCTCATTGGATGTTCTTTGTACTACTTCTTCCTTTGTATTCTCATTGGATGTTCTTTGTGGTACTTCTTCATTTGTATCCTCACCATATCCTAACCCAGTTTTATCTTTTGGGTGCATTGTTTTTAGTTGGATAGGTTCAATAATACCCTCCTTCCTTTTATCTATAGGGCCATTCCCTTCATAACCCATTTGTTGTATTATTGTATAGCCTTTTCCATATTGTTTTGTGGGTAACTTGACATGTGGTACTGATTCTTCTTCATCTTTATAGAGCCAATCAAGGATAGCTCTATCTTCCATTTCATTTTTTTTGATAAATATTCCATCAAACTTGGTGATGGGAACTGAAGCTTGTGTGCCTAAGGCTAAAGTTGTTGTAGCCTATTGTATGGATGTTGATGTTTGACCATGAGATCTTGGAGACATGGGTAGATTAGAGAGACATAAGGAATATTCTCCCACCCCATTATCTTTTAATTTTAGCTTGGTGCCAAAATTACTTCTCATTTCTCTTGCTTGCTCATTTTTTTTAGACATAGAAATGGCCAAAGCCTCTCTATTATGTGGGAAAAATGTGTCCTGAGTTTCTCTAAGGTTAGAACAAGTTTGACTACTAATGTGATCGATCGGTATTGTTACTTCTTGTCCATCATATGGAAACTTCAAGCATTTATGATAAGTATATGCAACTTCTTGCATCTCATGGATCCATCGGTGACCCAAGAGTATGTTATAAGATAGATCCTAATCCAAAACCTGACAAAAGGTATTCTTCATAACATGTCCCACTCTGATTGGTAACATGATGAGGCCTTTGGAAGATCTTTCCTCATAATTGTATGATCTAATTGTAATTTTCCTTAGTGGATGTATAGATTCTTCTGAATATCCCAAAGAAAGGACCAATTTCAAAGTACAAATGTTTAATCCGGCTCCCCCATCTATTAGGACACATCTAATTCGGGCTTTATGAAACATGACCTCTAAGTAAAGTGATGAATTATGTGGATGGGTCATGGACGAGTCATCCTTCTCAATAAATGATAAACATGTGGGTGAGGACAAGTGTCCCACCATGGCTTGAAATTTATTCATATTGAGATCAAGAGACACAGTTGTGTCGACAAGTGTCTTTTCTAGAATGTCCTTATGTGCGGGTGATATTTTTAAGAGCTCCAAGATAGAAATTTGGGCTGATGTTTTTCGTAGTTGATCAAAAAAATTGTATTGACTTGGAGGGGGGAATTGCTAACTTAGATGAACTTCCCTTTACAATGATTTTGGCCTGTCCCCTTTTCGTAGCATTAACGTCTTGATATTCTTGCTTTCCTTTGATTTTCATAGCATTGATTTGTTGATTGTCAATATAAATCAGTATAAATATGATTGATAATGGTGTCATAGACATGATTCATATTCTTTCCTTTGTCACCCAAAGATTCCCCTTTTTGATAATTGGGGAGAGGATCCTTGAATGCCTGATGATCATCATTGGAATTATGCCCCTCAACTGTTATGGTACAGTTATCAATCAAATTTTTAATGATATTCTTTGACCCTTGGAAATTATTTGTCTTATGACCTTTACACCTATCATATTCACAAAAGTGTGAGTCATTCCATGATGGTGGTTTAACTCAAGGCTCATAATCTCTTTGTGGTGGCAATGTAATAAAATTTTGATTCAACGGTTCTTTAAGAATGGATTCTAAAGACTGGCCCAAGGGAGTAAAACTCCGTCAATTTGAGAAAAATTGAGATCTAGGCGCATTTGAATTTTGATTATTTCCAAGATTATAACCATGACTATTGGTCATATTTCCTCGATTGGAATTATTGCCTTGGTTACTAGAATTTCCAGCATTATTGTTACGTTGAACCCCTGATACATTGAGAATTGTAGGCTTTATATTCACGTTGTTAGCATCTACTACCCCATCATTCACAACATTTTTATTTCAAGTCCAAAATCGTGACTTGTCATTGTTTTTGCTATTGTTGTTGTTGTTGTACGAATTTGGAATTTATTTATCGAGCTTTAAAACTCCACGCTTAACAAAGGCACCTTCAATGGTAATTTCATATTCAATCAATTTTTCAAATGATTGAGGATAGTGAAGGTTGAGTGTATAAATCATCTCTTGATTCAGACTATCAATAAAAATCTCCATCTTTTCTTTTTCAGGAATAGGATAGGAATATCTAGCAAACAACCTTCTCCACCTTTGTAAAAATGTGGTGAAAGATTTCCCGATCTTTTGTTTCACTTTACACAAGTCAAGCATGGTTATCTGATGTTGGATATTGTAGGAGTATTGTGATATGAATTTATTTATTAACTCCTCAAATGTTCTGATAGGGGGAGTGATCTTGGAAAGAAACTCCATGGATTGTCCACCCAGACTTCGTGGAAACAATTGCATTAAGTAGGTATCTTCATGAGCGAATTCTAAGCTCCTATTTCAGAAATCCCTCACACGATCAATGGGATCCGTTTTCCCACTATATCTATCAAACTTTTGGATTTCGCAATATTTAGGAAAATGAATCATTTGAAGACTCTTGTCAAATGGATATGGGAAAATATGATCCAAAACATACTTCTTTGTTGAGCCCCCTTGTATTTCTTTTATTTTCCCTTGCAAGGCTCTTATCTGTTGAGTAAGAGCAACAAAATCATTAAGAGGGGCTTCAGTATTTTCTCTAATCCCTTCCATGTCAAAATCAATAGGTAAATTAGCTCCTTGCTTAGCTAATGAAAGGAAATATATTTCCTTGTTTCTTTCTAAAAATCTTTCCATGAGAGTATGGAATTGGGGATCTTGTTACACTTCTTGAAGCTTTTCTTTCATTATCTCATCAGTATTAGAATCATGAAAAAGATTTTCTTCCCTATCACTATTATTGCTTGTATCACCCATGTTGCCTAATGTACTTTCCCTTTCATCTCCTTCTATGTGCTTTCAATATCTTGTGAGAACAAGCATAAGCTTCTGCCAAATTTCTACTAACTTTGATCAAAAGAATGAAATAGTGCAATTTTGATGGATAGCCAAGTCATAATAGAATGAACATTCTACTGATATGACTTATGAAATTTATAATCTTTAGCTTGTGATTCCCTAATTGAAAGATGATGATCCTGTTTGTGGGAATTAAACCAAAAATAAAAAATAAGGATGATTTTGCACTTTGTGAGGTTTGATCATAGTTTTGTAAAAATAAGGATTTTGACAAATGCCTAATATTTTGTAAGCTCTCTATTGTAGAAATTGATTGGGATGATTAGAGTACACAATTGCTAGTTGGGGAATGAAAGAGGAACAAATACGGTGACTGTGATTATTCCTATGAGAAAGGGCTCTTCTTTGAAAGAAAGTTCATGAATATAATTGTTCTAAAGCATAATCATTAGTGAAACCTCTAAAAAAGTCATGATATCGATGAATAAAGGTTCCGTGTTCAAGAAAAACCTTTCGACTTTGGTATAAAAATTTCCTCTTTTTCAAGAACTTCTTATAACTAAGAGATTTCTTTGGCTTCTTAATCTTCTTCTCTAGGGACTTCTTGGAAAAAGTTGTAGACTTCCAAACCTTGAGCATAGAAAAGACTAGACTAAGATGGCAGATTTTTGGGTATCAGTAAATTACCGGTTCAGAATACAGATGCGCTAAAATATCCAACCTATGCGCTGGATTGTTGCAGGTATACACTAAAATAGAGCACAAATGTGCTAAAATAGAGCATGAATGCACTAAAACAGAGCATGAATGTGCTAAAACAAAGCACAGATGTGCTAAAACAGAGAATGAATGCACTGAAACAGAGCACAAATGTGCTAAAATAGAGCATAAATGCACCGAAACAAAGCACATATGCGCTAAAACATATCAAGGATGCACTAAACTATCCAATTACTATTTTGAGACAGACATGTTTTGATAGTTTGATATTTTTGGTTGATCTTTATTTGATTTAAATTTGGAAAAACACAACATACAGTAGAAAACTGTTGTTTTACAAATCCTAAAATATAAACAAACAGTGTATGTTATTGATATTTTCACGGGTATGGAACAAAATAAGCACTTCAAATAGACTCACTCTTATTTGTCAAAAATGTCATCATAGGAACCACAACCCACATCTTAAAATTGTGTTGACTCACATAATCGTATCACCCCCTAGAGGGCACCCATGTTTTTGTCTTTTCCAAGTGCGTACTCAGGGTTAGATTTCTTGATCCCTTGAGAAAACAATTCATGGAAATTATATGGTGAGTGTCTTGGGGGAAAGATTCTTCCCTCCCCTTGCACTGTGTTTAATATGATTTTTGGATACAAACTCAGTTGGATTTCTAAACTATGGTTCATCGTAAAGGTATCCATTCGGCATGGCAATAGATAAACTCCCTCAAGAGAGACCTCCCAATATTTACAACAAATATTTTGGGGATGGTTATCTTGCTCACTTTCGTTGAATATGGGTTTCCCCAAAAATTCACTTTTGATTAGAGTGGGTTGGAAAACCTGGCTTTGGTTGTTCCCACATAGGTCATTCCCGTAGGGTGAGTACTTTTTCCCACTATGGAAGGCCTTATAAAGGATGTAACAAAACATGAATTGTCTAGTGTTTTGGTCACCTAAAGGGGAGAGCATAAACCTATTACCCAACAATCACAACAAACAAATGATTAATTTTAAATCCAAATGACAATTTTGTACACTAAGTGAAGATTTTGCTTCACAAAAAACATTGGATTCATTTTAACCAAGCAAAAATGACATTTGGTGACTATCCTAGGATTGGTTAATTCCATATTTACGTGACTAGCCTAGGATTGCTTCATTTTACTTTAAAACTGAATTGAAATATCTCTGTCCGCGGCTGGCATCAGAATAGGGATTTTGTTTTTTACAACCCCTGTATGTGCTAAAAGAACTGGTAAATGTGCTAAAACAGTCTACAAATGCGCCAAAAGAACAAGTAGGGATGTGCTAAAATAGTCTGCAAATGCACTAAAAGAACTAGCAAATCCGCTAAAATAGACCGTCAATGCACTAAAAGAGTAGTCATATGCACCAAAACAGAGCTCGTATGTGCTAAATCGAAGCTCCAATTCATCACCTATCAGAAAATCCTACAATAAAAAAACAAAAATAGGGCAAGGCCCCACAGTGGGCACCAAAAATGTGTGTGAATATGTGGGCTAATTAATAAGATAAACCAACACACCAATTAAACATTAAATCAAAGGAAACTAATTAAAATGATAAAACAAACTCTAAATAAGAGTAGATTCCTTCAAAAGCATCTCATTGTCCTCTATCTCCAAGGATTCAATGCAAGTCACTAGCTCTTAGTTGGTCTAAGCAGTAGCTTGTTGAAATGATAACTTAGGAGAACGATATTTATGCAAAATGCATGTTTATTTTCTAAATGATTAAAGCTATGAACTTAAAAACTGAAATGCTATGTTATGAACTTGAAATGCTAAATGCTAATTCGAATGCAACTAGATAGTAATCATGCTTAAAATCACAAAATCTAGGATCCTTTTCAACTCACAAGAGGGCTATATTTATAGATTTTTGGAGGCAAGAATCTAGTTGGCAAAGATCAACGGTTGAATTCAAACTTGTCAAAATGAATGGTGAGAGATTGAGAAGTTGAGAAAAAGATGGAAGGTTGAGAGAATAATGGGAGATGTTTCCTCCTACACAACCTTCTCCATTCAAAAATGAAGGAAAGTTGTCATTTGTGCACTTCATTTATGAGAAGTTAGTTGATAGTTGAGGATAAATCGTTAATTAATAAAATAAATTTATTTAATTACATGTGCGAATAAATTTAGAAGCTTCCATAATTAAATAATTAATATTTAATTATGTGTGAGAGATGAAAATGAAAGTAATTAAATATTTACAATATTTAATTAAGTGTCAGGTGAGGAAAGTTTCTAATTAAATATTTAGAATATTTAATTAAGTGTGAGATGAAGAATACCATTTAAATTTAAAATTTAAACTTGTGATAATTAATATAAATAAATTGTGAAATCTATTTAATTAATTAAGAGGAAGATGGTAATAATTAAATAAAATTATTTATTTAATTAAATTGGAAGAATTTAGAAAGTGAACAATATAAGTAAATAATTAAATTTAATTATATGTAGATGAGTTTAGAAGAATAATTAAATAATTCATATTTAATTAATTAACAGGTTTGATTAACTATGACCATTTTTAGATGTGTACATACCCCATTTAGCTTGCATAACTAAGTTTTGTAGGTTGAATTTTCATTTATATTTTCCAAGCATTTGCTTGGTAGTGAACCCCTTGAAGCTAAAAGAACCCCCCTTCTTAGGTTCTCCTCATTGTGAATTGAATCACCTTGTGGGGTTGTTAGTCAATCCAATTGGGACTCCTAGGACATATTCAAATGATAATAGGAGAATAGTGGTGTTCTATGACCTAGGTTATAAATCCCCCACTTTTACTATTAATCATTTTGTTTCACCTGACCTTGTTGAGCATTGTTTTTCTGATTTTGGAGTCCATTCAAATCATATATCTAGGTTACATTCATTCTTGCATTGCATTGTGCATTAGTGAAATTGCATCTAGGGTTTCTTGCATATTTCATTAGTGAAATTACATTTAGGGTTTCCTATATCTGCATTAGTAAAAGTGCATTTAGGTTGGAATTTTACTTTCTTACATCATTTCATTTCATTGAAAAAATTAAAAGTGCATTGTTCATCTTCTTAATTTCATTTAGAGGCATTTTTATTGCATTAAAAATTAAAAAATTGCAAGGTATGTGCAGGATCATCATGGAAAAAACAAGCCCTTAAGTGGTGATGAAAATTTAGAAAATCAGAGTTAAGCAACTTGACGTAAAAATTTAAATAAGTTATCTATATTATTTCAAAAATATGTAACAATATAATCTATAGCAAATTGAATGTAGTTTCTAAGCTACTAAGTTTATTTTTATTTTTTAAAATCGATTTGGTGAAAATTTGAAATTTCAATTCAGTAGTACTTAAATTTCAAGGAAAAAATAAGAAGTAGCCATCTGTCTGACCACCCTAACCACAATAAAATGATAATATTTTTTTATAATATTTTAGATATAAGTATAGGACTCATGTCTCGATGTGATGCATATTTTTTTGTAAATTGTTTCCAAGTATATAATCAATTATGATTTTTTTATTACAACTTTTTAAAAATATAAAAACTTGTATGTCTGACCACCTTAACTTGGTCAAAACTTCATGAAATTCATTTTTTTTTTTTTAATCCTATAGTATGTGAAGCATATTTTAGATTCAAAAAATGTGATACCATTTGAAAGCTATAGATGTTTTTGAATCTGCTTATAAATTAGGAATTTCGTCGTAATTGAAATAGAAAATGAATAATTATTATTTATTAAATTCAAAGTAAAGCATAATTTATATTGTTGGAAAGCTGAGAATCTCCTTTAAATCCCCTTTTCGTTACATCAATTTTGGGTAAAAAAAAGGTCCTCAGCCACATGGGCCATCATATCACTTACATATCGCCACTTTTTGGCCCATTATGATCTTGCACGTACCCCGCATTCAATTTATTGTTAGTAGTTGCTTTTCTTTACATCCATTTGCATAGTTTCATTATTTCCAAACATCAATACCCTAAATAGGCAATCTAGAAACATTGTAGACAATCTAGAATTTGTTGTTTTTCTGAGAAAAACCTCTGCTAGGACTAAAACACCCTTTCTAGCATCTTAGTCCCTCTCAAGGCTTTTCCTCTAGAATTGTCTCTTTGTTGTTGTCTATTTCACTCCCTAGAACTTCAAAATTTGACTAGGAAGACCAAGACGCCCTTATTGGAATCTTAGTCCCTGTTGACTTTGACTCTCTAGTTTTCCAGGTATGCAATTTTTTTTCTATGTTTTTTGTAGATTGCCTTCAGTTTGTTGTTTCAGTTTCCAGAAATGTGTTATTCCAATTTCTTTCATTTCAAGTGTAATTGCAAGCATAGGGTATTTTTTTCATTGCACTTTCTATGGTTTATCCCTTGTATGAGCTATAGTACTTGGTGTATTATTGCAAATATTATGGTTAGACAAAGTGCAAGACTCATGGTATCTCATGATAAGACACTTGTTGTGGATCTTGGGTTATTAATCTTTCTTACTTCTGGTGTTGGCACTAGTTCACTAGGTATGGACCATACCTTTGACACCCCTTTTTTTATGCCTACCTTGCCTACAAGCATTATTCCATATTTCTAATCAATGATTGATCACATCCCTTAAGAAAACATAATTAAAATGCATGAAGACATAGCTCATTTACAAGATAGTGTGAGTACTATAAATATTTCAAACAATGTTATACCTACTATAGATAGTATTCATCACATGATTGAAAGTGATGAAGGACTAGAAGTTGTGTGTAACATAGATCACATCTTTGGAAAACACCTTCCTCCTACCACCAATGGTGGTCAAACTTCAAACAATGTGCAAGGAGGAAATAAAACTCATCCCTCTTCAACCATAGCATCCATTCCCACCTATACAAACCATCAAGTGACCACAACGATGCTACCTACTAGAGATATCCTTCCTACCTCACACATTTCCACTAGTGATCCTTATACCTATGTGGAATCTAATCTCATACCTCCTCTCACAAAAAATCCATGCATCTATCCTTCCAATAGATACACACCACCACCATATTAAACTCCATCCCAAACCACAAGAAATTATCCTATCATTAACCACATCTAACAAATATTTTCATCCTTTCAATGTCAAGTCTCTACCATAAACCAAAATCAAAATGGTCCACCTTTATACTATGCAAAAATCAACCAATTATGATTGGAGAGATTGAGAACTTCAGTGCCACAAGATATAGAGATCCCTATATTTGAAAAATATGGAGGAAAGGGAGATCCTACTAATCATGTTAGTGCATTCAGTGTTTGTGTAGTGACTTTATCCTTGAGGAAAAACTTTTGGCTAAACTTTTTCACTAATCCTTGAAAGACATTGCCTTGGATTTATTTTCTACATTACCAAACAACTCAATTCATTCATTCAATGAAACTTTTGAGGCATTTATTAAACATTTCCAAGTGCACATGGTTCCTAAAATGACATTGGCTGATTTGATGAGATGCAAGAAAAATGAGGGTGAAAAAGTCACTGACTTTATTTCATGCTACTAGTCGCTTTATTCCCAAATCAGTCTGAATATTCTTGATTCCCACCTTCAAAAGATGTTCATAGAAAACTTACAAATCAAGAGAAGGGATAAGTTGGCCATGATGAAATTCCCTTCCTTCATGAACCTATGCACTTCCATTCGAGATTATCAAAATTTCATAAGTGCTACTGAACCAAAAGCTACTCCTACCCATCCCGAAAAGTTTGAAACTTCAAACCAAAACACTTATCAACCTTTCAAAATAGAAACTAAAATTTTCCTTCAACTAAATTTCACCTCTCAACCCACCCAACTAGTTGATACCCAAGTAGCCACTATAAAGAAGAGTAATCATTATATCTTTATGGGTTCACAAAGGAAATTTACTCCCTTACCCAATACACTCCACAACATCATGACCTAGATCTTAAATGAAAAAATGCTTACCTTACCTGCCATCTGACCCCTTAACCCTAGCAATCCATTACCTTCGAGCTTTAGAAATAATACCTATTGTGCTTATCACCAAAAAAAGGGACATGATACACAACATTGCAAGCATATTAAACATCTTGTGCAGGACCTCATTGATTCTAACCATATCCTAATTGGAGGTGTGAATAAAAAAGGTAATAATTTTGTGGCTCCTCCCAAATAAAACTTGCAAATATTTACCAATCCCATGTGCAACCATAATATTCCATTTGTTAAGGCTAACAAAACTAAGCCCGATGTGATGAATGTTGACATGGATGATGAAAATATGAGCAATCATGAACAAAGTCCTATGGACACTAATGAAAAAAATCCTATTGATACTGTGATAGGAGCGATTGCCATCGAGACTCATAAATATTAAACCATTGACATTACTATCTCTTCAAAAGAAACAATTAAACATTGACCTGATGGTCCTCTTTACATAGTCGGTAGAATCAATAACAAGCCCACTCTTGGGATTTTAATTGATCTCATCTATGGAGAGAATGTGATCATAGAAGATATCTTATATGTGCATGAACTCACTCAAGATAGATATGATAAACCAAAAAAAATGGATTAAAACACATGATGGTTTTTCTCATGCTACAATGGGCTCAATCACACTCCCATTACAAGTAGAACAAAATAAATCAAATGTATCAATCTCTATTATATCTAATTCAGACCAATTTCATGTGAAGTTAGGCTACAAATGGCTTCACTCCATGAATGTGGTCCCATCCATTGTCCATCAGTGCTTAAAGTTTCCATTCGGTAATGAAATATTCACCATAAATATAGTGGCTTTAGACCACCTTCTTCTCATGGAAATTTCACATTCATTATTTTTGTCCTGAGCCCATGGAACCTATAAGACTACATGAAGACTTATTTTTCCTATTGTACCAAAAGCTCAAACAAAAATGCATAACCAGACTATCCCTTGAAAACTTGCCTCCATGCATTATCGAACCTCTGCCCATGCTTGAACCTCCACCACCTAAACAAAACAATGCTGAGCCTAAAACCCTTCCAAAAAAGAAAAACCCATCCATAAATAAACCCTTACCTATTTCCTACAAGAGACCTAGAGAAAACAAAACAAGTCCTAATCTATCTCCTAATAAAATTTCTATATCCAAAGAGAAATTGGTTGAACAACCTTCAATGGTTTCTTCCATTTTTCCCTCACAAGAATAAAAGGAACCTATGGTTGATAAACCCACTCCTACACAAACACAATTTGAAAACCATAATAAAAGGAACCGCAATGCTAGAGAGCATAGGCGTAGGCATCGTGTTATTGCTCGAAAGATGACTGACAAATTTGTTTATTAAAAATAAAAATCCAAACTTGATAGAAGCAATAAACGATGAGCCTCTTCTCTTACAAGAGATTGTAAATTCTACACAACAAGGACTAAAATCTTATATAGATATTATCATTCATCCTCTTGTTGTGGTTAACTTGGATGACAATGATGAAACAACTATAATAGATGAGGAAGCACATAAAGAGTTGAATCTATTATTTTCCTCATCCATGAGCTTAAACGATAACAACCATGATGATCCTCCTAAATCGAGTGACTCACCATGTGTTGAACTTGGTAACTCTCCTATTACATTACTTGATGTGATCCCTCTTTCTAGTGATTTGTATTCCACATATACTGAACACAACTGAGATGTAGATGACATGTTGGATGGTTGATCTACATGTTCCTTACATTTCTTTTCATTTTATTTTTTCTTTCACTTTCATGTGTGTATTGTGATCCCCTCTGATGTTCTATTTGATGTTTCTCTCCCTTTGTGCATTCCTCTATTTGTACCTTCATTCTTCTATATGTTGTAAGTTCTTCACCTTTTTCATTTTACTTTTTGTCTTGTGTTTTCCTTTTGGGGATGACATAACACATCGAGACACCTTATGTCTCTTCCATGTTGACCCAAAACATTTTTCTTTTCGTTTCATTTTTCTCTCGCATTTTCCTTTTGGGGATGATGCAAGGAATTAAGACATCTATGTCTCTTCCATGTTGACCCAAAAGTTTTTTGTATTTTTTTTTCTCTCTTTTTCTCATTCTTCAAGTTCTATGTTATTTGGGGAATTATGAAAGTTTTGATCTCTCTAATATTACTATAGCAAAGACAAATACTGACCCCAAATGCATAGATCCCTTATGTGTTTATGGGGGGAAACTCTCTTTTCCTTTTCATCTTTTGGCTACTTTAAAGTAATTTTTTATAGTATGGTGTTAGAAATTTCTTTAAAGTTGGGGCATACATTAGCATTTTCTTTGGAATGATTTAATTTTAATTTAATTTTCATGTTCTTTGATGTGATTTTCTTTCTTTATGTGATGCGTATTTTTTCTCTTAGTGGTGTCTTTGGGTTTGACTCCCTCTGAGAGCATGATATTTCCCTATCCTCTCTTGGAAATATTAGATACAATGCTCCCCAAGATGAGACCTCACACTTTTCCTCTCTTGGAAACAAGATGAGACCTTTTGCACTCGTTCTCTCTTTGAAGCACTGGGTATGATGCTCCCTAGGATGAGACCCTATATCTATCCTCTCTTGGTGATGCTAAGAACGATGTCCCTTAAGAGTGAGACCTCGCATGAACTAAGAAAAATCCCTTTGAACATCTCTCATTCTTGTTGCATTGCATTTTCTCTTTTTGTCCTTATTAAATTCATGGAGGTATGGCTTTGATATGAACCTCTTAGGGCCCACCTAGTGAACAACTAGCTTCACTAGCCCTTGTGAGAATGCATTTTTTTACCTTATTAAAGTCATGGAGGTATGATTTTGATATGGTCCCCTAGGGATCACTAGATGAACAACTAGCTTGACTAGCCCTTGTGAGCATGCATTTTTGTACCTTATTAAAGGCATGGAGGTATGGATTTGATATGGTCCCTTGGGGCTCACCTAGTGGACACCTACCTCCCACTAGCCCTTGTGAGAATGTGTTTTTTTTACATAGTGGACAACATGTTCCACTTGTAAACTCCCTTTTTTTTAAATAACCTAGACCTGATCCACTACATTGGACAACAAGTTGAAGCTTGATCAATTGCAATTTTTCTCTTCTCCTTTTTCCTTTTTCCTTTCTTTGATGGTGTATGTTTGTGATATGATTTTTGCTTCATATATCATCTGCATGCATGTTCCTTTGTGCATATGTTACTTTTCCATAGGATCTTGATCCTAGGGGCTTGATCATCCCTCTTGATTATTGTCATCCTATCTTACTAAAATTTGTACATTTGAACCCCTCTTGATTGTGTGCTTGGCTACTTTAGTGTGAGTTTGAAGCAATTTCATAATCTCACTAAAGTGGAGGTTAAATGTAGTATATTAAAATGCATACCCTTGCATATTCACACTTTTTTGGGCCCGCCTTTCTTTATTTATCCTCCTTTATGGCTTAATTGGTCCTACTTTGTGTCCACAAGCCCTACGAATTTCATTATTTTCTGGCTAATCCCAACATTCTCCAATGCATAAATGATAATCCAATGATTCTAATCTGTGTGTCCTTGATTTTTGGTTAGGACTAAAATTCCACCTAGGGCGTCTTTATCCCACCAAGGTCTCAGGACCCTAATTTTGATGCATATTAATTAGGCCCCTTTTTGGTGTTTGTGCCCCAAGTTTCATGGCTTGGTAATAAGAAACCACCTAGGATGTCTTAGTCCTCCTTGAGTTATTTTCACGATTTAATTTCAAATTTTGGTGGGATTTAGCCTCCTTTATTTAATGAATTCACATGTCAGCTTCCACTCATTTTATCCTAACAATATAACAAGAAATCTACATGTCTAAGTCTTTTTTAAGAGAAAATAATCAACTATTTGGAGCCATCATCAAGATTTGAGAATGATATCAAAGATCTTCTTGCATCATGTGCATTGTTGTGCTAACATTTGCGATGTAGGGTTTTGATTCAAGGTATCAATTCAAGTCCATGTCTTTGGTTCATGATCCATATCCATTGCAACCATTTCATGCAAGTTTGAAGACATCACAAGGGTTTGGGGAGTTGTAATATTGCATGTTGTTCATTCATCATTTCCCTCATTTATTCTATTTCATTTCAAGGTTTAATTACCAACAAGGGTTTTGATGAAGGAAAACCCCCATTCACTAACAATCAACAATTTTTTCCTATCTTGCATATTTTTGTTTTCAAGTTTAGGTTGAATTCTTGTAGATCATTTGGAGTGAAAAGTTGAAAAGTTGCATTACAAAGTTTTCATCTTCATGGAAACTCACCTATAGGCTAGATACAAAAAATTTAGAGCTTGAGATCCGAGAAGAAGCAAGTGCAGACCTTGGAGCTTAGGATCACATTCAAATTTTTTTAGAAATTCAAAATGAGACAAATACACCAACTTGGTTTTCTATGTCCTCTTAGACATATTTTTCAGAGATTTCTTCATTTTTTATTCTAACATCTGAAGATTTTGTATTTGCTGCAAAAAACAACAGTGGGACTAATACGTAACCATGGGCATCTTAGTTCTCCATAACACATTTTGGTAGCTTATTTACATTTTTGAAATCCTCACATCTCTAGACTTCCCAAGTACACACATCATATCTCCCTATTGCATAATTTCATTATTTGCATACCCCATTTAGCTTGCATAGCTAGGTTTTGTAGGTTGAATGTTCATTTGTCTTTTCCAAACATTTTCTTGGTCGTGAACCCCTTAAAGCTGGAAGAATCCCCCCTTCCCAGGTTCTCCTCATTGTGAATTGACTCACCTTGTGAGGTTGTTAGTCAATCTAATTAGGAATCTTATGACATATTCAAATGATAATAGGATAATAGTGGTGTTCTATGACCTAGGTTATAAATCCCCCACTTTCACTAGTAATCGACAGAATGAGACTAATTCACCAAGATGATGCAGGAGCATCGAATAGTTTAGGGAAATCTTGCATTAGCCAAAAAAATATTGTTTTATTTTTTTTCTTCAGTTGTTCTGAGTTCCATGATGGAAATTAAGGGGAATGAGACAATCAAGCGTCAAAAATAGAAAAAATGATCACTTACTATTTTTAGTAAGTTGACCTCAACAAGCTCGTATAGACTTGAAAATTTACCCAAACGAGCTGAGCTGAAAATAATTTTCAATTACTAAAGAATAACCTCAAAAACCTAAATGGTTTGGGAGAAATTAAAGTTCCCATCCCATGAAATTTATCCAATGCAACTTCAAATTCAAATATAAAAATTTAGAGGCCCCGAGACATCTTGAAAAGTGGTCGAGCTGACCTATGGTGGGTTCACATGCTGTAGATCTCTTCAAGATCTTTCCAATGATATGCAATAATAGAAAATTAGACACTCGGATCAAAAGTTATGGCCCCACAAAGTTGCCCCTCTAAAAAGTGAATTTCATTAATATTTCTTCCTACGCTAGAAATCAAATGGTAGGACTTTTGGTGCCAAAACAAAAGAGAAAGTTGAACTTTCTAGAACATTGTAGAGTGATTATTGGGTAAAATAAAAAGGGGTTTAGCGGGGGTTGTAGAAGGTGGCTCCATTAGTGCAGATTGTGGCTCCTAATAATAGTTTTCTTTTATATATTGATTGTGTTGTAATGAATCAAGCCCATGACGTTGTAGCATGTAAGTTTTGAATCTGTAATTTCAATTTTTTGAAAATAATTGAAAGTGTTTTATTTTCTATCTTGGATATTATATTATGGTATCTATTGTTGTGTTTTGTGTGGTTTGGGTAGTGTATCCTTCATCAAGTGGTATCAGAGCAAGAGTTCCTGAGACTATAACATAGTGTTGAACATGAGGCAGTTGCAGCAGGACCCGTGAGTGTGGGTTGAGTTCAAGATGCCTCCAAGACTTGCCCAACATGGTTCAGGTAGAGGCCAAGGTGGCAGAGGAAGAGATCCACCTATAGATGAAATCAAATCCATTAGAAGGCAATTAGAAACCTTGTAGTAATAGGTTTGAAGAAGAGATGTGCAACAAGACTGAGATGATAGTGAAGATGAAAAAAAAGAGGAAATGGAAGAGGAAGAGCAGGATCTAATGAAGAAATAAGATTATTGTGAGTCATCTCAAGCATTGGGAAGAGACCTAAAATGGAGGTATCAAATTTCAATGGAAGTCTGAATCCTGAAGAATTGATCAATTGGATCAATGACATTATGGAATTTTTTGAGTTTGAGGAGATTAAAGATCCTCATTGAGTGAGGTTTGCAAAGAAAAAATTGAAAGGTCATGCCAGTATATGGTGGAAAGAGGTCCTATTAGAAAGAGGAATACAAGGAAAATATAAAATTTTCATATGGGATAGAATGGTGTGAAAATTGAAGAGACAATTTATTCCAATCAATTACGAATTGGAGCTTCTCAAGAAGATGTGGAGCTTGAGGAAAGGAACAAGGATGGTGAAAGAATACACAAGGGAATTTCACAAGGTCCTGATTTTGACAAGACATTATAAGGAGAATAAAGAGAAATTTTCTCATTATATTAAAGTGTTGAAGCCAAGCATAAAAGAAGAATTTTCACTAGTAAGCATGAACACCATTGAGGACACTTATTAGTTTTCTATAAAGGTTGAAGAATGGATGAACAAGAGGTTCAAGAATAAAAAAAAAGGTGGAGCTAATGGAGGAAATACCATTGGATGATCATATGGAGGTCAAAATGAAGACCAAAAGAAGGGTGAAGGTTCTAGTAGAAAATAGAACTAAAAATAAGATAACACCTACCATCCTCGTGATTAGAATAATGGAGACCAAAGAGGAAGAGGAAGTTTTAGATGAGGATCGAGAAGAGGAGGCTTTCGTGGAACCTATTTCTAGTGTAGTGAAGGAAATAGAGCCTATGAGTGTCCTCAACATCAAGGAAGGAAAAATAGAAGACCTAAGGGTAATGCACTAGTTACACATGTAGATGAAGATGTCGAGTCTTCACATTTTGAGGATGCAGAAAGAGGAGAGGTTCTTGTTACTAGAAGAGCCTTATTAAATGAGGAGAAGGAACCAACTCAAATGAATAATTTGTTTCACACTAGATGTAAGTGTGAAGGTAAATTTTACAATGTTATTATTGATTTAGGTAGTATTGATAACCTTGTTTCAAAAGAAATGGTTAGTAAGTTGTAGTTGGAGAGAAGAAGGCATTTGAACCCATACCAGATTGCTTGGTTATAGAGGACCAAAAATCCTTGGTAAATGAATAAATTCTGGTAAAGTTCAAGATTGGAAACTACCTTGATGAGGTGTTTTGTGATATTATTCCTATAGATGTTTGTCATATGTTGTTAGGTAGACCATGGTAGTTTGATCAGTGAGCGGTACATGATGGACATGCCAACACCTATTCTTTGACAGAGGATGGGGTTCATCATAAGTTGAAGCCCTTGAAAGAGGCAAAAGAAAATGTATGTAGTAATGCAAGAATTTGTTTAATTGATGGAAGAAAGTTCCTAGAAGGTATGAGGCATGAGCATATGTGTTTTTCATTGATCCCTAGAATTGACAAAGAAGATAATACTAAGGTACCTATAGAGGTTTTTAATTTATTGAATGAGTTTCAAGCTATTATTTTTGCTAACATACCTAAAGGTTTTCCTCTAGTAAGAAATATTAGTCATTCGATGGACTTGATTCTTGGAGTGATTTTTTTGAATAAGGAATATCATCATATGACTCTAGTAGAAATTGAAGAGTTGAACAAACAAGTTGAAGAGTTGTTGTGGAAGGGATTGATCAGAGAGATTTTGGGTCCATGTGTAGTTCTTGTAATACTAGCACCAAAGAAGGATAGAGAATGGTGGATGTGTAAAGATTCTAGAGCCATCAATAAGATCACCATAAAGTATAGATTTCCCTTGTCGAGAATGGATGACATTATGGATTGCTTGAGTGGAGTTGAGTACTTCACAAGGATAGATTTGAAGAGAAGATATCTCCAAATCTGGAATAGAGAAGGAGATGAATGTAAGACAATCTTTAAAATCAAGGAGGGCTTGTATGAGTGGTTAGTCATGCCTTTTGGGCTAACCAGTGCACTGAGCACATTTATGTGGCTTATGAATGAGGTATTGAAAGAGTTTTTATGACACTTTGTTATTTTTTATTTGAATGATATTTTGATTTTTATTAAGACATTGGAGGAGCACTTGATGCATATCAAAATAGTTTTTGAGAAACTGAGGGAGGAGAAACTATTGATTAGTTTGAAGAAATGGAGTTTTGTGAAGAGAGAGTTGGTGTATCTAGGATATTTTGTCTTTGTAGAGGGTCTTAAAATGGATCCAAAGAAGGTGAGGAGTATCTCTAGATATCATTTAATGACCTACCCTAAGGAATTTTATAGAGGTAAGATCATTTTATGGTCTAGCAATTTTTTATAGAAATTTTATTAAGAATTTTAGTAGCATTTGTGCACCTCTAACTGAAGTGAGGAGAGGGGATAGAAAAGAGTTTAAGTGCACTACAGGAGTAGCCAAAAGTTTTGATATGATGAAGAAGAAATTTATAGAGAAACTTTTTTTGGCACATCTAGATTTCAATAGGGTCTTTCAGGTAGATTGTGATGCTAGTGGTACTACCATAAGAATTATTTTGAGTCAAGAAGGTAAGCCTATTGCCTATTTTAGTGATAAGTTGAATGATTCTAAGAAGAAATATTATATCTATGATCAAGAGTTTTATGCTATAGTTCAGGCTTTGAAGAAATGGAGACACTATTTTTATCCAAAATAATTTGTTTTATATACTAATCACCAAGCTTTGCAGTATCTCAATAGTCAAGGAAAGTTAAATCAAAGGCACTTAAAATGGGTTGAGATTTTGCAGAGTTATACTTTTATTTTGAAGCATAGTAGTGAAAGGTCAAATAGAGTTGTAGATGCCTTAAGTAGAAGGAAAAATTTGTTGATAGAGATGAATATAGAGGTGGTTGGGTTCAATGAACTCAAGATTTTGTATCCTAAAGATCAAAACTTTGTAGAAGCTTGGAAGGCTTGTTTGGAACCTATTACATTGGATAATATAAGAAGGTTGGATTTCTTAATCCAAGATTGGATGTTGTTTAGAGGAATACAATTATGCATTCAAAGGAGTTATATGAGAGAGAATATAATCAAGGAGAAGCATAGTCGAGGATTTGCTGGACATTTTAGTCAAGATAAGACTATTGATATTTTTAGTGAGAATTATTATTGGTCACAGTTATAGCAAGATGTGAAGAATTTTGTACAAATTTGAAAATTATGTTAGATGGCAAAAGAGACAAGTTTGAACAATGGATTGTATCAGACATTACCTGTACCTAAGAGGACATGGGAGGATATCAGCATGGATTTGTTTCTTATCTTGCCAGGGACACAAAGAGGGAATGATTCCATATTTGTGCTGGTGGATAGATTTTGAAAGATGGCACATTTCATTCCATGTAATAGGACCAATGCTGCTATTCATATTGCAGATTTTTTTTTCAAAGAGGTGGTGAGACTACATGGTCTACCAAAGAGCATAGTTTCAGATAGAGATACCAAGTTTGTTGGTTATTTCTAGAGGAAATTATGGAAGAATTTGAAGATAGATTTGAAGTTTAGTTCCACACACCATCCATAGATTGATGGAAAAATAGAGGTGGTGAATAGGAGTTTGGGTAACCTGCTAAGATTCTTAGTAGGAGATAAGCCTAAGAGATGAGATTTAATTATACCACAGGAATAATTTGCTTATGATAATTCTATCAATAGGAGCACTAGTAAATCACCATTCCATATTGTGTATGGGAGTAGTCTAATAACTGCTTCTAAATCGAGAAATATGGATAAGGGGGAGAAGAGTAGTGCTGAGGCTAAATATTTTGTTGAGCACCTAAAGAAATTGCATGAAGAGGTGAAGAAACATATGAATAAGATGAACTCACAATATAAGACTTAGGAAGATTAGAAAAGGAGGTATAACGAGTTCCAAGTAGGAGATGAACTCATGGTTCATTTGCAAAATGAAAGGTTTCTAGTTGGTACATACAACAAGTTAAAGATGAAGAAGTTTTTTCCATGCAAAATCCTAAAGAAGCGTGATTCAGGAAATGCTTATGAGGTAGAGTTGCCTAGTGGAATAAACATTTCTCCTTTGTTCAACATTTTTAATTTGATAGAGTATCATGAAGGTGATATAGAGGAGGGGACGATAAAAGAACAGTGGAAAATTCTAGCACCTACTTCAGAGAAGGAAGAGATACAAGAAATCCAAGATAGTTATGTGGGTAGAAGCAAGAGAAACAAGCAATATGCAAAGTACTTGGTGAAATGGAGAGGAAGGACTATTGAAGATTCACCATGGTTGTATGAGGCTAAGGTTAATCATCTTGGTTTCCCTCCAAATCCTGAGAAGTGAGAGGGTCACTTTTCAAATTACCTTGGGTGACTGATGAAGGAGCATCCAATGGTGTAGGGAAATCTTGCATCACCCAAAAGAAAAAATTCCTTATTTTATTTAGTTGTTTTGAGTTCCATGATGGCACTTAAGGGGAATGAGATATTCAAGAGTCAAATATAGTGAATATGGTCACCTACTATTTTTAGTAAGTCACCCTAGGTAGGCTCATATGGACCTAAAAATTACCCAAAGGAGTAGAGCTCAAAAAAAAATTGGTCATGAAAGAATCACCTCAATACCTTGAAAGGTTAGGGAGAAATTAAATTTTTCATCCCGAGAAATTTCTCTGGAATGTAGCTTTCAAATTCAAATATAAAACTTTAGAGGCCCCAAAACAACTTGCAAAGTGGTTGAATCAACATATAGTGGGTTCACATGTTGTAGATATCTTCGAGAGCTTTCCAATGATATTAAATAGTATCAAATCAAACACCTTGATCAAAAGTTATGGCCCCATGAAGTTACCCCTCTAAAAAGTGAATTTCATTAAAATTTCTTCTTAGTTCATAAATCAAATTGTGAGACTTTTGGCACCAAAACAAAAGGAAATGTTGAAATTTCTAGAACATTCTAGGGTGGTTATTGGGTAAAATAAAAAAGGATTTAGTGGGAGTTGTAGAAGGTGGCTCCATTAGTGTAGATTTTTGCTCCGAATAATAGCTTTCTTATAGATATTGCTTTTGTTGTAATGAATCAAGCCCATGATGATGTAGCATGTAAGTTTTCAATTTGTAATTTCATTTTTCTGAAAATAATTGAAAGTGGATTATTTTCTATCTCATATCTTCTTTGTTGGTATCTATTGTATTTTTGGGAAGTGTAGCCTTCATCACAAGACTGGTGAATGAGTCCCACTCTTGGTGTTTTCTAGATCTTTTTGTGTATTCAAATACCCTTTTTCTTGAAATAAGTTCCCATACAAAAATCCAGATCTGGGATTGATTGACCTAGAATGGCAAATGAGTCCTAGTAGATCAAAAAGTCAAGTTTTTCAGCATTTTAGAGCTTCTACAAGTCATCTCCAAATTTTCTAGGTGCACACCTTCCTATCTTCAATTTTTTGTTTCATTTCATTCACTTTTCTAGGTCATTTCATAGTGCATTACATTCCATTAGGGTTTTTTCATTTCATCTTGTATTTCATTATCTTTTCCAAGTCTAAGCTTGGTGGTGAACCCATTATTAGTTTGAATTCATCCCCTAGGACAACCCTATTACAATATTTATTTCTCTTTTGCATTGAGGTCTTTAGGGTTACCCTTGAAGGTAGTAGGTGGAGAGTGAGTATAATCTATATCCCAAATCATATTATAGAATTCAACCATCCCACATTTCATAGACAACACACACACACACACACATATATATATATATATGTATGTATATATATATATAAACTATTTGTTCATTTACTATTTTAATTTATTTCTCATGGTTTATATTTGTCATTTATTTAATAAATGGATCCTTTATATTATTTTTCTCTTGTTCACTCAAAAAATTGATATAAGCATGTTGAACCATCCATTAGACTCCTTTATATTCAATATAAGTGTACACATCAGCTGGCATTTTTATTACATATGTATATATGCATATGTGTGTGTGTGTGTATACATGCATATATATATGTATGTATATGTATATATATGTATATATATATGTCTATATATATTTATATTATTGTATATGTATTATGTACTTAAAAAAATATACATAGATATACATATAAATACATATATACATACATATATACAAACAAACACACATATATAACTATATAAATATATTCATACATACATCTAAATGTCACTGTCTTCTTTGGTGTGATTAAGGAATTATTCTCATGAAACTCTTACTTGGTTTTCTTGGCATACATCTGAAAACCCATGTCTATTTTTGTGTGACTAAGGAATTATTATCATTAAACCCTTGCTTACTTTTTTGGGCATATATCTAAAAACCCAACTTTGTATTAATTTTACCTCTATTTAAATTTCTATAATTTGGTTGTCTAATACAACAAACTAGCATTCATTTAGTGTAAAGTGTGTTACTATTTTTCTATTTTCTATTGCACATATAGTAGGCCACCATACCTATATTTGTCATTTATTTCATAAAAATGCTACTCTATATTCTATATCTGTTGTTCATTCAAAAAATTGATATATATATGTGTGTGTATCCTTTGGCTGTCCAAAACAATAGAGTAGCATTTATTTAATGTGAAATGTGTCAATAATTATTATTAAATATTTTACTTGTGTTGAAAACTCAATACTTTGTATCATATATTCTTTACTTCATAGGTTATGTTTTCATTGTACTCTTATATGTTCACACATACATTTATATCTTTACATGTATACATGTATACATATATATTTGTATATATATATACATATGTATAGATATATGTATAGATATATCTATATAATTATATGTATACATACATATACATATAGATATATATCTATATGTATATATATAGATAATTACATAGATAAATGTATACATATATAAATTTATGTATACATCCATATATGTACGTATATATAGATATATATGTATAGATATATGTATACTTGTAACTATGTAATTATATGTATACACAAATACATGTCTACATATATCTATACAAATACATATACATACATCTATATGCACGTATATATATGTAAACCCTTGACGGTTTGTTGTCTTTTGCTCTCCATGGTGTGAGGTAATGACAAACATCATTCTCTTTTTAGAATGCAAACAATGGTACTCCAAAACCTTTAAAATAATCATTTTTATGGACCTCTCAAGGTTTTGTTGAATATTTGAATAATGATTACTACTTTTTACTGATTTCAACATTGTTTATTTAATATTTTTTGGCTTACAATTTACAGGTTCAATGATAATCATAGCACAAGAGCAGAAGAGGAAAACATCAAGCGGGAGGTGGTTAATTAGAGTACCTCTTGGAGTGATTTTCATTGTTCCAAATGTTGTTGAGGAAGAGCCAGCTATCAACATCAATGAGGACATTATTTCTAAAAATGCACACCAAAGAAGTGAAAATGATGGTTTCGAACTTGTTGTTCATAATACTGAAGTAGAAATGGAACTGCCTATGCATGTTTAAGAGTTAACTATTGACCATGTGACATCCCCACATCTATCCACATAAAATTGGACTATACATCGCATGGAAAAATAAATTTCAAATGTTGAGGACAATCGAATTTCAATCAAAGGTTCAATGATCAAATGGGGAAACCCACCCAATATTTTGAGGGCATGGATTAATGGTGTGACACCTACAAAAAGGAAGAGGCTAGGAATAATCCTATCTGATGAGGAAGATGCTAAAATAGTGCAATGGTGTAAATACATGGCTCATATGGGCCATGGCCTTCAAGTCTCACAACTTAATTCAACGGTAACCCAAATGGTTGGAGCGAGGCCTAACCTATTCACAAATAGGATACCAATGAGGTCATGGTGGGTTGGCTTTCAACAAAGGCATTCTGATATAAAAATTTGAACACCATAAGGAGTGGACATAAATAGAGCTATAATGTTACACCTCAAAATAGTTTCTTCCTTCTATGATAACTTGGAGGAATTGCACAACAAACATAATTATGGGCCTAGTAGAATATGGAACTATGAAAAAAAAAATGTGTAAGCTAGCATAAATTATGCAATGAGAGTTATTACAAAGACAGGGACAAAATGTGTTCCATAATTAATCTCTAAAAGTAGAGAATGGATCACTATTCTAGCTTGTGTTAGTGTAGCAAGTCAATCTATACTAGGTTATTATTTGTTCAAGTCAAAGAGACACATTAAGAACTATATTATTAACTATGAGCTAATGGCATGCATGGAAATCCAAGAGCATGCTTGTATGACCAAATAATAATTTGAGAAATGGTTAAAACACTTTGGTAGAAATGTCCTAGGAGGGGTGTCAGAAACAAATAGATACCTTCTCATCTTTGAAAGTCATGGCAACCCTGTGGCATTCAAAACAATCAAAGAAGCAAAGAGTATGGGAATAGATCTAATCACACTTCCAACACATACCAGCCAACAATTGCATCCCCTTGATGTCAGTGTATTCTCTTCATTCAAACACTACTTTAAATAGAATAAGAGTGTATGTCTCTCTGCATATCCTCAACTTGGCATTGGAAGGGAAGAGTTGGCAACACTTGCCAGCGAATCTTTTTCATAGGCTTTGACTCATAATAATATTACAAGTGGTTTTAGATGAACAAGAATTTGACCATTAGACTGGCATGCCATTGAATTGGATATGGAGCCAAGCAAATATTTCATAATTGATGATTAAGGAACCACTATGGAGTAGAAACAAAGGGCATGATAGTTGAGGATAAGGCACAGTTCATGGTAGCAAAGACTTGTTTGAGGATAGCAGGTTGGAATGAAGAATATATTGGATAGTTTTTTTTAACCTTTTTTGCAAGAAATCCCCCAATTCCAACAAATGAAGAAGGAAATTGCACAAAAAATATTGAGGCAGTAGAAATTAAAGACATCCTTGCACTTCAAACAACATGCAATCAGGAAAAAAAAATAAAGTCTTGATTTTCCATTTGAATTTCAAGATGTAACTTTAAACATAGGGCTGCATCTAAATTTTAGTCAAGGGGATGAAGGTTTTTCCATGTCATTGATTACTTCACAATTGGGAAAAAATTGGGATTGAAATGACAAAGCAAATGGAGTGGAAGGTAATTACTCAAGCGACGAAGAAGAAGACTATGTGCCATATATATATATATATATGTATGTATACATATATATATATATATATGTGTATGTATAGATATATATATATATATATATATATATATATATATATATATATATATATATCTATATATATATATATATATATATATGTATGTATACATATATACATATACATATATATACATATATATGTATACGCATACATATACATATATATATGGAGACATATGAAGAGTAACTCCAAAATGATGATGTTTTGTATTGTAATTAGTTGGAATATATAAACATTGGTAGCTCCAAAATTAAGATGAATTATATTGTATTCAATTGGCAACACAAGCCCGAGACATTATGAATACAATTATATGAATGAATAACATTAGAAGGTCCAAGCATACAATTATATGAATGCATAAATATATAGATGGGTTATTAAGAAAAACATACAAGTAGGAAAATACATCATTTTCTGCAAACATGGTCAAACCCATAGATGCCTCATCATTTTTCATGCAAGATCATGAAACCTTGGATGATTTACTAGACTATGAGCATGTGGTTAAATGGATAGTAGGAAGTTATCATTTTACCCCAAAAAACTATGGGAAATAATACACCATCAACCTAAGCGTTTCAAACGTCACATATAGATATATATGTATGTGTTTATATATATGTATGTATAGATATGTCTATGACTATCTATACATATATAGACACACATATACATATTCATAGAAATATATACATATATATGCACACACATATAAATATATATGAATATGTATATATATACAAATTTATACATGTCAATATTTGGGTGTAGTTATTATAATTGTGGAATAAGTTATAAGTAAAATAAAAAATAAAACTTCTTAATAAGACATTATATCAAGAGAATCAACAATAATTAATCTAATTAAAACAAGAAAACTCTTAAAAGCATCATATTTTTCTCTATCTCCAAAGATTTATTAAATCACGGGGCTCTCAGATTTGGTAAGCATTGTGACTGTTAAAATTCCAATTTGGAGAATGAGATGTTGCTAAATGCAATAATCAAATCCTATATGATTATGGTTGATTGACAATAATGAAGCTACTATAATCTAAATTGATATGAATATGATAAAAGGAAGCTATACTAATCTATGATGTAGCTAAATGAAAATCCATGATATTGATTCTATGCTAAAATGCTATGATTACTTCCATTGCTAAGATGCTAATGCTATTTCTAAAATGCTTGATTTTTCAATTGATACCTGCAAAGTAAGTTTGCACATATTTGGGATCTTTCTCTTGTAGAAAGAGGTTGTATTTATAGATTCTCGACATCATATTTATGAAGGGGCAGCAAGGAAAAGGTATGGATTCAATATTGAGGATTCAATGGTGAAGGATGAAGGAGTTTGAGATGATTATGGAGATTTTTCCTCCCCACAAAAGCATTCAACCAGATGATAGGAAGAATTAATGGAAGAAGATGAAGAAGTTGCCTACAAATTTGTCTCCAAATTTTCCTATGAAGGTTGAGATGAATTAAATTAGAAATTTCATATCTAATTTGGTAAATGGATATGATTAGCTGTAGAATATTTAGATTTATTCAATTTAGGAAAATAAGATATTTAATTTAATAAAACAAAACTATAGAAGTCCCTGTTTATTAAATAAATATGGAGAAAGTGTGGTAATTAAATGAAAAAAAGTAGAAAACTTATTTATTTGATTTAGATTGGATGATAATAGATAATTAATAGAAGAATTTAATAATGATAAAAATAAAGTATTGAATTTGATAATTTATTTAAGAAGAAATAATATAATAAAGATTGAATAAATTATAAGATGAACTATATAAATAAATATTTCTATTTATTTAATAGTAGAAGAATTAAAGGTTAATTAATCAAATAAAATCGTATTTAATTAATTAGATTATCTAGACCATTTTTAGGTGTATACAGTAATAACAATGAATGGGTAAAATTCAGGTTCGTTAATGTTGGAGGTTCAAGTTAGCAATAATAATAGTCTAGATCTACACATTAATCACTAAATTTTAAACATTGGACACCACTACATATCCACTCCAATCAATACTCTATGTACTACCTTGACATGTCCATGTTTGCATGAAATAACATTACAAAATTATTGCACAAAACTTGAAATATATATTAACATAACATGATAGCAACAAACATGAAATACACATTCAAATTTGGGAAATTCCAATACTGTAAAGTCAAAAAAACATTATTAAAATAAAGTTCTAAAAAAGACAAGGAGTCTTTAGGTTTACAAAAAATACACTAGCACACATCAAAATCACAAAGTTCACAAAAAAAGCATCCTAATTAGACATCCATATATTTGATTAAGAAGTGGTGTGTCCTTGGGTATCAACTGATTCAACATCAACTAGAGAAGATATTAATGAATGTGGATTATTTTGCATGGCATTTTCTATAGAAGAAATAAATTCCTAATTTGCCTCTAGAATGAGTTGTAACTATTGAGAGCACCCTGCAAAAGACCCATTTTGTTGGCTGCTAATATTAGCAAAGGAAGGAGATAAAATTTTAATCATGTCCCTCAAAATTGGATGTTGTGTTGGAAGAGGAGTTGTAGTACTCTTACTTCTATTTCTTTCTGCACTATTTTCCTGCTTTTGGGTTCCCTTCAAATATCGAGCAATCTTTGCTTGCTCCCTTTCAATCTTCCTCTATTGTCACTACCTAAGCTTCTCCTCTGTGATTTTTTATTCTTTTGCAGCATGCTCCAATCTCTTTGCCTTGATCTATGTTAGGTTTTCTTCTCTTTCTGCCTTATTTTCTGCCATTTTCTCCCTCTTCCTTTCCTACATTTCTTGGTTTCTTCATTTTTGTGCCTCTTGTTCATTCAACAAATTGAAAAAATCATTTGATGTTGAACTTTGATATTTCCTACTTAGGTGTAGTACCCCATTGTGATTTCTATTTGATGATTGGTGCACCCTTTGTGTTGGGAGTTGCAAAAAAATGTTTTTCCTTCCTGCTAGTTATTGGTCTTCGACTTGTGTGCATATTATATATATATATGTATGTATACATATACATATATATATATATGCATATATATACATATATATATTGATGTAGAGAGAGGGGTGTTAATCTCCTTCCATATGGAAATACAATGATTTCTACAAAATCTCAAAGGCCAATCACTCAAAATTCTCCATTCAAAAACTTTCACATCAGTTTAACCTTGTAGCACTAAAAACCCGGTTTAGGCCAGCTTTCATTCAACCTTGCCAAAACACCTAACAATTAAAAGGTAGATTAAGATACCCTTTTCAGGGTTACACAACATACCCAAGAATCAATAGTCACTCTTTTGGACCAACATGGACTTTCAATACACCTACCTCGCTCTAGGCTTCACCATTAGCCCTAATTTCCAAAGGAACTACCCTTCCAACAATGGGTATCCACCTACACACATTGGATAGTTTTAGATTATGGTTCCAAACCTCAAATTTTGACAATGGTTAGCATCTACAGGTACTCCAACCCTCTACCCCAAGAAACCCTCTTAAGCACTCATTAAAACAAGGGTTTTAGGAAAACTCACAACTCTAGACCTGTCCCAATCCTTCCAAGGGTCCAAACACCACACAACACCCCTATCCTAACTTGCCAAACTCTCAAAATCCCATTCTTCTTAGTAGTTCTCAGTTTCACCACTTAGGTTCCTCATTTCCATGGTCAATCACCCTTGCTTAGCATTAGAACATCACACCTTGTCGAGTTTTTTCATTCCCTTAGCCTCCAAAGTAACTAATCATCTAACTAGGCATAATACAGGCCAATCCACCGAGCCATAGGGTTAGCATAGTAGGTGTAATGGCTAATGATTCATGGGAAGACCCTCAAACCCTCACATAGAAACATAGCATTCAACAAGGGTTTTTGATCCCTCACATAGAACGATGGATTCTAAGCCTCCAAAGAAAATGTAAGGAAAGGTAAACACATATCAGACCTGTACGAGCCTGTGTCAAGGAAGCCAAGTTCAGAAAATTAAATAAAAATGAGTGATCAACATTTGCAAAAGTGATTTCTTCTTCTCAGAAACTAAACCATCCCATTTCCACGAATAATTACATAAATTTTTTAATATTTCAACCTCAAAATACCACTTAGAATAGACAAACTACCTGAACCACCTTTTGTTAGACTCTAAAATGGCAATTTGCCAATTTTGTTCCTAATTACCAACCCTTTACAATTGTGCTTTGTAAATCCCTCCCAACTAACCTTCTAAGCCTTTCAATACATTTCAAATGGTCATTGAGACCTTATTCATAAGAAAAACCATGAAAACCAATCCTACATTATATCCTACCCACCTAGATCACTTTTTCAACATGACATACATGGAAAACTTATTACAATGCAACATATTTTAACATATTTTACAACTTCCTCATTGCATATATATAGTTAAAAAGTATTCAAATTCACTCAATGAAATTTCAAGGACTCTCTCCCTTACATTCCAAGGTGATGGTGCCCCTACATCATATATTCATACATATTCATATATATATATGTATCTTTGTCATATTACATTATATCTAGCTGAGAATCTAGGTGATTAGTGTGATTAGTATCTCATCTTAAGCTAGATTACAACTAGATGGACTATAGTTTCTCATTTATTTTTTTCAACTTTAGTTAGGACATTTGTTTAGAGCTTCATGTTTCTCCTAAGGAAATTGAAACAAGAGAGGTTTTGATAAGATCTTCCTTTGTTTCATTTTCCTTCTTTCGTCATTAGTGAAACTCAATACCAAAGAAGGAAATTTTGGTTAATAGCAAGAGGTGCCTTGTATTTTTCTTCAAATTGTATTTCTCTTGATATTAAAGAGTATAGAAAGTGACTTTAAAATAATATGTATACATAAATATATGTATATGTATTTGAAAATTCAAATGGAAATTAAAAAATTAATGTATATATATAGATATATGTATATGTATACATATACATATATATATGTATGAATGTATACATATATGTGTATATATGTGTATACACATACATATATATTTGAATAATACGGGAATGGGTGTTTGATGGCCTAAGTCATAGAACACCACTTTTCTCCTACTATCATTCAAATATGCCCAAGGATCCCAAATTTGATTGACTATACACACAAATGTGAGTCAATTATCAACAAGGAAGACCTAGGGGGATTACTTAGGCTTTGAAGGGTTCAGCACCAAGCAATAGCTTGGAAAAGAAAGATTAAAATTCAACTCACAAAACCTAGTAATGCAAGACAAATATTGAGTGCAAATGACAAAGTTAAGTAACATCAAGTTAGGATGTATGTATCTAGGAAGTCTGGAAATGTGATAAGGATTATAGAAATGCAAAAATTCTATCACAATATACTAGTGAGGATGAATATATCCTTACAATTGTCTTAGTCCCATTTTTGTTTTCCAGGGGAAATATAGAATCTACATATGTCAAAACAAAATCTAAAAAAATCTCTTCAAAATACCCTTGGGAGGACTAAGACACCCTTATTTCCAACTCAGTCCTGATTAAATTTTTTTAAATCTTTGAATGTGATCCTGAGGCCCAATGTTTGTACTTCGTTCTTCTCAAATCTCAAGTCCTAAAACTTCTAGATCTGTCCTATAAGCGAGTTTCCATGAAGATGACAACTTTGTAATGCAACTTTGCAAATTTTCACTTCAAATGATCTTCAATTAGTCAACCTGAATTTGAAAACAAAAACATGCAAGAGAGGAAAAACTTCTTGATTGTTCCTTGGTCAAAAACCTTGTTGGTAATTAAACCTTGGAATGAAATAGAATAATGATGGGAAATGATGAATGAAAAAAATTTCTATGTTGCAACTCACCAAACCCTTGTTATGAAATTTGAAAACTTGTGTGAAATGGCTACCTTGAATGTAGATCATGAATTGAATATGTGCTTGATAGACCTTGACTTGAATTTTTTACTTGAATAAAAACCCTAAATCACAAATATTAGCTCAAAAACACACATAATGCAAGAATATCTTTGACATGATGCTTAAATCTTGATGATGGCTCCAAATGCTTGATGAATTTCTCTTGAATACTCTTTTGAACTCAATTATGCTATTAGGAATTCTCATTCAACTTGCTTGGTTAGAAATGAGAGAAACCACCTTCTATTAATACTTATCCATACTTAATATCCCAAAATTACACCACAACAAGCCGGCATATGAAATCATTAATTAAAGGTGGCTAAATCATGCCAAGATTTGAAATTAAATCTTGAAAATAACTTAAGGGGGACTAAGATGCCCTAGGTGGTGTCTTAATACTAAGGCATGAAACTTGGGGCACAAAGTCAAAAAATGGGCCCATTTAAGGTGCATTTGAAAAGAGGGTCCCAAGACCTTTTGAGGACAAAGATTCCCTAGGTGGCATCTTAGTCCTAGTCCAAAAACTAGGGACACACACTGATAATAATTAAATTATCATTTATGATTTGATGTTTGTCAAGATTAGCCATAACAGATATAATTTATTAGGCTTGTGGATGAACAATAGGACCATTTAATACATAAATAAGAATAAACAAAGCAAGGTTCACCAAAAAATGTGTGAAAATGAAAGGGTATGCATTTTCATATAGTACATTTAGCCCCCACTTTAGTGAGAGAATGAACTTGCTTCAAACTCACACTAAAGTAGCCAACCACACAATCAAGAGGGGTTAGAATGTACAAATTCTAGTAAGATAGGATGAAAATAATCAAGAGGGTGGCCAAGCCCCTAGGATCAAGATCCTATGACAAACCAACATATGCACAAAGGAACACAATTGCGGATGATATATGAAGCCATAACTAGATCGCTAGCATACAAAACCAAAGATAGAAAAAGAAAAATGCTATGGATTAAGCTTCGGCTAGCCGTCCAATGCATTGTGGACTAGGTCTAGGTTGTTTGTCCAAAAAAATTTACAAGTGGAACATGCTATCTACTATGCAAACAAAATGTACACTCACAAGGTCTAGTGAAGCTAGTTGTACACTGGGTGAGCCCCAAGAGATCCATATCAAATTCATACCCCCATGACTATGACAAGGATAGAAAAGAAAATGCATGCTCACAAGGGCTAGTGAAGCTATTTTTTCACTAGATGTGCCCTGGTGAACCATATCAAAATCATACCTCCATGATTTTAATAAGGTACAAAAATTCAATGCAACAAGAAAGAGGAATGTTTGGAGGGATTTTTCATAATTCATGTGAGGTCTCATCTTAGGGAACATTGTAATTAATGTTTCGAAGAGAGGATAAGTCAAAGAAATCTCATTCTCTCAAAGGAAATCGAAACTAATTACATCACCAATAAAGGAACACATCACAAGAAGAAAGAAAACCACACAATGAAACATGAGTGTCAATGTATGCCCCCTTTTTAAAGTGGTTGCTAACACCATTGTTGTGAGAAATTTCTTTAAAGTAGAAGAATACATGAGAAATTACTCAGAAATCCCTATGCCAAGTTATATGTTTCCAATAAGATACATCATGCAATAGGATGGAAAGGTTTCCCCCAAAAATACAATACTAAAGATAAATCAGTATGTCTCATGCAAGCCAACTTAAGGCATGTCGTCCACATCCCAAGCTTTCTCTTATATATACATGGAAGATGGTAAACTAGCCAAAAGAGGCAATGACATGTGACATATGAGGAAAATTCTACCTAACCCCTTGCCCCCACTTAGTGCAAGACAAAGATGAGCCAAAATAATTGATGAGATGAATGCTACAACAAGAATTAGTATCAACTTGAAGAGATAGGTGCCCCCACATAAGGAAGAGTATAAAACTTCTAAAGATGATGGATTTTACTACTCAAATCCTTGCATTCATTAGTAGAATGACCATAAAATCTATGATATGCATAAAATGAACTCTTGTAGTAGAATTTTTTTCATGTTCTTGGAGGGAGGGATATCAAATGATCTCGAAGGACTCTCCACAAGATACTGTCTTGATCAAAAGTAGAGGATGTTTCATTATTGTGCAACAAAGATATCTTTTGTTTAGGAGATGATTTCATACTTACAAAAGACCCTTTAGATTGTGAGATTTTGTTCTCTCCTATATAAGAGGGTGTAAAATCTAACGAATTCAAATAATTAGTGTTTTTCAAGATGACATTGACATGAAGTGAATATTTCTTTGTTTGTTTCATTTCGTTCAAAGGATAATAATCAAGACCACTAGTGTCTATCAATTTAGGATGCACTACTATTAAAGCTGGTTTATAGGAATCCTTTGTGAGAGTGTTGATATTGAGTGAAGGTTTTTTTGATGGTTTGATTTCTATCAAAGGAAAATAACCAAGACCATAGGTTGTTTCTTGCATGTTAGGCCCTCTAGGGACATAGTTACCTTTTTCTCTAGCACCACATTATTTTCCACTATATCCAAGTTGTTTCATAAGTTCTTAACCTTTTCCATAAACTTTTTTCATTTATTTAGGATTTTCTGGTTGTTGATATTCAGTTTCATCGAAGTTTTTTGTATAATTTTCTTTTTCTTCTAAAGTGGTTGAGGTGTTTTCTTTAGAAGGGTCTTCCATATTTTGTATTGGCATTATTGCTTTTTATTTTCCCTTATCTGAATCTTTTTTTATGATCTTGTATTCTCACATGAATGTTGGTTCAAAGTCTAAGGAACCCCAATCATCTTCTAATAGCTTTGTAATTTCCTCAATACGTTTTTATGTCTTTTGTTGCATGGGTTCCACTTGTGTAGTTTGTGTCAATGTTTTTAAAGGGTTCTCTTTACATTTCTCAATGTTTGAACAACTATATGGTTCAGGATCAACTTCAATTGTATAAAAAAATAAAATTGTAGACATATTTCATGACACGATGAAGGGTAGAGGGCACAACATATATCTCATGAATCCATGGTCTACCTAGAAGAAGATTATATGAAAGATCATCAGGCATGACATGTATTAGGGTTTGTAATGTAACTTTGTTAACTTTAATAGGTAATTTGATCACCCCAAGTGGTCATTTTCCCATGTTATCAAAGCCACTAATTGATAAAGAGGTGCGTTGGATTTTGGATTTATCAACACCAAGATTATCCAAAAGGTTTGTATTACACACCTTTAAGGTTGAGCCATTGCTAGCAAGGGTGCGGTCTATCAATTTCCTATTGTATTGAGCTATGATCATGAAATCCTCATTTTTATTTTTCACTTCCAAATGAGGGAGCTCACTTTGGTTGAAAACAATTTCAACATTTATTCCTTGAATTAGGTCTTCTATGTCATTTGGGTGCACATTAGAAGGGATAGGAACTTGTTGTAAAGAATTTTGAATCATGTTATGATAGTGATGGGAAGCTTGAATAAGGTCCCATAATGATATTCAACAAGAGTATTCTTAAGTAGTTTGACAAGATTATACTCTTTTCCACTTTGTGAAGGAAAATGAGGGGCATTGGGAAAGATATGATTAGGAAATGGGAGAGATGTTGAAGTTTTTTTTCTTAGTTGTAGATTATTCCTAGTGTTGTATGTATGAGAAATGATATTGTAACTTGGTTGTTGTGAAACATCATTCTTTGGTTGTTCAAGGATGAGGAAAGCTCTATATTTGAGTGTGTGGTTTTTGCGAGGGTGGATAAATGATAAGTTTATGCTCAAGAGAGTACTTAAAGGGATATCTAATGTGCATAAACTCATAATACTTTTCATGATGCCTTAATGAAGGTGAGTCTAATTTCACTTCATCATCTTCATCTAAGGAAGCCACATTACTGTTATTCTCACTTTCTTCCACCAAGATGTCTTCCCTAGGGGGTGAGATTTTAGGAGAACTACAAGCTAGATGTTCATGTCATTCAATAGTTGGTTCTTCTACAATGACTTCATCAGAAGTAAGGGAGTTATCAATAGTTATATTGTCTTTTTATCAATGATAGCATTCCCTTGTTCCATAATGTCTTCCCTAGCGAGAGAGCAACAAATAGGATTCTCATGAATCTTATTGCTCTCTTCTTCACAACTAAGAGAGATATTTGTTGGATGTTGTGGTTGTCATTGATGTCAGAACTATTAGCATTAATGTCTTTAAGACTGTATATGTCGAGGATATTGAGAAAATTGTAATAAAATGAGTTACAAGTTGTCTATGAAGTAGTGAAGATCAGTATGATGGAAAGTTCAGTACATTAATGATCAGAGGTTGTGGACTAAAGGGTTTGTTTTCAGGTGTGTCTAGTTTAACCACTAAAAGTTTCAAAGGTTCACATGAAGATTTGAGCAAGTTATGAGTTTTTGTGTTTCGACAATTATTCTGTTACTGTGTTGGATGTTGTGGTTGTATTTTTGATATGTGGTTGTCATTGATGTCAACACTATTAGAATTAATGTCCTTAAGATTGTATATGTCGAGGATATTGAGAAAATTGTAATAAAATATGTTACAAGTTGTTAGTGAAGTAGTGAAGATCAGTGTGTTGTAAAGTTTAGTATGTTCATGATGAGAAGTTTTGTTTTAAAGGGTTTGTTTATCTATGTATGAAGTTCCTACTCCATATGTTTTAGAGGTGTGCATGAATATTTGAAAAAGTTATTAAGTTCTATGTTTTGACAGTTATTTTGTTACTAGAAATGGTGTTCACAGAAGAAGATAATGTGTTATGGTAATTTTAAGTGTTGCATATGTTCCTGAAGTGTTTGTGGATGTTTCTATATGATGTTCTATCTGTGTTACACATCTGCATTGATCATTGTGCTGGTGATACGATATTTTCTCTTTCGTGTTCATATTTTTCATGTTCATGGTCGATAAGGTGTTGAAGTGTGTTGTGGATCTCTGAGGAAGAATACTTGAAGGTTTTTTATGTTCGAGGACATTGTTTTAGGTCTATACTATGTTGTGGCTGACCTTGGTTGATGTGCATTAATAATCTTTATTGTTTTGGGTTGGCAGATTGCATTCATTCCATTATTTTGTTGAAGCCGACATGAAGCAATGTAATTTCTTGTTGCGGATATATATATATATATATATATATATATATAAGTGATTTTCTTCTCATTTGAGGAGTATGAAACTGTGCAAGTTTGAAGTGTGTGTGTGAGAAGTGTGAGGTGCCTTTGTTATGTGCGAATAAGGTTTAGATCATTCAAAGGTAAAGAAAAGTGTGAAGAAGAGTGAAAGAAAGTGAAGAATTTTTCATGTGCTTAACCAAAATAATTGGTATCAGAGCAGGTTCCTTGGAAGAAGTTTAACAACTTTAGGTGATTTGGGATGGAGACATACAAGAAAGATAGTTTGAGATTTGATGGAACAAACTACACTCTGTTGAAGGCTAGAATGGAGTGTTATTTGAAGTGAATAGGTGAATCCTATTGGAACATTACACGTAATAGGTATGTTATTCCTCAGAGTGGCCCTACTACTACTGCTAAGATTAGGGATGTTGAATATAATATCATATCTAAGGAAACATTGTTGAGCTCTTTGACTGATTCTGAGATGACAAATGTTATGGATCTAAAAACTACTTATGAGATCTAAAAAAATTGGAAACTTTATAAGAAGGTAATGCTAATGTGAAGATGGCCAAGCTATAGTGTCTGAAAGGAAAATATGAACTTATGAAGATGGGTAATGATGAGAATATTGCTACTTACATGCAAAGAGTGAATGAATTTGTGTATGGTATTAGATGTGTTGGTGGACAAGTGGATGAATCAAATATTGTTGCTAAGGTGCTTAGATCCTTCCCTGATGTATATAAAATAAGAGTTGCAGCCATTGAAGAGCTTCGAACTGTGGTAAATGTAACTAGAGATATGTTCGTTCAAAAAATTACTGCTTTTGAGTTGAGTGAATTTGGTGATGCCCTTCCTATGATAGAGTCTACATTTAAAGCTACTACTTCTGGGAGAGACAAGCAAAGATATGATATGGGTGAAATTTATTCTAGAAAGGTATCCAAGTATGGGGAAGAAATGAGACAGGTTGAAGAAGAAGAAAAATAATTGAATGAGCTTGAAGCACTTATTATCAAAAGGGAAGCCAGAGGAGAAGGTGTGTATAAAGGAAAGTTTCGTATTAAATTTTGTTCTTGCAATAAGATAGGTCATTTTGCATCAAGGTGTCTTGAAAGAGTTCCTAAGCCGAGACCTTACACACCTAAATTTCAAAAGAAGTGTTATTATGCTATTGATGAAGGTGTGACAAATGATGAATATGACAAAGGGAATGCAAGTGAAGATGATTTTTTGTTTATTGCTATCAAGGAAAATAATCCTATGTCTACTGAATTTTGTAGTTGTACAAAAGTGGAGAAATCCCTAGTTGCTTGAGTTAAAGAAAAAGATGAATGCATAATTAATAGTGGATGTTCACATCACATGATACGTGATAAAAAAATTTGAAAGCCTGGAGAAGTATGATGGTGGTGTTGTACGATTTGGATATAAAAATGGTGGTATAATCAGTGGTAGAGGATATATTTATTTTGATGGTAAGAATAATACTAATGATGTTCTTTATGTTTAAGGTTTGAAGCATAATATTTTGAGTGTTGGACAGATGGTTGATAAGGGATACAATCTTCAATTCAAAGATGGAATGTGTAGCATACTCAAAAAATTTGGAAATGTGATTGCTTCTAGTACAAAAATAAAAGTTAACATATTTCATCTGAATGCTAGTAGTAAAAGTTGTTTGATTGCTCAAGTTGATGAGAGTTGATTGTGGTATAGAAGAATGTGTCATGTAAAATTTGACAATATTATCAAGATAAGTTCCTCACAGGTTGTGAGAGATCTTCCTAAGTTGGTGAAGCCTACTAATGTCATATGCAAGGAATGTTAGTTAGGAAAAAAAACTAGAATAATTTAATTTCACAACAAACAAAATTTTCCAAATGAATTTTTGGAGCTTGTTCATACTGACTTGTGTGGTCCTGCTAGAATCAAAAGTCTTCAAGGTTACAGGTATTTCATGTTGCTTATTAATGATTACTCTAGGATGATGTGGGTTACTTTCTTAAAGGAGAAATTTTAAGAACTAGAAAAGTTCAAGATCTTTAAAGCTATGGTTTAGATAGAGATAGGTCTAAATATTAAGTTTCTAAGATCAAATAGAGGGGTGAATTCACTTCTGGTGAGTTTAATTCTTTTTGTGAAGAACATGGGGTAAAGAGATAGTTATCTACACCACAGACCTCTCAACAAAATGGAGTTGTGGAAAGAAAAAATAAGACAGTTTAAGATGTTGCTAGAACTGTGATGCTAGAAGGAAATGTCCCTCATGTCTATTGGAGAGAAGATGTAAGTACTAATATATATCCTCAACTAGGTAAAAATCAAATGTAATACTAGTAAGACTCCTTTTGAGCTATGTTTTGGTCATAAGCCTACTGCTAAATAATTCAAAATATTTGGGAGTAAATGCTATATTAGGAGAGATGAGGATATAGGAAATTTTGATGCTAGAAGTGATGAAGGAATATTTCTTGGTTATTTTATTAAGAGTAAGGCCTAACGGTGCTACAACAAAAGATTGAAGAAAATGGTTGAAAGTGAAAATGTTAAAGTTGATGAAAACATTGAAAGACCCTCCAGAACCTATGGAAATGATTCTGATGATCAGAATGATAGTACAAACAAGAGTCAGACTTCAAATCAAGTTCAAATTGTTCTAGTGAATCAAGAAGATCAAGAAGAAGGAGAAACTAGTGAAAGCACATAAGAGAGATCACAAGAGCCTGAAACTTAATAACACTCTAAGACTCCAACATATGTGAGATTAAATCATTCAAAAAATCAAACTATACGAGATAAGAATAAAGGTGTCCAGACTAGGAGAATAATTGCAAAATAATATTGTTCAATTTCAAAGACTAGGCCAATTAATGCCAATGAAGCATGCAAAGATGAACATTGGATTGAGGAAATGAAAGAAGAACTACAAAAAATTGAGAAGAATAATACATGGATTCTTGTCTGTAGACCTAAAGACAAAAATATAATTGGAACAAAATGGGTTATTAGAAACAAGTTGAATTAACAAGGTGAAGTTATCAAAAACAAAGCAAGAATGGTATGCAAAGGATACTCTTAGATGGAAGGAATTGACTTTGAAGAAACTTTTTCTCCTATTTCTAGAATTGAAGCTGTGAGATTGTTTCTTGCTTATACTACTTACAAAAACTAAAAATTGTATCAAATGGATGTCAAGTCAACATTTCTAAATGGTGAACTAGAAGAAGAGGTGTATATTAAACAACCCAATGGATTTCAATTGATTGATTAGGGAGATATGGTTTATCAGTTGAAGAAAGAATTATATGGACTCAAATAAGCCCCTAGAGCTTGGTATGCCTGATTGGATAAATACTTGTTGAAGCTTGGATTTAACAAAGGTACTAATGATAGTAATCTATATTTCAAGATTGATGATAATAAAGATTTATTTGTGGAATTCTTTGTTGATGATATCATTTTTGGAGGAGATGATGGTTTGTGCATGAATTTTGCTAATAAGATGCAAAATGAGTTTTAGATGTCAATGATTAGAGAGTTGAAATTATTTTTGGGATTGCAAATTACTCAATTAGATAAAGGAATATTTATATCTCAGTCCAAGTATGTGAAGGAATTGCTAAAGAAACTTGGTATGGAAGAGTCAAAGTGAGCTGGTACTGTTCAACAAAAAATGCCTAAGCCTTGGCAGTTTTCTTTTCCTTTGTGGCTGCGCCTTAGTTTTGTATGATCACTGTCCTCAGAGCTCACCATGTGGCTGCCTCTCGAAGTTTTTGCTTTGACTTCGCTTCACTTTGCGGCAAGCTCTATCTGCATGCAGTGTGGCTCACGTTGGCTACTTTTCCAAGTTGGGCCCGCCTCATTCCTTTCTTTTGCTTGGAGCTCTCCACGTGAATCTCTCTCGTAGTTTTCTGTTGGGCATTCTTGCTGCTTTCTGCTAAGCCCCGTCTGGGTGACACATGGCATTTTTGTTCCTATGTCGGTTACCTTGGAAATGCCGGTGGATCTTTTATGCTCGAGATAATCTAGGCCGAAGATCACCGTCCGTGGTCTACTCTTCCATGATGCGTTTTCAGGCGGTGGGATGGCCAATATATGGGTCCTAGTTTTCTTTTATTAAGTTGTTGATTAAGTTTGTAAAAAACTCCCAAGCACTGGGAAGTAAGCCTTGTGTAATAGTTGCTTCTAATTCAAAGACTTCAGACTATGCCAAATAAATTCAACCTTTTTGTTTTCAAGTGTTTGTTAGAACTATTGACCTGTGCTGTCATTTTCATTTTGTATCAATGCCTGTTCTTCAATTTTTGTAACCTCTTACAGCTGGAATGAATACAGATCATATTTCTACTACTCTTCTATGTTAATACAAAGTTATGCTTGATTACATTATACAAATTGGAGGGTATTTTTGCATGACAAGTGCTTTTGAGAAAATTATCTTAAATAACAGCAATTTAGTGATTCGGGCCTTTGCATTATGCACTATGCTCTAATATAGTTGTCTAAAGATTTGGCGCATCACCTGTAATGTAAATTTTATATTTCTCGCAATCTTCCTTACCTTTTACTTCACCCATTAAGCGAAGAGCCAGCTTTGATAAAATCCCAGAGGTTATTTAGCTAGTGCAAAATGTCCCCCAATAGTTAAATTTCTCATAAGGCTGCTGCTACATGCAAAATATTGCATCAACAGTTCTTTTTCTGGCAGGCCCGGTGGGACCACAAACTAGCACGTTCGCCTGATTTTTAGAAGTGTGTAGGAGCCATCAGCTTGTAACCAGGTCACAGACTGTGAGAGTCCCTGGCTAGCTTGTACCTCCTTTAGTTTCTGTACACCCGAGAGGTCACCGAGGCAACCCTTCACCTCCTCCGTCTCCTCCTTCGACATCGCCTAATCCACCCGTACCTATGGCTGCTAGAAATTACGTAGCCTAGGACTTCGAAAGTCCATTGATAGCACCTATGCCTCCTGCCCATCCCTATTTTGGCTCTAAAGGCTATCCCTAAATATTCTGGGGATGAATCAAAAACACCCACATAGCACCTGCAAGATGTAGCGGACATATGTCTAGTACATGGCGTATCAAACGAGAATGTAGCCCTTAGATTGCTGGCCACCTCATTCCGAGGAAAGGTGTTGAACTGGTACCGGACCATTAAAGCAGGCACTATAGCTACTTGGGACCAGCTCGAAACTCCTTTTTACAAATATTTCTCCAATGTTGCTGATAGATTGTCGCTGTACCATCAATTGGCCAACATAAAGTGTGCTCCTCATGAAGCTCTGCCTGATTTCAATGCAAGGTTCCATTCGACCTAGTAGAGAGTGCCTGTTGGTAGCCGACCACCTCTAGATCTGGCTTTTATGTTCTACTTGAAGTCAATAAATGCTGATATCTCCATGATGTTACAGGCTCTGGGCGGAGAAACTCTTCCTGATGCTTACGCTCTAGCTGTTGCTACAGAAAATAATTTGATCACTGTAGGAAAGTTGGCATCGAGACCCATCATGCCATTGTTCCTCGAGTGCAATGCTCCAAAAGCCAAAGTTCCTTCTATGAGTGCGTCTACAACTCCCCCCAATCTATGTATGTCTATCTCGGAAGTGTTCCAAGCACGACTCTGATGAAAACTCCTATAGTAGCTCTGGTGCTGAACCCCATGGCTACTGAGATGAATGAAATGAGAGAACAGATGTGGGCTATGACTAATGAACTGACTATTTTGAAGCGGTAGCAATATAGCTATCAAAAGTTGGCATACCAAAATTACCAAGGCAAAAAACCTCCGTACCAATCAAACCAGTGGCAGGATAGGTCATGATGGAATTCTTCGGCTCAATCAAGTAACTAGGTGGTTCCGGTGACCCTACCGATGTAGACTGTTCATCCTAGTTCGAATAAGGAGTTGGTGGTGGGACATAACAATTTAGCCGAAGATGCTAACTCATGGTGTTTTCCTTGCAATGACACACACATGCCACGAAACTGTCCACAGGGAAATTTGCAACAACAAATCTCCAATCAACAAAGCCAAGGCTGGACATCCATTTCTGGAAACTCACCATATGCTTTTCAACAGATGGACAATGCAGTCCTCGTCGCACAAATGTAGGGGATGTCTATCCAGCAAGAGTCGGAGATTGTCCTGGACCAGGCCCTCTTTTCATGGATGGAAGGAGAAGAATCAACGTTTTCAAATGACATCCCTATTGATAAAGTACCTCGAGTGCAATCTGATTATAATACGCGTTCTAAGCGAAGATTTACCAGAGAGTTTACAGCATTACCTACCAAGGTTATGTCACAACCAATGCCCAGCCCAGTGACAGGCCTATTGCCAACCCCACCATAGTCAAAGACAACTATTCTTAGCCCTTTGAATCTGCTTCCTCCCAAGACAAAGGCTCCACCAGTCACTTCTACTATTACCAAACTGCTGGATATACCGACTGTGAAACTTGTAATGACTGCCAGACCTAAAGAGTAGCTAATCACAACTCACCAACCGAAAGCGCAATTCAATGTGGTGGAACAACTAAAAAATTCATCATCCAACGCCACTCTGTGGGACGTTCTGGCCATTTCAAAGCAAAAAGTACTGTTACAAAAGGCGCTATCAGTTGAAGAAGATTCTAAAGTTTCTACTCTACCCAATAGAGAGGATGCATCCAGGTCTGACCTGGATAAGGTGCTAATGATTCAACAAGAGGAGAAGCTCGAGTCTAGAAGGGAAAGTAAACCTAAACCTAGACCTTTCTTTCTAACACTAATTATTGGTGACAAGTTGCTGCATAACTGTATGATCGACTCTAGTGCTAGCACCACTGTCATGCCAAAGCAAGTAGCTTATGTTTTGGGTCTAAAGTATGAGCCTCTGAATAAAGGAGTCATGCAACTTGATGGAAATAAGGTGGATACTATTAGAATAATTAAGGGATTATCTATGACTTTGTTTGCCTGCCCTAGTATCATTGTAAATCAGGATACTATACTCATCGATATCCCTCCCCTATTCAGAATCTGTTTGTCCTGAGAGTTCACTGTGAATGTAGGAGGATATCTGGCTTTAGACTGGTCCCACTTGATTCTAAGGACCAAGAATGGGGCTAAGATGAAACTACTATCGGAGACTTTACATCCTAAGCATGTTGTTGATGAGCTTTTGCTAAATTTTGAAGAAGCAGCACACACTTCAATCTCTCAAGAGGAAAGGTATAATGTCAAATTTCTTGAAGAAGAGGAGGCTACTAGCTCTCAGATAGTGGATGAAGAAAATTTGTTGAAAGAATTTATTGATACAGATCCTTTTGGGAATTACCACTCAACTGGCCTCGAAACCTATGTTATTCATGAAGAAGGGAAGATCATGCCTAAAGTTACTAAAGAACCCGAGGGTGAAGAATCTCTAAAAATATGGATGTTATATTTTGATGGAGCCAGATGTAAAGTAGGAGCTAGAGCTAGGATTTGTTTGGTATCTTTGTCCGATAAAAAGATGTTGAGTTCTTACCAGTTCCAGTTTGTCTGTTCAAACAATGAAGCTGAATATGAAGGTCTCATCCATGGTTTAAGTTTTATGGAGCAAATGGGTGCAAAGCAGATAAGTGTCTTTGGGGATTCTAAGCCGGTGATTAACCAAATCCATAGAACTTTGGCCGCAAAGAATATCCGCATGCGATCTTATCGACATAGGGTCTGGGATTTGATTGACAAATTTGAAGCATTCAATATTCAGGCTATTCCAAGAGAAATCAACTCTGAAGCTAATAGGATGGCAACTATTGGGGCTCAATTTGAACCCGCCACCAAGTTATTTAAAAATAAACATGCAATGAAAGTAATTATAAGACTCATCGTCCCAGATAACAATCAAGATTGGCAGGTATTTGATAGCAATGCTCATATTGCATCATTCCTCTGGTCATCTGGAGAATTTTTCGATCAATTGCAACCGAAGATCGCCGAAGCTTATGGAGATCAAATCATCTAGTTGAAATCCAACAAACTCCCAAGGGGCCTAGTCAGTCTAGAAAGCCTGCTCGATTCTGATGATGCAACAAGAAATAAAAGGAAACTCATGGTGGACAAAGGTGATTATACCAATTTGCATATCAGGGAAGATAGGAAGCTCAAGGTTGGGAAAGAAGTGCGCAAAAGAACAAAGATAGACTAAAACACTTCTGTGAAGAATACCCAGGAGTGGTAGCTTGGTCATATAATGATCTTAAAGGATATGATCCTGGAATCATCGAGCATACTATTGAACTGATAGAGGGAGAAAAGCCAGTTCATCAAAAGTAGAGACCTGTGAACCCAAAAATAGAATCTCTAATGTCACAGGAGCTCAATAAGTTGATCGCATCGTGGATAGTGTTTCCAATCAAACACAGCACTTGGGTGTCCAACCTGGTGCTAGTCCAGAAGAAAAATGGAGATATACACCTATGCGTAGACTTTCGAGACCTAAATAGAGCATCTTTAAAGGATCATTACCCCCTACCTTCAATGGAGGTAATTCTTTAGACTGTAGCTGGCTCCGAAATGTTTTCAATGCTAGATATTTTTTAGGCTATAACCAGATTTAGGTTAAAAAAGAAGACCAATATAAAACACCGTTCACCATGAAGTGGGGAACGTATGCTTATGCTAAAATTCCTTTTGGGCTCTCAAATGCCGGAGCCATGTTTTAGCGAGCTATGGACATTGCTTTTAAAGATTTGATCCACAAGATTATACTCATCTATCTGGATGACTTAACAGTATTCTCAAAATCTGTTGATGATCATTTTGATCATCTCGAGCTTGTTTTCCAGAAATGCCAAGAATTTGGAGTCTCCCTGAATCTAAAGAAGTGCATGTTCAGAGTTCCCCAAGGGAAACTATTGGGATATGTCATCTCTAAGGAGGGCATTGCTATTGATCTAGAAAGGGTCGATGCAATCCAGGAACTTCCGTTGCCTATCAACAAAAAGGTGTGTAGTCTTTTTTAGGAAAGGTTAATTTTATTAGCCAATTTATTGCAGATTTCATAGGCATTGTTCGTCCAATTACTTTAATGCTTAAGAAGGACCAATTTTTCAAATAGATGATAGAAGCTATAACAACTTTCAAACTTGTAAAAGAGGCTATTTCGTCCGCCCTTGTGTTGGTTAACCCAAACTTGTCAAAGGATTTTATTATGTATGTTTTTGGTGGTAGAAATAGTATTGCCACAGTACTTATGCGGAAGGATGATAAAGATGCAAGGGAGTCTCCTATTTCTTTTTATTCCCAAACTTTGAAGGACTATGAAGTGAATTATAACTTTGTAGAGAAACAGGCCTTCACCATTGTTAAAGGGCTTAAGAAGTTCTAGCATTTGGTATCATATAATAAGGTGATTATTTGTGTTCCGCATCCTAGTGTGTGAGACTATATCATGGAAGGAGAAATTACTGAGAAAAGAGCCAATTGGATCACCAATATCCTAGAATATGACATTGAAGTCAAACCTGTCAAGACCGTCAAGGGAAAAGGACTGTGTGAGTATATCACTGAAAACAGTGAAACAGAGACAGAGTTTGAAGCCTCAAAACCTGTGTTAATAAATGAAGAGAGTTCTCAGAGCAACTAGCTTGATGACAGGATAAATTTCATGCAGACTGGAAGGTATCCAATTGATCTCCCAGCTTTTAAAAGGTGCTTCTATCGCCTACAAAATAGCAATTTTATTATTTTCGAGGGTCTCTTGTTTAAAAGAAATTTTAACAGCATCCTGCGATGTGTCAATGAGGAGCAGGCCCGAAAAATACTAGATCAATATCATAACAGCCCTGCCAGAGGACATTTTTCTACAAGAACCACGGCGATTAAGATTATGTGTACCGGTTATTTTTGGCCTACACTTTTTAATGAGATTTTTTCATTGATTAAGTCTTGCAAAGAATGTCAATTCTATGTTGAAAAGAGAAAAAATGCTGCTATGCCTTTAAGGCCTATAGTGGTAGAAGAACCTTTTGCTCAATGGGGTTTAGATTTCATTGGGATGATCAACCATGTCTCTTCAGCTGGGCATAAATGGATATTAACAAAAACTAATTATTTCACTAGGTGGGCAAAGGCAGTGCCACTGAAAAAGGCTACGGAGATGGAGATTGTTAATTTCCTCGAAGAACTGGTGGCCAGATTCGGCCCGCCTAAAACAATTATCTCTGACAATGCTAAAGCTTTTATCGGCTCAAAGATGAGCCATTTCGCTCTAAAGTATGGAGTGTTCTTAAAGACTTCCTCTAACTACTATCCCCAAGGATATGCTCTAGCAGAGTCTACTAACAAAAACCTCCTCAGGTTGATCAAAAAGATCGGCTCAGAACACCAAAAAGAGTGACATAGGAACTTCCGGATAGCGCTGTGGGCAGACCAAATCACGCCCAAACAAATATTGAAGATATCTCCTTATGAGATGGTGTATGAAAAGGAAGCATTGCTGCCTATTGCCACAGAGATTCTCGCCCTACAATTGCTCAAGTCTTTGGAAATTGAACAAAATGGAGCGATGGAGGTGCAATTTTTTGAGTTGCTCGAGGTGCAGGAAAAAAGAGAACATTCCCTAGAAGCAATGACTAGCCACCAGTAGGTGGTCAAGAAATGGTTTGACAAGAAGGCTTCAGACCAAGGGCTGCAATGCAGAGACCTAGTGCTTAAATTTAACGAGCATGGAGCAAAACCTAGATAGCATAGCAAATTCGACAGTCTCTGGGAAGGGCCATTCAAGATTTACTAGTGTAAACAGTTCAACTCTTTCGAGTTAGAAGATATGGAAGGCAACGCCCTAAGTATTCCAGTCAATGAAATACATCTTAAAAAGTTCTATTAATCCTGCTTATATGTTAATTTTGTACATTTGTATATATGTAATTACTCTTCTCTTCTTTAAATTTTGATCTTAGGTGCAAGAGATGGAAAAACACAGCAATAATGCAAACATTTGAAAGAAATTTGTAAGTAGATTGCACATTCAAGAATGATATATATTTTATATATTCATAGTAGCCGAAGATTTACAATATATATCTGAGGCCGAGGGCCTAGTATTAATATTTACATAAGTCCACTACATCCGGAGCTAGGAGGCTAGAGAAGCAAAATTTGTAACCATCTTTGTCTTCAAGATATTAGTGGGAAGGACCGGTGATCATAGCAGTAGGCAGCTCAGGCTCGGGGAACACCATTCTTTCAAAGTCTTTGTACCACTAAAAACTAGAAAATGGCTCAAGATAGTGTATGCGCATCGGGAAATGGCAGCCTACGTGAGCTCTGGCATAATGCTCTTCATGGTCCTCCAGCTCAAAGCTGAACATAAAGGGCCTGGTTGGAACGATGCCTCCATGTAGCTACTGCAGGTGAATGTTTCGAACTGAGGGAATCCCATGACCCATTTGAGCTACATGCACAATCTGTTCCAGACCTCCGAGGTAGCGCATAGGGAAGACCAACTTCGTCAGTTTTATAATCTTACGCTTGGAGACGTTTATGTCCAGCAGCGAGGTGACGAAGTGGGAGCAGACGCTTGTGTTCAACCTATATTTCTCTTCATAATGCATGCAATCCTTCCCAAAGATCCATTTGATTGCTTTCACATATAACAGATTTTTTGCACCTGTCATACGCTTTAGGCGCCTGCAGGTATCTTGCTAAGAAAGGCATCCTAGGTCTTTCTGTCGGTGAGCCTCACTAGTGTTTCCATGACTTCTACTTTTCTAGCTAAGGATTAAAAATACTATCCAGCAAGAAGTTGCTAAACCGAAAGGCTAATGGATGTTGTAATTCACAATATTGCACAAGGGGTTGATTTATAGAGTGGCTAAGTTTTGTTTTCTAAAGAAATCATGATTAACAATTATACCGAGTGGGTTGCTTTGCCTTAGTTTTTAGCATCACAGTGTGTGAGGTGATGGTGAAGTGCAAGATCAGCTTGCAACTTGCTCTGCTAAGCTACCACATCTTTTCACAGATCGACCAGTTGTCAGTAACATGAAGTGTCATCGTCTCATCCGAATCGGATGAAATTATAGAGAGAAGCTCTGTTGGGAAATGTGCTGTGTACGAGCATCCATGTCAATCAATACTAATAGCCTACAAGGAAATGCTCATAGGGTTGCTTGGGTTCATTTTTCAAGATAGGAATATGTTTCTATCACACGCGAAAGATTGTCAATTAATGTTTGGGCAGTTTGGCTGGTTGGCAATCTTTTCGTACGAGCAAAGTTGATAATGCATAATAGCAATTTGGCATAAATGGCTAGCACGTATTTTGTTCCGCTGCCATTCTTGAGAAAGCAGAAAAGGCAAATTATGGCATGCAGGGAAACATATTTATTGTAGATGTTACCAAAGAATTGAATAATTAAAGCATTCACAAGAAGAGAGTTTTTTTTTAGAGATGCTAAGTCATTTGCCAAAGGTTTGCATAGAGACCCTTGTGAAGACAAAAATGGTTGAAATTGCAGAAAAACCTACACAGACTTCGACTCAAGTAAGTCTAAGTGAGCAGATGAAGAATGCACCCTGCGTACAGCTCTATGATGGAGAGTCTTATGCTACTCAAGGTATACCTACAAAGCCTAGCTGGCCTTTCACTCACCCAGTGAACCAAAAGTTATTGAGTGTGGTTCCTCATACAGACCAGGCAGTGGTTTTGGAGGATTGGGACAATATCTTTGACCTTGAGTTGTCTAGCAATCCTAAGAACCTTCGGGAGGTTGCATGTGAAAGAGTGAAGCATACAACGGACCAATTTCCTAAACGAGTATGGTATTTCCGGCTTGCACAGTACATGGTCCCCTTGGTGTACCCATGCCCAGAGATTGTAGCAGCATACGCGATATTGTTCAACCCAAACACAGGGATTATTAGTGGCAAGGATTTTTGGGTAGTCATTATCCCTATGGCTATTCAGGATATGTTGTGCATCCCATTTCCTTTCGATAAGGAAGTTGATGATTTTAACCTGGAGAGAATACAACAAAAGTGGGGAGAGTTCCAATCTGTGCCACAGTTTTATCGCTTTGAACTTCAACATCCGAGCAGTTCGACCTCGCCCAAATTCCCTTTTGGTTTGAAAGCTCTAAAAGGTGTGGCACAATCTGTCACTTCTATGCTGGTGATGGTGTGTTGGTTGGACTCAGACAAAGAGGTTCATCAGTTTCAAATGTCCCTTTGCTTTATGCTAAAGAAGAATCGGGAGAACCTGCTTTTTGATTTTGCAAAGATTATTAGCGATGACATTTGGCTATAGCTAAAGGAATTTGGGGTCAGCTCTAGGTTCAGGTATTTGTCTTTCCTAGCCTACTTAATTTTGCACCAAAATCCAGATTACTTTTCAATGTCTATGCTCCTATCTGTTTTTTATGAGAGTGGCTCAAGGAAGCCAGTTTTGACATGGACCCCCATCATGTCAAAAACCTTCAATTATCATGTGTTCTTAGATGCGTTCATAGCCCCGACTATAAGGTCTTTGGGTAACGCTGATATAAACATGACCAAATGCATATCACCCCGCCAGAGGTCTTGGTTTGGGAAGTTAACTCCATCCTTTAACTAATTTTTGGCATGGATTTCAACATGCTCCGCATGCCAAGTTTCGTTCGAGAACCTTTCTAGCTTCCTCGTTTCCTCTCTGACAGAGTGCTGGCCTTAGAGGAAATGAGATAGTTATGTACCCTTCATGATGATTATTGGGGAGGAAAGCACTTAACCTCCCATTTGTTGTTGCCAATCATGTTTGGTTCAGTGTCACTGGTTAAGAAGAGGACCCCGCAGATCGATACCTTAGTAATTCTACTTTCAAAGTTGGGTCACCTCAGGCTAGTACTAATAGATGATCCCTAAAATTACAACCTTGAAAATAATTTGTTGGAAATCGGCATCAAGATCTCGCATTCACCTCGACCGTTCTAGGACCTTCAGAGGGATCCCGAAGAGGGAAACGTAAGTAGATATGTAGGCCTTGAATATTTGCCTACAATGGATGGTTGACCACCCTGGCTGAATTTTTATCACATTGTGGGGAGGGTCAACCCAAAGCTCATGATCAGCCCCCCTTTGGTCACCCAATTAAAGAAGCAGCATTGGACACCCAAGAAGATGCAAGCTTTCTGGATATACCAGCAGGAGATTCTGGTAGCTGGCAAGTTATACAATGAAGTCGCCCTCGATGAGAAGTTTGATGACATTTGGGAAAATGAACATCCAAATGTTGAGTATTCTTTGAACTATTCAACATCAGTGTAGCAATCAAAAAGAGAGGAGGCTACTATGAAATCTGTGGAAGAAATAACGCAGAATCCCCCCACTGTCACCGAGAATCTAGTACTTGAAAAAAATATTGGTAAACAATCTGTGCAGGAGGAAGAGTCGTGCATACTAGCATCCATGCCTGCCACCTCCTCTAAATCAAAATGAAAGCCAAGGACCACCAGTGGTAAGAGATGGGCTATTCTCGACCTCGATGATTTCCCGGAGGAGAAGCGACAACAAACCGAAGAGGTCGGTGTGGAGGAAGAGCAGCCGGCAAGGGAAGCAGTCGAGGCATCTGTAGCTCCACCGGAACATCAAGTAAACTTTCCTCCCTCTTCTCTCTCCTCTATGTTTTTAGTCTCCCCGTAGTCTGCCCTTGCTCTCTCTTCCACGCCAGTCATCTCTGCTTCTAGTTTTTCTAGTCATTCTGGTCTTGCTCCTCCTGCTTTCTCTTCTGTGTCCTCCACTTTCCATACTTTACTTAGAGTGCAATTTGGTGTCAGCACCAGGCTCATAGGCCAACAATTTTTATCCCCAAGGCTTAGCCCTACGGTTGGTGCATCCCCAATTTTTCCTTACACCGTCACTTCATTTTCATCCCCTCCGAGTGGCTAATTCATCCTGCCATTCTCCCCGACTATTATAATGTGACCCAACAAGACCTCTGATGCATCAACTACAATATCTTTCCTGCTGGCTATCCCTCAAGAGTATCCTTTTGCTGGTGGAATGGGTATCTCAGTCCAGGAATATTTCTCATAAGTCGATGCAAATAAAATTTCCCACACCAACTATATCAACAAGTGAAGAGCGAAGGACGCAACCAGGCAGGCAAAGCCCCACTTGCAAACCATTTTCAATGAAAGCCAAAATTCCTTGATGTTTGCGAAGATCACTCCTAATGTGATCAAGGTAGTAAGTGAGATGTAGCCCAGTGACTATTCTGTGAATGCCGCCGAGTTATACTTGCGGTAGGCCCGCCCGCAAGATAAAGTTGAGCTGATGGAGGAGACTCAAAAAATAGTGACTACTAATTTTCTCAAGCTCAGCCGGTGGGAGAAGAAGAAGGATGATTAGATTGTGGAGCTGAAAAAGAAGTTCAACATCTAGGTAAGCAAATTCAAAGCCTAGGAGAATGAAATAGGTTGGCTGGAGAAGGAGAGGAGTACCTTCAAAGATAAAATCAAAGAGTTATATAATTTGGGTGAGGAGGTCATTCCGAATCTTGAAAAGCTAGTTGAGCTACTCCGAGCAAATGAAGAGAAGCTCCAAGCAGAAGAAAAAGAACTCCAAGCTAAGTCTAAGCTACTAACTGAGGGCATGAGAGAGCTCTGACAAAACACCACTGCCGAGGTTGCTAAAGTGAGTACCAACTTGGAGTTGGAGGTCCAAAAGACTAAGTGGGCCAAATTGGCCCTGGCGGAAAAGGAAAATGAGGTTTTTACCCTGAAGGAGCAAATATCCGCATTAGATAAAAGCTTGGTAGAAGCAGTGGTAGGTTTAAGTGACAAAGAGCAGAATTGGTTGCCCTAAGAACCCAACCTCTTGTGCCTTGGATGAGCTCCTTGGAAATTTCCAAAAGGCTACACGCATCATACTGGGACAAGGTGAAGGCTTTGTGCCTTACCCTACAGCCAACTTTAAAGTTTATGGCGCAAGTAGCTAGCCTGTATGGAACGGTGAGTGAATCAATACAACAGGTTCAGGAGTCAACTTCTGACAAGGTTCTCGAGGCTAGAATATTATTGGGTAAGTTGTATACTACTTCGGATGAAGCATTGAGTAGCGTGCGCATCAACGACCGAATGATGGCAGCTTTGGGTGCAAGTAGCCTCATCTCCATGGACAAGGTCGTTCAACAGGTAGCAGATTACAGACCTTGGTTAAGCCAGGTTACCAGCAACATGTGGGTGAAGTTTTCCCATTTGACTCAGAGAGATCTTCCTTCACCTTTCATTGTAGACCAAGCAGTAGCGGGTGTGGAGCATATTGTTGAAATGATCGAAGAGAAGAAGCAGGATCTTTCTATCTTCCATACTTTTGATCAATCTCTGACTGCTGAAGAGATCGAGGGGATCGTGCATCAACTACCATAGCTTTTCTTCCAATTGGAATTGGAAACTAAAGTATCAGGCGGATTGCCTTTCAAGGCAATTATTGATCTCAGACTGGCTCATGAGCATCTGCGAGTGGTCTCTGCACCAACAGATGACTTATGGACCAATCTGCAGGCCACCCTCTCGAGGTTGTGAGCATTGTGTTGTTGAGTCAAAGGTTTTTGGGGTTCTCCTTTCCACGAGCGAAAAGCCCTTATGAGTCACCAAACTATTCAACAAAAAATGCCTAAGCCTTGGCAGTTTTCTTTTCCTTTGCGGCTGCACCTTAGTTTTGTATGCTCACTATCCTTAGAGCTCACCACGTGGCTGCCTCTCGAAGTTTTTTCTTTGACTTCACTTCACCTTTCAGCAAGCTCTGTTTGCATGCCATGTGGCTCGCACTCGCTGCTTTTCTGAGTCGGGCCCACCTCGTTCCTTTCTTTTGCTCGGAGCTCTCCACATGGATCTCTCTTGTGGTTTTCTACTGGGAATTCTTGCTACTTTCTGTCGAGCCCCGTCTAGGTGACATGTGGCGTTTCTGTTCCTCCGCCGGTTACCTTGGAAATGCTGACGGATCTTTTGTGCTTCCTGCTGCTGCATGTCCTCTCCTGTTGCTACATGGTTTTTCATTTCGTGTCATGGCCTCGCTGGCATGTTGCTGATCGATGGATGTTTACTGTGGTGGCTCAAGATAATCTGGGTCGAAGATCACCGTGTGTGGTCTACTCTTCCATGATGCATTTTCAGGTGGTGGGATGGCCAATATATGGGTCTTGGTTTTCTTTTATTAGGTTGTTGATTAAGTTTGTAAAAAACTCCCAAGCACTAGGAAGTAAGCCTCGTGTAATAGTTTCTTCTAATTCAAAGACTTCAGACTGTGCCAAATAAATTTGACCTTTTTGTTTTCAAGCGTTTATTAGAACTATTGACCTCAACTGTCATCTTCATTTTGTATGAATGTCTGTTCTTCAGTTTTTGTAACCTCTTATAGCTGGAATGAATACAGATCATGTTTCTACTAATCTTCTATGTTAATACAAAGTTATGCTTGATTACATTATACAAATTAGAGGGTATTTTTGCATGACAAGTCCTTTTGAGAAAATTAACTTAAATAACAACAATTTAGTGATTCAGGCCTTTGCATTATGCAATGTGCTCTGATAAAGTTGTCTAAAGATTTGGCGCATCGCTTGTAGTGTAAATTTTACATTTCTCGCAATCTCCCTTACCTTTTACTTCACCCATTAAGCGAAGAGCCAACTTTGATAAAATCTTGGAGGTTATTTAGCTAGCACAAAATGTCCCCCAATAGTTAAAGTTCCCATAAGGCTGCTGCTACATGCAAAATATTGCGTCGACAGGTACACCCATGATGACCAGATGCAAGTTAATATAGAATGATGATTCTCTGAAGTAAAATTAGACTAGATACAAATCAATCATTAGTAGATTGCTTTATTTGACTCAAACTAGACCAAATATCATGAATGTTGTATGCATTGTTGTTAGATTTCAAGTTGATCCTAAGGAATCTTATGTGACTGTTGTGAAGAGGATTTTAAGATATTTGAAGGGAATAGTTAATTTTGGCCTATGGGATCCTAAGGATGTTGATCTTACTTTGAGTGCCTTTGCTAATGCTGATTGGGTAGGAGATTTAAATGATAGGAAAAGTATTGGCGGTGGTGCATTTTTCTTGGGAAAGATCATTTCATGGTTAAGTAAAAAGTATAATGTCGTTTCTTTGTCTACTGTAGAGGCAGAATACATTGTTGTTGCTAAAAATTGTACTTAAGTATTGAGGATGAAGCAGATGATGAAAGATATCAGAGTTATGTATGATGAACCTATTGCCATATTTTGTGATAATTCAAGTTCTATAAAAATTTCTAAGAATCTGGTGTTGCATTCAAAGACGAGGCATATATCTATCAAGTACCACTTTTTGAGAGATAAAGTGAGTGATAAGGAAGTTAGATTGGAGTATGTGCCTACTAAGGAACAAATTTTAGACATCTTTACTAAGCCTTTGCCTAAGGATACTTTTGAGTATGTCAGAGGGAAGGTAGGGGTGATTACCCCTCCTAATCAGAACTAAGATGCATAGTCTTTGCATCAATCTATTTATTCATAGTCATATCTTGATCCAAATTGATGTTGTGCTGGCTGCTACTCAAGGGGAGTAGTCATATGATTCAGATATGTGGTTCAGAGCTTGTGCATATATTTTTCATTGATGTCAAAGGGGGAGAAGAGAAATGTGAAAAGATGGAAATTATCTGAGGAGAAGAAGTCATGAGAAAAGAGTCAGAACCTGTATAAGTGTGAATTTTCTCCCCTAACATAAATTCCCTTTTACCCCCTTACACTTTAGAAAACCTAAGGCAGAGGCTTAATTCCACTTAATCCCATTTTCCACATCACACTTGGCACTGGTTTTGAGTGTCAGTGGGGGCGTTTATGTGGGGGACACTTATGTGGTGTGTAGACATCTGTGTGGCATGCTTACGTCCCTAGTATATTCCTACGATTGGAGTCTATAGAAACCTTACACCTTTCAATTGGAAGTCAAAGTATAACACTCCTCTTTGGCTGGTCGACCTGAATATGGCTGTTTTTCATCCTTTCCTTCATATTCTTCACTCTTTCATTCATTCAGGGAGTTTTACAAGATATTGGATTCATCTCTTCAAATTTTTTTCCCCACTAACACTTTTGCACTCTATTGCAGCTATTCACTACTCCATCACTCAAATAGTGTGAGCATAGGACAAACACCACAATCACTAAAGCTTGAGTTCTTCTCACTCTTCTCTTCCAAAAGCCTTCAATGCTTTGGACGGATATGGTAAGCTCCTCTTATCTCTTCTATTGCATTTGGTTGAGTAAGCATGTACTATTTGTAGTGTTTTGTGTTTACGTAGCTTGTATTATTTTTTTATCTCTATTTATATCATTGCAAACTTGGTTGTCCATGGAGGTGGAAACACCAAAATGGGGGATTGATTGAGGTAGGCCCCTAAACAACCCCAACACTTTCCCCTTTTTCTGTGTGCAGGTGGAGAGATATTCAAGCAAGCTAGCACGGATATTTTTGTATGAAATCATCTTCGTCACCCTTGCAGTAATTTACTTCCTTTATCATATTAGTATATAAATTTCATTATTCTTAATCTCATTCTATCACTTCAAAAACCTCTAAAATAGTTTGCCAGTCTCTCTTTTAGACTTTGAATCTTGTCTTTTGGATTCTGTATCTGTATGAACACTAGCGCACCTATGAAACACCAGTGCGCTGCACTGTCATCCTAGAACCACACTTTTGTCATCAGACAAAGAGCTAATTGAGATGTAGAGTTGACTCTAAGGGATGACTCTTCTATTCTCTTTCCAATTCTCAAGATTGTAGAATGATTGAAGGACTTCATAGTCTTCATCATTCTCATCCTTTCTATCCTAACCATCTTTAAACTGATGTAAGTTAGGGCAGCCTTTTCGCTCTTGGTCTTTCATGACTTGGGGCCTTGCAGTGGTTGGTCCCCCTCTCTTCCATTTTTGGTGAACCCGATGTGAACCATTTTGGTTTTGTTTTGTGATACTGAAGGCTCTTTTCCTTGTATCCTAGGAGTTTTGTAGGTGTGAGTGTTGTGAGGCTCTCATCTCAAAACCCAACCTATGATCCCTACTAGGCGTAGTTGGAAGGTTCCAAAGTATTGTGTAATGAAACATTAATTGGGTCACTACCTTATCTCATAGACCTTAGGAGGCTCTATAGAAGTACTATTGTTGTGCATGATGGCCTCTTTCTTAAATTCTTCCTATTACCTCTGCGTAGACTATGGGTAGTGGTACGAGCATAACCTTCACTTCATAGGACCAATCGATGGGCTTCAATAGAGATCCATATCCTCTTTACATTCTTGCAAGGATAAACAAGAATATTGTAACAAGTGTTCTTGTTGATTCGACATCTCACGTGATCATAACTAAGGAGATCATGTCGATTAAGTTCCTATATAAAGATGGGTATGATGCACCTGAAAGTACCGTTCGCACACACGATAAAATTTTCATACCTCCTATAGGGAGTATTGTCCTATCAGTCCTCATTGGACCTAAATTTGTAAGCCTTAAGTTTAACATCATCCTAAGGTCTGAAATCCTCAGAGTGAAGCTAGGAATCCTCTAGCTAGTAGCTATGAATGCAGTTCCCTCAGTTATACACAAGTGCCAAGAGTTTGTTCATGGAGGTTCAGTACACATTGTCCATGACACTAGTTATAGACCACCAGTTTGATGTGGAAGCTATACCTTAGATTTATTTTGGCCCACATCTCTTGGTCCTCTCCTACCTAGGAATGATCTCCTACACCACACATATCAAAACTATAAGAAAGGGCATGCTAGGCCGAAAGTGAGATACCCTTTTTTGCCTTATGCTGTTTTGCAAAGAGCTTGTATGAAAGCTGATAGTGATGCTGCCAAGGCATGTAGAAGAGAAGAAGAGAAGAGGTCTTGAGATCCTCATTTTTCCTCTCCCACTATTCAGCTCGATGCTTCCTCTCACCCTGTCATGATGCCATCTGCTTTAGTCTCACGCTTGTGCGAGAATCACGTGGTGCCTACTTGGTGAAAGGCCAAGCATATTGCATTTGAGCTTCTTGTCTTATGCACGGAGCTTAGGCCTATTTGGTATGGAAGAAATAAATTCCCCCATAGAGAGTCCTCTTTATCTTTGCCTTCGTGGCCTCCTACGGTTCCTGTCCTCAAAAAAGTTAATGGGAAGAGGCCCGCTGTCGAGGCACTAGAGTTAATTCCACCCACCATTTCTCATCCTTCCCCTTCAGATCCCATTCAAGAGTCTATCCTACCACTGGAAAAAACTGTGGAAGACACTCCCATGGTTGAGAAAAATCCTTTTGTCCCCTCAAAAACTCTGACTTCTAGATCGAAGAGTCATAGGAACCGCCTTGCACATGAGCGTAAGCGTCAGTGAAAGGCTCTCCTAGCTAAGAAAGTATCCTCATAGAAGAAGGGGGAAGAGAAGACAACAACCCATGTTGTGTCCTCCTCTTTCCCTCCTTTTGTCTCTAAATCTATTCTGGCTCCCGATGTGAGTGCACATGTACCTAGAAAGGTGTAGGTGTTTATCACTCCTTTTGTGGAGCCACCTCTACTGACTTCCATTCTAGATGTCTCTCCTTTCCCAAAACCCATTGATATGGTTAATGCTTCAGTTGTGTCCATTGTGATTCTTTCCTCTTCTCCCTTGACCCTCCTTGTTTCGTCTATGAGGATCTCACCTCCTCTGATGAAGAAGAAGGTAGAGCGTGTCCCCTCCAACAATGGAGGAAGTAAGAACACACCTTCTCTGAAAGGTGGCCCCAAGTTGACTTGTTATGTCCTAGTAACAAAACCAGTCTTGACCTCCCCCGAGTTTGTCACCGCTCCCAAGTCTCTTAGAGAACCTAGGAGTGAACCTCAGGTGCAAACTCCTTTGTCCACTGAGGTGAAGCATGTCACTCCTATTAAGTGTATGATCAACTTGATGGATGAAGTTCTGAACTTGTTAGAAATCTTTGGGAGGTCTTTGACCTTGGACCCACATGAGCTGAGTGATAGAGACCTCACAGGTCCCTCTGCTTTGGCCCTTATTGTGGGAGGATCAGAAGCTCCTCCCCTTAACATTACACCATTACAATCTCGTCATCCTTCCCCCTATGATGATCTAGAGTGGGAAGTTCATGACCTCTTGGTTGACCAGTGTTAGGGGGAGACCCTTTTCTTATTCTTTAGATTAGATGCATGCATGTGTTGCAATGTGTTCTCCCATAATCATGTTATGTGTACCTAGATTACCCTCATCACCCTTGTTGGTGCTTGGATATAGGCATGGTGTTTGTGTTGTAAACCTTCTTCTATATGTATCTCTATCTTCCCATGTTTTTGATTCACTTTACGTAAATTGGGGATGACCCAAACCATCGGGAGCATTTAGGCCTCCTTCCATGTTGACCCAATTTTTTATTCTTATTTTCTCTTTCATGCATTCTTCTTGACCTGGTTGGGGATTGATGATGCTTTTCCTTTTGCCACGATTACCTAATATATATGAATAAAAGAAGATTTGACCCCATGAAACCAGATCCCCTCATGCCCTTTGCTTTGGACCTTGTTGTGGGAGGATCATAAGCTCATCCCCTTAACATTACACCATTATAGGCTCATCATCCTTTGCCCTACGGTGATCTAGACTGGGAAGTTGATGACCCCTTGGTTGATCAATGTCAGGGGGAGACCCTTTTCTTATTCTTTAGATTAGATGCATGCATGTGTTGCGATGTGTTCCCTCGTAATCATGCTATGTGTGCCTAGATGACCCTCATCACCTCTATTGGTGCTTTAATACAGGCATGGTTTTGTGTTGTAAAAATTCTTCTATATGTATCTCTAGCTTCCCATTTTTGTGATTGACTTTTGGTAAATTGGGGACGAAGCAAATTATCGGGAGAATTAAGGCCTCCTTCCATGTTGACCCAATTTATTTTTCTTACTTTGTCTTTCATGCATTCTTCCTGACCTGGTTGGGGATTGATGATATTTTTCCTTTTACTGCAATTACCTAATATAAATGAATAAAGGTAGATCTGACCCCATGAAACCAGACCCCCCTAAGCCCTTTGTGTGTGATCAACTTTCTTCTGATTTTCTCTTTATCTTTCTCTCATCTTTTCCCTTTCATGTGTGATAATACCTCTTCTACATCACCTAGTCTTTAGAAAACACTCATTGCCAAACACATATTTTCTTAAAGATGTTTCATACACTTATTTTTTAGAATTGCATTCTCAACTTGAAACCCTGACGGACCATGTTTTCCTTCATCACGGGTTCATAAATAAAGGACTTCGAAACCCTTCTTTGAAGCGAGAACAATCTTTTTCTTCCCCTCCCATGGGCACATTTCCTTCATTTTGAATTCCTTGATGAAGTGAACATATTTCAAAAGGATTATTTGGTGATGAATTGATCTGAGAAGGAAGGCGGTAGCTTTTGAATGGTGTGTCTCTTGAGTGGACCCCTCTTTTTCATGTTGGGTTCCCAAGGGACCTTTTTAGAAAATCTTAATAAGCTCTATGCAATCTAGCTTGGGGGCATCTTGACCAGACCGACTTCACACCTTGATGTCTAGTCTAGGGGCAACCCGACTAGACCATCCTCACATATTTATGTCTAGCCTAGGGGCAGCTCGACTAGACTTCATTTTTCAAGCAACACGTACCTTGAGTGGACCCTCCTTCCTTTTGAAGGGTTCCTGAGGGACCCCTTTGAAATTCCTACAAATTAGTGATGATTTGCACAACTGTCCATTCACTAGCATGTGTGGTCACTTCCTAATGTGTTCTACCTATGGGTAAACATGTCACCCTCTCGAACTCTATGGAGCCTTCTTTTCTAAGTCTTCTTCATGTGAGAGTTCTTGGAGGATACCTTCCTTGCAGGTCTGTGGGTCTGTAAGGCACATTCTTGGTTTCCTTCATGTGAGATTTCTTTGAGGATACCTTCCTTGTAGGTCCATAGGTTTGTAAGGTACTTTTCTTGGTTTCCTCCATGCGAGAGTTCTTGGGGGATACCTTCCTTGTGGATCTATGGGTCTGTAAGGTGCTCTTCATGGTTTTTTTCATGTGAGAGTTCTTGAAGGATACCTCTCTTGCAGGAACGCAAGCCTGTGAGGCACTTTCATGATTCAACTTTGTAGTTCCATGGAACTATGAAGTCCTTTCCTCCACTTCTGAGTTTTCTAGACCATGCTCTGCTTTCTCATCCATTCAGGTATATGTGTCTTACTTTTTTACTTCTTTACCACTCTACTTTACTGAGGCACTCATTATTACTCATGCTCGCTAAAGTGGGGGTAAATGTATAAGCGTGAATTTGCACCCCTAGCACAAATTCCATTTTACCCCCTTACACATTAGAAAACCTAAGGTGGAGGCTTAATTCCACCTAAGCCCAGTATCCACATCACACTTGGTGCTTGTTTTGAGTTTTGGTGAGGGTGTTTCTATCAGGGATGCCCACATGGTGTGCAGATGTTTGCACAACATGCTTACATCCCTAGAAATTTTCTATGGCTGGAGTCTACAAAAATGTTACACTTTCTATTGGAAGTCAAAATGTAACACTCCGCTTCAACTGGTCAACCCGAATATGGCCATTTTTCATCCTTTCCTTCATATTATTCACTCTCTCATTCATTTAGGAAGTTTTGCAAGATATTGGATTCATCTCTTCACATGGTTTTCCCCACACTTTCAAGCACTCACAAGCTTTGTAGCAACACTTTTGTACTCCATTGGAGCTATCCACTACTCCATCACTCTGGTAGTGTGAGTGTAGGACAAACACCACTATGGTAGAGGCTTGAGTTTCTCTCTCTTCTCCTCCACAAGCCTTAAGTGCTTTGGACAGAGGTGGTAAGCTCCTCTTATCTCTTCTATCACCTTTGGTTGAGTAAGAAAATATTGTTTGTAGTGTTTTTTGTATACTTAGCTTGTATTATTTCTTTATCTCTATTTCTATCATTGCAAACTTGGTTATCCATGGAGGTGGAAACACCAAAATGGGGGTCTGACTAAGGCAGGCCCCTAAACAGCCCCAACATGTCCCCTTTTTTCTGTGTGTAGGTGGAGAGAGCTTGAAGAAATCTAGCATGAAGACTATTGTATGAAATCATCATTGGCACCCTTGTGGTAATTTACTTCCTTTATCATATCAATATTTACATTTCATTCTTCTTAATATCATTCATCACTTCAAAAACCTCTAAACTAGGTTGTCGGTCTCTCTTTTAGAGTTTGAATCTCATATTTTTGGTTCTTTGGTTGTATGGATGTTAGCACACCTATGAGACACCAAAACACCACACTTTCATCCCAAAATTGTGGTCCTGTCCTTAGACAAAGAGCTACTTGAGACACAAAGTTGACTCTGAAAGTCGACTCGTCTAGTCTCTTTCCAGTTCTTGAGATTGAAAAGTGATTGAAGGGCTTCATAGTCTTCATCATTCTCATCCCTTCTATCCTAACCATCCTTTAAATGAAGGTAAGTCACATAATCCTTTCTTCTCTATTCATTTCATGACCTATGGCCTTGCAATGGTTGGGCACCCTCTCTTATAGAACCTAAGGGGGAGTAAGTGTTGGATCTAGTTGTGTTGATGGTGTTTTTCACATCATGTGTTGCCATCAATGCCAAAGGGGGAGATTGTTGGACGTTTTTTTTTTTTTTTTGATGTAGTTTTCATTGATGTCAACACTATTATCATTAATGTCTTTAAGACTATATATGTCAAGGATATTAAGAAAATTGTAATAAAATGAGTTACAAGCTGTCTATGAAGCAGTGAAGATTAGTATGATGGAAAGTTTAGTACGTTGATGATGAGAGGTTGTGGACTAAAGGGTTTTTTCTTAGGTGTATCTATTTTATCCACTGAAAGTTTTAGAGGTTCGCATGAAGATATGAGAAAGTTATGAGTTTTTTTTTTTCTAACAATTATTCTATTATTGTAGTTGGTGTTGCTAGAAGAAGATAATGTAACTCTAGTAATCTGAGTTGTTGTGAATGTTCTTGTGGTGTTTTTGAATGTTTCTAGATCATGTTTTATTTGTGTTTCATGTTCGCATTGATTGTTGTGCTAATGATCCACGGTTTTCTCTTGTGTTTTCATGTTTTTCATGATCATGGTCGACAGGGTGATTGTAGAATCTTGTGGATCTTCGAGGAATAACATTTGAAGGTGTTTTGTGTTCAAAGATATTATTTTGGGTCTCTACTATGTTTTGGATGGCCTTGGTGGATTTTCATTGATAATCTTTATTTTTTTGGGTCGATAGTTTGTATTCATTGTATTATTTTGTTGAAGCCGACATGTAGCAATGTAATTCCTTGGTGCGGATATATATAAGTGATTTTTTCTTCATTTTAATGTGTGCCAATGTGTGAAAAAGAAGTGTGTGAGTGAATAATGTTCTAAATCTTTCAAAGGTAGAGAAAAGTGTGAAGAAGAGTGAAGAAGTGTTCATGTGCTTAACCAGAACTTTAATTAGGCATTAGTAGATGCTACTTTCTTAGTTTAAATCCAAATGGTTGTAATCTAAATGTTTCTATAAGATAGTGAGTCTTCCTTTGTATTTGAGCAATGAGCTCTATGCAGTGTATCTGAATGCATGTGCATTCCCCATTTATTCTTATTATAATTTTAATAGGGTATAAACTTGGGATTAACCTCCACCATCGTTTTTTGCCTAATAGGGTTTCCACGTAAAAATATTGGTGTTATGTGTGTCTCTGATCTGTTGATTTATGATTTCATGGTTATTAATCAGATCTAAGAATAAGGGTTGATAAGTTTAATAAGTTTGAAATTCTGTGACAATTGATTCACCCCCCCTCTTAGTTGTATGCCTTTATGTTTCCAACAATATCAAGAGAAGGATAAATGTGATTATCATCATTTTCCATGATTTAATTTTGTTTTCTAAAGTCTTATTCTCTTGTGCCATAATACGTACCCTGGTAGGAGAGATTTTAGGAGAGTAATAAACAAGATGTTCATTACATTCCATGGTTAGGTTTTGTAAAGTGGCTTCATCGTAACTAGGGGAGGCATCAAGAGAAGGAGAATCAAGTATTGGATCTTTTCATTCAAATAGATTTTTCCAAATTGTAGGAACATTAGGAAAGGGAGAAATGAGATTTTCATGACTTTCAAGTATATCTTCTAACACAAAACTATTGTCTTCATTACTATTAAGGATATTAGGAGAAGAGCCAATGTGATTATCATGAGTATCTACAATTACACCCTTATGCTCTATAATTTCCTTCCAATAGGGAGAGTTAGGAATGTCAAAGCCCTCCATCATTAGATCTCTTAACACCAACATGTCCTCCTCAATAATGTCATTTTCATTGTCATTCACAATTGTAGCATTCTTACAAATCAGGGAAGTGTTGGGAGTGGAATGAAAACTAAGTGATGGAAATGAATTCATATTTTTTTGTTATACTATCTTCCCAAGGGGAATTAGGAGAAGGGAAAACAAGACCTTCATGATTCTCAATGATTACATCTTCTTTCACCAAGATACCTTTGTCACTAAAAAGAGAGGTATTGGGAGAAGAAGAAGTATGATCATCATGAATGTCCATGCTTGTATTGTCTTCTATCATACCATTCCCACAAATAGGATAGATAAGAGGGGTTGTACATTTAAGGAAAGCATCAACATTTCTACTCTCTTTCACTAAGAGACTATGATAACTAGGGAATGCATTGAATGAGTGATTACCATGCTTATTGCTAAATTTTTCTTTATAAACTTGGAAAGGACTGAAACTAATTTTTTTGAATAATGATCTATGCAAATTTCAAATGCAATGTAAAGGCCTAGAATGTCATGTGTAGATAAAGTTTTCACATTTCAAACAAGGTAATTTACTGATTACACTATGCCACAATTTGAAAATGAAAGTTTGTAAATGAAATTTTGGAATGAAGCAATTCATGGAATGAACCAATTTAAGCTATTTTTAGTAAAATGCATGAAGAATAAGGTCAACCCACAAAAATAGATAACCAATGGAAGCAAACAAAAGAAGAGAAAAGAAAATTTAAACCCTAAACACTACAACTTCAAATTCCATAGGGACTAAGACGCCAACAAGGGCGTCTTGGTCTTGGTGAATGAATTTTGAGGTTCCAAAAAAATGGAGCAGAAAGAAATTATCCTAGACATGATTTTGAGTGAAAAAACCACAAAAGGACTAAGATGCGAGGAAGGGAATTATATTCCTAGTAGAGGTATTTAAAAAAAAAAAAGTAAAATATGGATTGTTTACAATTTTTCTAGGTTAAATACTCAGGGACATGGTTTTTAGAAACATAAGAGTGTGCAAATAAATGCAAGAAAAAGTGACTAATAACAAGCAATTGAATGCAAAGTTTGAAGTAAATTTTTTCAATTTTGAATTCAATAACAATGTTCCTAAATGAAATTAGGATGATTAACAATGTAATTTTTAGATTTTCAATGAGATGAGATGATACAAGGAAACAAAGATGCAACCTATATGAACTTTCACTAATGTAAATATGAGAAACCCTAGATGCACTTTCACTAATGCAAGATGCAATGCCAAAATGAATGCAGCCTAGATCTAGGACCTTAATGAACTCTAAATTAGAAAAATGAATGTCCAAAATGTCAAGTTCACCAAAATGAATAATAGGGGAATGGGTTCTTTATGGCCTAAGTCATAGAACACCACTTTTATCCTACTATCATTCAAATATTCCCTAGGATCCCAAATTGGATTGACTATAACCACAAAGGTGAGTCAATTCTCAACAAGGAAATCCTAAGGGGGGTTCTTTAGGCTTTGAAGGGTTCACCACCAAGAAAAATCTTGGAAAATAAAACTTAACATTCAACTCACAAAACTTAGTAATGCAAGCCAAATAATGAGTGCAAATGAAAATTTAAGTAACAAAAAGTTAGAATGCATGTATCTAGGAAGTCCTGAAATGTGATAAGGATTTTGGAAATGAAAAAATGCTATCAAAATATACTATGGAGGACAAAGACACTTATTTTTGTCTTAGTCTTGTTGGTGATTTTTCCAATAGAAGCTAACAATTCTCAAAAAAGTTGTCAACTCTTATAATGAAGAAATCATAAGGTTAGTGGCCAACACAATGAGCCTAGGATTTTGTGATCCTTACTCCTTCACTTTTGGTTTGGTTAAAATAGGGAGGGTAATCCCAAATTACATCTTCATGAAATATATCAAATTAATAACCGATTGATTCCTGGTTAAATGCAAATAAAACCCATCCCACTGAAGGTTTGACATATTTTTTAAGTGAATGACAACTTATTCTCTATGAATCAAAATATTTCCATCCCACACACAATTTTTTAAAAAAGGATCTTAAATGACTATTGTTCTTATTTTAAGTTCAAGGCTAGGTGTGCTACTTTCTCATTTTTCATTCTAGATTCTCTAATAAATTGGCCAGTGTCTTAACTATTGGAGCAACAAAGTCAAATATGTAAGGATCTATAATATACAAACTACTAAATTTTAAAAGTAGATGAACTACCCTCATACTGCTTTGTAGACTATGAAAAATCAAAAATTCCCTAAAGAAACATTCACTACTTAGCAGTCCTAAGCAATTTCGTGCAAAGTCTACACCCTCTTCAAGCATTTTAATCAGCTCCTTGAGTTAAAGATGAGAACATGATATTACATTCAAATATAACCATTTCAAGATAAATGACAACACCATTAGAATTTTCATTCATAACTTGTAAAAAATATACATAGGAGAGTATTTATTTCTAGACAACAATTTTTTTCTACATTAGTAGTTTATATAAAACTAATTTAAGACTGTTACATACAAAAAATCATTCCCCAAGACCATATACTAGCCAATTTACCCTTATCCTATTCAAAATTCCTTTTCTGAGATAAGAATTCACCTGAAACCCTATTCAAACTTAAAATTTTGACCCTTGTATTGAACCCAAAATCCCCTTTTTATAGAACAAGGGAGTGACAAGCATTAGGCTCAATTAAATTTACATTTCATTTCATTTTGAGATCATCTACACCAAATTTTGAGATGCCCCTAGTTGGTTACATTCCATCATTGAGGAAAATAGAAGAGTAAAAGACATCATTCCACATCCCCTACATGTAGACCCGCTAGCTCATCAAGAGGCAAAGTTGGTTGTAGCAGGTGCATCCTCATCCTTTCCAATCAAAGAATATTCTTCACTAACGAAGCCATAAAAAATATGTACAAAATAGAGCACGAGGAATTTTGGCACCTCTCTTATACACCAACCCAAAAAATTTCCACATCAGCACTAGAAATAAGAAATCACATGAACGTTGAATAGGACAATCCTAAGAAAAGGCCTATAATGTCATTGAAAACAAAAATAGGGCACAATCATCACTCTGAGTCACTATCCTTAGAGGATACTAGCCCACACCTTGCTCATGGTGGAACTGGAGGAACTATCACCACCACATTGTCAGAATCATCATATGGTATCAGGGAGAGACGACAATAATCACCCTCCGAGTTAGTGTCACCCTCAATGTTTGAATGTTTATCAAAAACCCCACTTAAATAATTGAGGCTTCCTAGATAAGCCTTATAATACTTTCACCCTTTCTTTATCCTCTTTTCATAGTCCACCAACTCCTTGCCTTTGAACTTGACCAATTCTTCTAAAACTATTTAGTTCCTTAGGTGATAGCTACTCCTAGCACCATACTTCTTAAATATTTTGTGTCCTCTTCTATCCTTTGGTGTATCAAAAGCTCTTTGCATATCAACTTCATCATCTTGTGCATTCTTCTCAGACTCAAGCAAACTTAATCTCGTAGACCTCTGGACTAGCCTAATAGACTCTTCAAACCTATTAATCCTTCGAAAAGACATCTACCAATTATGTTTTTGCACTCAAAACTCAATGAAATTTTTGAATGAGAAATATGACAATCTGTCCTTCTTATAATTAGCCATGCAAGTGTGTCAACCATTAATTTTTCAAATAAATCCTATGCACGTGAGCTAACAATATTTTGCCTTGATCCTTTTAATCTTTACCATTGATTATGATTTAAAAGATGCATCAATAGGTAGATTACCATGCAACCACTTGTAATTAAGTTTTAATTGTGCTTTAACGCCCCTTTTAAAATAGAAAATATTTGAGTAGATAAACATCTACTCTATACCTAGCATTAATTAAAACTTTCCTACCATAATTACCTTCTCACCTGTAATAATTATTTCACTTGTATTTATCCTTGTCAAAAACAATGGGGATTGATCTTTATTTGATCTCAAAATATCGATTCGTACACTGCTATGCTTTTTTTTTCACCTTTTCCACATTAATGAATAGCTATTAGGGCTGATAGATGAAATCAAAAGCATGCACCTTAAAGAAAAAATATTAAAATAGCACATTTTTTATTATAGTATCCTTTCAAATTTTTTTTGAAGTATTCCATCTTCATTAGAAACTAGCCAAGCCCTTTTAGAAAGTTCACATGGCATATGCCCGCTTCGTCATCAAAAGATACTGGACATAGGTGGGGCCCACATGGGATGGCTAGGAGTGTCAAGGATTTAGCCACATCACCAATCATCGACCATAGAAATCAATCCTCTTCAAAAAAAATCTTTCTCTTCAAAGCCCATCAGGCTTCACGAACTAACAGGTGTCACATCACCTTCTAGCCCATAAGACTATCCCTTCATACAACTCTAGATGAACAAGGGTGCAAGGAAAGGCCCAAATGAGAACACATATTCCATAGCATACCATCGATCAATCCTTGAACAACACCCACTAGCTTGTGAAGAAACAGGCTCACCTTTAGAAAGTACCACATGCCATCACCCGCTAGCCCGTTCCTTTAAAATAATATGGAATAAAACAAGACAGGCTCACGAGGAGAAACATAGATACGACCACATCTTCATCTCATCAACCATTGATCCTCTTTGAGAAGCGCCAGTCATCCTTACCAAGTAGATCGGGTTCACCATTACATGAGACACGTGGCTAATGCTCGCTAGCCTATGTGAGTAAAATAAGAAACAATAAACCAGCACAAACATATGGGGAATGACTGAGATTTATTCTTTCAATCAGATAGCCTATACAAATATTTAACTCTGCACATGACACAAAAGTTATTTAAAAAGGGGGCATCCCTAGGTGAATGAGATAATGATCCATAACGAAGGAAAAGGATTCATATTTTTTCGATCAATCCTTCGACCATTAATACCAAGAAAGACTTACGGTGACCAACAAACCTAAGATTGGGGGCTGGTAAAACAATGATCTCAATGGCACAAGTGACAAATTAAGTGAATAGGGATGAGAAAGAAAGGTCAATGAAAATTTAAAATGACCAAGGGTTTATTCAAATTACAACCCAAATTTGGCAATTTTTATGAGAATAAAACCCTATCACAGTGATGAGAACATGACCTTAAATCGAGCACAAAGGACCAAGCCAGAATTTTCACAATTCTTAAGGATGGAACCAAGAATTTTAAGGGATTCCATCAGTGACTCTTGTTGGGGATACATGCCTCTCACAAGCATGGTTAGATCCTAGAATCAATGGGTGAAGCAGATCAAGAAAACATGAAAAAATGGAACAAATAGAAACAAAACAAAACGAATAAACTATTTACAAAAATCATACAGAGGCCCAAAAGGCTAGAAATAGGAGATCCAATCTCCACTTTGCTAGAAACCTTCTTGTAAAATGCAAATTTTATTATGCACCTTTCAATATAATTCAAGCTTAATCTCCCTATTAGTGGCACCAAGCGACTAAAACTTAGGGTACATTCCTGCCCCTATAAAAAACCAACCTATTGAAGGAACTGATTTCCTTCAATCCATATGTACCTCTTCCATACCACTACAACAAGTACAACCTTCCTCTTATAAGTAAAAAATTTTCACCACTGAAACCTACTTGATTACGAACATTATTACTAACATCTCTCACAACTTTTCTAAGCATATCACTGCCAGTATAATCTCTATCATTCTTCATTGTACAATCATTCATAAACTACAAGATTTCATCATTACATGACACATATGTGTTATATTCATCATATGAAATAGTTCATATTGAAAATAATATTTCTTGATATTCGTCTCATTGTCATGCTCCATAAAATAACCTTCCAGCTGAATTGGAAACAAAAAATGTTCAAACTCCTCCAAGTAGTTGGAATCATGAAATTCAACCTTATTTGCAACACCTATTTCAAATGTAAAATAGTCATAGGAAATTCCCTCGAGGATTTCATCAATTTGTTCCTTTATTTTCTCAAGACCACATTGTAACCATGTGTGAAATACATCATTAGAACTCTCAACAAAGAGTGGATTATCTTTGTACCAATAAGAATCACTATTTTTATCAACTGATGAAAATGGAGGCTCATCAAACAATGAATTTTGTATTATATTTATTTTTGACATAAGAGCCTCAACCTCCTTAGTAGGAAGGTCCAAATCCTTCAAGTCATTATTGCACTCAAAATCACTATAATCACCAGAAGAGTAGATAGACACATTCTCAACTTTATTCCCATCCTCATATTTTTCAGTACACATATCTAAAATTTCTTCCATGTCCACATAATCTGAGATATCATGGTCATAAAGCTCTTCAAGATCCATAGCAACATTACCCAAAAATGCTGACATCCTATTACAAAAAAATTCATCATTGTCAATATATTTCTTATCTGCAATAAATGATTCTCTCTTCTTCATGAGGACAATCACAATCAATAGAAAATTGACCCTACTCAATGTCATCATCAATACTACAACAAGAGGAATCACCAATATTGTAACTATGTTCAAATTTTTTAGACCGAATGCTTATTCTTATGTCATCGATAGGACTGCAAGTATTTGAAACTTAAAAAAATCAAAACTGCACATTTCATTGGTTTTACTGAGGCATGCATTCTCAACCTTTACTCTGCTCTCTTCTTCTACATGTGATATCTCACTACCTGACTCATATGGAGAAGAAAAATCATTATCATCATGGGTTTAAAACATAATAGCTCCTTGATGGTCATCTCTAATATTTTCAAAAAGAGAAAAATACTCACACAATTGGTCAAGCCTAATAGGCTTCAACTCCTTTGGTAAAGTACTCAAACCTGGTTCATAAGTTTCATAAAATAAATCAATGCACACTAAATTTTTAGGTCTATGACATTCATAAATTGCAGCCAAATTATCTATAAATCTTCCATAGAGATCATATGATGATTCTCCTTTGTGCTTCCTATTGATATGTGGTGATTGATCATGCTATACTATATAATATTTAGTACTATACACTCTTCATGTATCCTCGACAGGGTCTAGTGCCAAGGTGGGACCCGGGTAGGGGTTAGGGGGTAGCAGCAGGGATGTCATTGATGAATTTGGTTATAGGCTTTTGGATTTTGACAATAAGAAAATTGCAAGGAGGGATGTCATATTCAATGAGAAAGTGTTGTACAAATATTAGTTGCAACAACATAAGAAGAAAGAAAATGATTATGTAGTGTTGGATGATACTCCAAACAATGATGTTCCAATGATTTGTCATGCTCCAAAACAACAAAAACAACAAATACCACAAAATCCAATGAATGTTAGACGATCTTCAAGGATAAGTAGACCTCTAGAAATATTTTCTCCCTCTTTGTATTCTTTTTTATTAACTGATGTTGGTGAACTAGAATGTTATCATGAAGTTATGCATGTGGATACCAAGCTTCAGTGGGAGCATGGAATGGAAGAAGAAATGAAATCCTTGCTAAAAAATCATACTTGGGAATTATGCAAGTTTCCTATAGGTAAAAAGGATTTACCAAATAAATGGGCTTATAGGTTGAAAGAGGAGGATGGAGGTAAGAAAATATTTAAATCTAGATTAGTTATTAAGGGATTTGCACAAAAATAGGGTATTGATTTTGATGAAATTTTTTCTCCAGTTGTTAAAATGGCTTCTATTCATATTGTTTTAAGTATTGTGGCTACTGAAGATTTTCATTTAGAACAACTTGATGTTAAAAAATCATTTCTCCATATTGATTTGGAAGAGGAAATATATATGGAACAACCAAAAGGATTCGAGGTCAAAGGTAAGGAGAAACTAGAGTGCATATTAAAAAAAAAAAATTATATGACTTGAAGCAAGCACCTCGACAATGGTATATCAAATTTGATAGTTTTATGGTTGAGCAAGGTTGCAACAAGTGTAATTTGGACCATTGTGTTTACTTTAAGAGGTTAGCTGAAGATAGCTACATTATTTTATGTTTATATGTTGATGATATTCTTGTAACGGGGTCTAACATGGATCACATAAAGGAGTTAAAACAACAATTAGAAAATTAATTTGATATGAAGGATTTGAAGGCAGTAAAAATAATCCTTGGTATGAAGATTACAAGAGAGTAAAATTATAAAATTGTTTCTATCTCAGGTTGATTATGTTGAAAAAGTGTTGCAGAGATATCATATGGAAAATGCAAAAGTTGTAAGAACATGTTTGCCCAGTCATGTCAAATTGACTAAGGATATGTGTCCAAAGACACAAGAGGAGGAAGAAAAAATTTCCAAGGTAACATATGCTTCAACTATAGGAAATTTAATGTATGCCATGGTATTCATGAGACTAGATATTGCACATGTCGTAGGAGTTGTTAGTAGGTATATAATTCATCTTGGAGTTGAGCATTATAATGTGATAAAATGGATTCTCAGGTACTTAAGAGGTACATCCAATAAATGTTAATGTTTTGGGGGCTCTAATATAGATTTAAAAGGCTATGTTGACTCAGATTTGGTAGGGGATATAAATACCAAGTGGATTACCATAGGTTATATATTTACAGTTGGTGGGACAATAGTGAGTTGTATTTCTTGATTGCAAAAGGTGGTTACTTTATCCACCACAGAGGTAGAGTATGTTGTTGCAATAGAGGTAGCAAAGGAGATGATATGGCTACAATTTTTCATGGAGGAGTTGGGAAAACAATGAGCTGAAAATCACTTGTTTATAGATAGCCAAAATTTTATACATCTTGCAAATAATTCTACCTTGCACTCTAAGACCAAACACATACACTTGAGATATCATTTCATTCAGTTGGTGTTTGAGGATGGACAGGTAAATCTAGAAAAGATACATACAAATGCCAATCTAGCATATATGTTTACAAAGGAAGTGACAATGGAGAATTTGAGCTCCTCTTCAGCTTTGGTTGGTCTTCATGGTTAAAATTATAACATAGCAGCAAGGTCCAAGGTGCTTATTTCCAATGGGAGTTGTAAGTGCAATGGTGTCGTCTAGGCTCAGTCTCTAAGTGGGAGATTGTGTTGGTGTGGAGCCTGATTAGTCTCAAAGTGAGTTTCTTGTTGGTATGTGGCGACTGATCATGCTATACTATACACTCTTTAGTATTGTGCACTCTTCATGTATCCTCGCCAAATCTTTTTTCGCTTCGTCACCGAAAAAGAAAAAAAGCCGACTTTGTAAACCCTAATTTCTAGAAGCTTCTAAAATCTTGTTATAAATGGTTGGGATGGGGAGTTGTAGCATGGTATTATTCACAATACTACAATATGTTTTGCATTGGATAGTAAAATCATTGGATGGCTGCAATTTTGTGGATGTAGTTTAGATTGGGTGAACCATGTTAAATTCTTTGTGTTGTCTTGTTTCTACTATAATTTTTGTGTGTGTTTTATTTCTCTGTTTTATTGATCAAATTTTCATTTAACTTGTTAGATATCTACCCACTAACCCTAACATTTCCTTATACAAGAGAGGGCTTGACAAGAGACCGTATGATAAAAAAATACATGCAACTTCTTGATAATGTGTTAGGAGCTCTTTGTGATCAACATTATGGAATGATGTGTAAGCTGAAACAATAGTGGTGTAAGTGTTCTGACCTTCAATTTCAATTTCTATCTTATACCTTTCATCAACATTTGGTGTCTCAAGGAAGTAAACATTTGTAGACAAAAAACTCGTTGGTATTCAATATTTTTGGTTGTTTTCAATATTCATAGCTATCTCATATTCCTAATGCAAAGTTTTAGGATGCTTGTCTCTTAATAGATAACTCATCTTTCTATCAAAAGATCCTACATAAACAACCAAACATACTTCATCACTTAACCTCATGAAATCAAGAATATCCCTCAAATTTTTAGAAAATCTTAGATTGAATGTTAGAAGCAACTCATCCTTCTCCTTTTAAATATTCATGAATTTACTTAGCAAAGAATTAGCACTCATCCTTTCACCAAATTTCTCTATGAACACTACTTTGAACTCCTCCCAAGAGTAGATAGAGCATGCTGGTAAATCAGAGTACCAATCTCTTGAATCTCCTTTAAGAAACTGCACAAACAACCTCATGATTACATCCTCATGATCTACCTCAAAATTATCCATTAAATTATTGAATTGTTGCAAATTCTTACTTGTTGATTCACACTTTGTACCACTAAATTTTGGTAACTTATCTCTGATGTTAGATGGAATAACATTTGGGTATCCATAAATGCCAACAAAATTTATGGTCATGTACATTTTAATGCTGAATTTTTTTTATTACAGGGCAGTGGTTGCACACTAGGATGCATAGGTTGATGATACATTTTCTTAAAACATAACAAGCCTTTTCAACCTAACCTTGTAGCTACACAGGGAAACTCAATCTTCTTTTACAACATGATCTTAAGCCTTCACAATGCATTAACTTATCTCCACTTTCTTAAGACCTTCTAAATGAGTTTCTTCAAAGATATTGCATACTTTACCTCATAATAAAGGTTACAAGATAGCAATACAAAAGTATGTAAGCCAATTTCTACTATTCCTTTTTCTTTAGTGCTTATTTTCACTTAATAGGGACTCAAAATGTTTTCAAGACTTTCAAATATGGTTTTCATATATAGATTTATGCCTTCTAAAAATGAAACAATGAAAAATACCTGGATATGTGGCAACTATTGTAGATTCCCCTTCTTGACTGGAAATCTTTGTATATTTGCAATGTTCTTAACATTTTCACCAAGTTCTTGAGACATAGCTACCACCTCTCTTCATAGAGGACTGAACTTAAGGCATTATGAAGCTCTTTTAAGACTAAATTCCTATCTGGGTCCTTTCCCACAATAGAGTCACAAATTTGTTTTGAACTTCTGCTACAAAATACTCACTTCCAAGTTTAAAATTCTCTATATCTGAACTAGATGTCTATATTTACAAAACTCTTGATTCTGTGATGTAACATTTTGCAACTAGAGATTCAAAATTCTCCCCAACAAAGTCACCATTTCTATTGGTGATTTTTCCAGCAAAACCTAACAATTCTCTAAAAAAATTCCAACTCTTATAATGAAGAAATAATAAGGTTAGTGGCTAACACAATGAGCCTAGGATTTTGTGATCTTTATTCCTTCACTTTTGGCTCTGTTAAACTAGGGAGGGTAATCCCAAATTACATATTCATGAAATATATCAAATTAATAACAAATTGATTCCTAGTTAAATGCAAATAAAACCTATCCCACTGAAGATTTGGCATATTGTTTAAGTGAATGACTACTTATTTTCTATGACTTAGAATATTTCCATCCCACACATAATTCTTTAAAAACGGATTTTAAATGAGTATTGTTCTTATTTTAAGTTCAAGGCTAGGTGTGCTACTTTTTCATTTTTCATGCTACATTCTCTAATAAGTCGACCAATGACTTGACAATTGGAGCAACAAAATCAAATATGTAAGGATCTATAATATACGACCTACTCAATTTTAGAAGTAGATGAACTACTCTCATACTACTTTGCAGACTGTGAAAACTCAAAATGCCCTAAAGAAACATTCACTACTTATCAATCCTAAGAAATTTCATGCAAAGTCTACACCCTCTTCAAGCATTTGAATCAACTCCATGACTTAAACTTGAGAACATGATAGTACATTCAAATATAACCATTTGAAGATAAATGACAACACCATTAGCATTTTTATTCATAACTTGTAAGAAATATACACAGGAGAGTATTTGTTTCCAGAAAAAAGATTCATTTCTATATTAGTAGTTTATATAAAACTAATTTAAGACTATTACATATAGAACATCATTCCCCAAGACCATATACTATCCAATTTACCCTTATCCTATTCAAAATGCCTTTTTTGAGATAAGCATTCACCCAAAACCCTATTCAAACTAAAAAGTTCAACCCTTGTAATGAACCCAAAAATCCCTTTTATAGTGGTGGAGCTTTTATTTTTTCCCCTTGTAGGTTTATTTTATCCTCCACTCTAATTGGTTGGGTTTTGGGTTCTACAAACAAGTCTGGGTCATGGGTTTTCTTTTCGAACATTGACTTGTTACCAATGGTGGTTGATCAGTTAAGTGGTGTTTTATCCCTTTTTTATCATGTTTTTACGGGCCCCTTTTACTCGTCCTCTCAATTTTTTGCATCTTGATCATGTTATATTTTCCATAGTGTTGGGCTAACAAATTGTTTTAGATTATCCTCTAAATAATATTTTGACCTCGAGGGTCATTTCCCCGTCCACCTAGTCAGTCCCTTTCTTTATAAATAACCTTTTCGCATGTGCAGATTGTGTGACTGTCGGATCAAGTGATCTTCATCATGACCGTTCCTCCTAGACCTCGCAAGGTTTCTTCTTACGTCATAAAAATGGTGCGAGACTTGCGAGATGCTGCCACCTGTTGCATTTGATGTTGGGGACTAGTTTTTCTTGCTGACCCATGATGGATGCTGATGCTGACAACTGTTTCTATACCGACGCATCATGGTCATTCCTCACTGACCTCACACAATTTAAACTTCAGTTTCAATAATGTTGCGAGGTGTACAATTTGTTGACACATGGACACCAATTCTGTACAATGGATGACTAGGGTGGGGCCCATTCCATACTGATGTGTTTCTCAGTAGGTGATTTCTTGTTTGCTTGAGGACTGGAAAAACGACTTGGCATTTTCAAACTGTTTTGACTTAATCTAGACCGTTCTTCTCACCTACATTTTTTTTGATCAATGACTTGCATTTGAATAAACTAGTGTTGTACTATAGCCATTTTATCTCATGTGAGTCAATAGTAATGGTTGAGTTTGACTCTGCCTGCATAATTAAATGCCAAAAGATCAGTGAATTTCTATTTTTGTGCTATATTTACGCTAAAGAAGAATTTCCTGTTGTCGAGCGAAGCAAGCCGTTATTGCAATTTTCCAATCTCACTGCCTTTGACATTCTGCAAGTGAAACCATATGTAGCACGTATGCCATTTATTGTGATTTCAGAAGATTTTATGGTTGCTTGAAAAACAATTGGTGATTGTTTCCTATTCCATTCCTGAAGAATTGTTTGAATAGATTTTCTTTTAGAGCTTGTCTAGATTACTGTTGGGGATTCTCGAACCATGAAGTATTTTCTGTTAGGGCTATAGGGAGAAAATTGTAATTGTTTTCCATTTGAAAATAAGAAAAACATAGCTCGAACTATCATCTGTCTGATATAAATGGCACCTAGGGCCCGAAGTTCTAGTTTTGAAACCACTACCAAGTCTTTCCCCAAAGACATTATTGATTTTTTAAAGCCCTCTACTAACAAGAAGCAAGAGGGAAAGGTTTTTTTCTATGGGCCTTTACTCTTGGAAGGGTTAACAAACAAGAAGTGTGCAATTCAAAATGTCGAGTTACCATATACCATGTGACAATTGTTCTCCAATTGGTTTGGGAATACGAATTTGTCATTCCCTTTGTGTAACCCATGGAGGTTGGACTTGGGTAAATTGGTGGTGCCTAATGTCTATATGGATGTAGATCTTCTAAAGGAAATTGCTACAAGATATGAACCTATGGCTCGATTTGTTAGAACTCACGTTGGTGTAGAAATAATTAAGATAACCAGAGAAGAAGTCACATAGATTTTCAGTTTGCATGAATGGAGTCGAGATATGGTTCCTGTTTACCTTGAGGTTTTCAGACAAGAGTATAGAAATACTAGAGGTTTGATTAGAACATCCCTTTTGATATCTCATTTGGTTGTCTCGGGAAGAGGAAAGAATTAGAAGAAGGTAGTTATCAGTAGGAATGAGCCTAAACCTTTTCCTATGGAATATTTCTCCAGTTATTTCAAGAAGACTGTTTGTGATTTATTTCAAGTTCTGGGAGTCAGTTCAAAGACAACCCTACCTACCGATATAATGTTTATGGTTGTAAATCTCCAACACCCGGGTTTCAACGTGGTGTATGATTTTTCCACTTACCTAGCTGAGAAAATGCACAAGGGTCTGGTAGCCCTAAAGGAGGGGAAAAATTGGGTTGGATTCAGATGGTTTTCCTTGTTGATCCACATGTTTCTAAATAGGGGTTATGATGTATTTAAAAAATATATGGAATTAAAGAAGAAGGAATGTAGTATTGAAATGTTTGTCCAATATTGGACTAGGATCCTTGACATGCATGATAATAAGTTTGATTATGTAACATTCCATAATGTCTTTGGATCCAAATTAAGAAAGGCTCTAGTTCGTGACCCCCCAAGGATTCCAAAGGAAATTCATGATTTCTTGAGGCCGATGGAGAGGAGACCTTAATTTAATTTGATGCACAATTGGGGAGACATTATCCCCTATGGTAACACAATAGTTTTTCAGGGTTTTCGGCACCAATGTCAACCCAGAGGTTCTACCAAGGGAGGTGCCCCTTAGAATTTGATTTCTAGAAATCATGAGGCAGTTGGGAGGCACTCAACAACTCCACTTGCCATTTGAATAGAAGAAAGGTTATTTCTTCCTTGAGTATACAACATTTTTCGATTTTGTTATGGAAAAGGGAGGATGGAAGGAGTTACACATATTGCTTGGGCCTTATAGGCTAAAGACTGTGCATCCCAGGAATCATGATCCTGAGGGTTTTATCTCTCAAATGAAGGCAAATCATCGGACCGAAGCCTTTGTCCAAAATTTCTACTTTCTTGAGAACATCATCAACAATAATTTTGATTTGGATCTACAAGAGGAGAGAAAGGCAATGCACATTGCCTACTCTAAAATGGTAAAAAGTAAGCAGGAGAGAATACCTCATTTTAATCCCATACCTGATGCCAAAGATGAGTTTAGCAAGGTGATGTATGACATTGATAATTTTGAGAGTTTGGTAGGGGTTTTGAAAGATGAAAGGATTGTGGAAGATAGGGGAAAATCACAAACTATCGAGGAGTACCCTAAAGTAAGATTGGAGGAGAGGCCTAATTATCAGCCCCAAAAGAAGATAAATATTTTTACTAGAAGAAGGGGAAGTAGGGCTGAAGATGTTGCTAAAAATATTGCACCATCTTCTTTAGGGCAGGCAGTGCCAAATATTGTTGATCTAGATTCTCCTCCGACGTTTTCAGAGTAGGCTTTCCCACCATCACCAAAGAGAAAAAGGGTTGAATGAACAAGGATGGTTGATTGTGATGGTGATGAGGATGATGATATTATTGTTACTCCAGATGAAATGCATCAGGAGATTCCATCAGACCCAGCTGACAATACAAAAAGTTCAAGGGCAGTTACTTTGAGGTTAGGAAAAGATGAAATCAAAGGAATAACAAGTAGTGATGATTTGAGGATAGAAGCCTACAAAGAGTTCATGATGGATGCCTCTTTTATTCAAACTAACGCTTTTAAAGACTTTGTATGGAGGGCACATCTCTCACTATATTCTAAGAAGGTGACACATGAGAGAAGTCTACACCCAGAGCTCCCAGAGAAGGTAATTCAATCTAAAGTCAAGTTGAAAATGAAAGAGAAATTCAAAGAAATAACACCAAAGCACAGCCGAGCATTGGTACAAAAAAGTGGAGTATTTCTACTTCTTGAATGGGATATTTCTGATGTTGTGGTGTTTGAAACAATAAGAAGGGCTAATAAGCCACTTCTTGCAAGTGATGAGGAGACTACATTGGCAATCAAAGGATCAACCTTTAGTGAGGAATGGGATTCTTTGGCAATCTGGTCTCTATCCACTGGGTCTAAAAAACTAATTGTTGCAGAACCATCTGATTTCAGTGGTCACTTGGTTATGAGAAGACTTGCTGATACCCTAGCCTTCGAAGCTGCTGATATGGTTGTAAAGGTTGCTAAATTCACTAGGGAAACTGTTGAATATTTGACCAAGGATCGAGATACTCTGAGAGGCCAATATAATGACATTATTATTGAGTATAATAAGATTCAACAAATAGTAGCAGAGTTAGAAACTGAATTGGCTTTATTGAAGCAACAAATGGACACCATGAGGTCTCAAGGACAAGCTAGTTCTAGCCACACTGTCTCCAACCCACCAATAGAGCAGTCTCAACCCTCTACACAAGCACAGTCTTTGGCTATTGTTCCATATAATATGGGACAAGTGCCTATTGAAATTGAGATGGCTACTAGCCCAGAGGGGGACTCTCTAGGGAGAAATTTATTCATCAGGTTGAGGAGTATAAGGAGATGGTATGAAAATATGGGATGCAGCAGGGAGAAGCAATGCAGTAATAGTGGACATTGTTTTGAAACATTTAAATAGAAGGGTCTAGGGTAAGCTTAATAGTGTTCATGCAAATTATGCCTTAATGCTGCAAGCACTGAAAATGTTTCCAAAGGATAGAAAATTGGCCATCCCATTGTTGAATAGATGGAGCCCCAGAATGGAGAAGTTGAAATTCATGGCAGTATGGGCAAAACAACACGGGGATAAATATCCTATAGTTATTGCAACATATCAATTTGTCAAAGGAGTTGTTGAGTAGACGTTTCAGGGATCCGCCGCCCCTATGGAGTCCAAGATTAATTTGTTAAAGGATATATATGATGGAAAGGACTTTACCTCATTGCCACATATTTTACAAAGTCGGGATGAAGTCAAGACCCTATAGGTTTGGAAGGACCAAATGAACAATATATTGATTGCTCAAACACATGAGATATGTAGAAATGACGATATTCACATGTTGGGGAGTACATTCAAAAATTTGTCTTTTGTCATTAGTTTCTTAGAAAACTTTGATAAAAAGGCCACATCAATAATGGTGAAGTATGCACCTTATTGAAACAAGGTTGATCAGGTTGTGGCTTTCAAGTGGCCTTCCGAGGAGGATTTTGAATTATGGAAAAAGGTGTTCACTGATGAACTTGAATTATGAATGTTATAGTTGAGAATTGCATCTTGGTCATGTATAATATAGGTCTGGCCTTACATATTATATTTTAAAAATGCATTCTCCTTTCGACTTCAAGTACAGGGTGCTGAGGTGGAATAAGTACTATAACGATTAAGCATGCCTTTGATGAAAAGTGAGCGGCCTTTGGAGCGATGTCTTCTTTCCTCCATATCAACTAATGATGATTCTTGTCTTATGCTCTCCACTCACCTAATAGACTGGTAACTGAATTAGGAATTAGCCTTTCAATTAAAAATGGACATGTGTACTCTCTAGCCTGAAGCTTGTTGGCTCCCTTGTCTTATAAAAGGGAATTTTGAGTTGAGAGAGATGTCTGTTGAAATATCGGAAATATGAGAACTAAGAGTCTAGTGATATAGAGAGCATGAATTGTAAGTCCAGGTTTTAAAGTTTTGAGTCAGATTTGAGAACTTAGTTAATCATGGGGTTCTTGAGCATGTTTGTATCAAGCTCATGAATATTTGGAGTTTAGTTTCTCTCCTATTGTGATATTTGCATGAATTATTAATGAAATATTGATCCAAGATGATTTTCATTGATCTTCATTTGTTCTTTACTGTGAATTATGTTTAACTATAGCTTTGGTTCAAAGGATTGGTTAAATGCTTCAGTTAACCAGTAAGTTCATGCAATATAACAAATCGGATTCATAAAGAAGTAATAAACTTAGGTATAGATTTATGGATTGTAATAAGATTCATATAGACCATAAGTGCTTAAGATGAAATATTCTTTGTAGTTCAATTTTCTCTTTTGACTCCGTGCGTTGGGATATGGCACTAGAATTTTGATCACGTTTTATTCTCTCATGTTTTGTGTTATGGCCTTAGAATATTTTATTCAATCATTTCCTATTAGCTTATTTTAGTTGTATTTGTGATTCTCTGTTAACTGGACCCAAGCCTTTTCAAGGAATAACCAATTTCTTGGAGGATTTCATCCTTTTAGCATTATGGGTTGTCTATCTGTAGCTTATCCAAGTGCAAATGAATCATTAAATGTTGTATGATAAGAACATATTTTAGGGAATACCCTCTTGGATTTTATAGAGTCTGAAGTGTAGGAGAATTAGCCTTATCGCTGTTCTTGTCAAGTTGGCCATACGTTTCCTAGAACTTTTATTATTGGTTGTGGCAAGTTATTAGAAGCTTTTGGGAAGTAAGTTTGGGTTGCAGTAAAAAAATCCAACATATAGGAACAAGGGAGTGACAAGCATCAAGCTCAAATAAATTTACATTTCATTTCATTTTGAGATCATCTATGCCAAATTTGGAGATGCCCCTAGTCAGTTACATGCCATCATTAAGGAAAATGGAAGAGTAAAAGACATCATTCCACATCTCTTGCATGTAAACCTGCCAACTCCTCAAGAGACAAAGTCAGTTGTATCAAAAGCATCCCCATCCTTTCCGACCAAAGAAGATTCTCTACTTGCAATCCCAGGAAAAATATGCACAAAACCCAACAGTAGAAAGTCTAGCACCTCTCCTATACACCAACCCAAAAAGTTTCCACATTAATGCAAGAAATAAGAAATCACATGAACATTGTATAGGACAATCTTGAAAAAAGGTCTATGGTGTTAATGAAAACAAAAATGGGGCACAAATATCACTCTCAGTCATTAAACTCAGAGGATACTAGCCCATGCCTTGCTCGTGGTGGAACTGGAGGAACTGTCACCACCACATTGTCGAAATCATCAGATGGTATTAGGGAGAGAGGATAATAATAACACTCTGAGTTAGTGTCACCCTCAATGTTTGAAGGGTTATCAAAAAAATCACTAGAATAACTGAACCTTCTTGGATACACCTTACGATACTTGCACCCTTTCTTTATCCTCTTTTATTATTCCACTAACTCCTTGCCTTTGAACTTGACCAATTCTTTTGAAACTATTTGGTTCCTTAGGTAGTAGCTACTCCTAACACCATACTTCTTAATTTTTTTGTGTCCTCTTCTATCCTTTGGTTTATCAGGATCTCCCTACATATCAAATTCATCCACTTGAGAATTCTTCTTAGACTTGACCAAACTTAATCTCCTAGACCTCTGGACTGGCCCAATAGACTCTTCAGACCTATTCATCCTCCCAGAAGACATCTATCAATTTTGTTCTTGGACTCAAAACTCAATGCAATTTTTGAATGACAAATATGGCAATCGGTCCTTCTTATAATGAGTCATGCAAGTGTGCCAACCATTAATTTTTCAAAGAAATCTTGTGTGCACGAGTTGACAATAGTTTTCCTTGATCCTTTTAATCTTGACCATTGATCATGATTTAAAAGATGAATTAATGGGTAGATTACCATGCAACCACTTGGAATTAAGTTTTAATTGTGCTTTAATGCCCCTTTTAAAACAAAAAATCTTTGAGTAGATAAACATCTACTCTGTACCTAGCATAAATTAAAACTTTCCTACCATAATTACCCACTCACCCATAGGAATTATTTCCCTTGTATTTCCCCTTCTTAAAAATAGTAGGGATTGATCCTGATCCAATCTCAAAATATTAGTTTGTACACTATCATGCTTTGTTTTAACCTTTTCCACATGTATGAATAGCTGTCAGGGCTGATAGTCAAAATTTCAAGCATGCCTCTTAAAGAACAAAGGTAAAAATAGCATAGTTTAGAAATAGTATCCTTTCAGCCAAATTTTGAAGTATTCCATCTTCATTAGAAACCAACCAAGCCCTTTTAGAAATTACACATGGTATATGCTCGCTTTCCCATGAAAATATATCTGACATAGGTGGGGCCCACACAAGATGGCTAGGACTGACATAGGTGGGGCCCACACAGGATGGCTAGGAGTGGCCAAGATATAGCAACATCATCAATCATCGACCATATAAATCAATGCTCTTCAAAAAATACTTTGTCTTCAAAGCCCATTGGGCCTCACAAACCGATAGGTGTCACATCACTTCCTAGCCTGTAAGACTATCCCTTCATACAACTATAGATGAATGGGGGTGCAGGGAAAGTCCCAAATGAGAACACGTGTTGCAAAATATACCATTGATAAATCCTTGAACAACACCCACCACCCTGTGAAGGAACATGCTCACCTTTAGAAAGTACCACGTGGCCATCTCCCACTAGTCTGTGCCTTTAAAATAATATGGAATAAAACAAAATAGGCTCACGAGGAGCGGCACAGATATGGCCACATCTTCAGTTCATCAGCCATTGATCCTCATTGAGAAGTGTCATTCATCCTTACCAAGGAGACTAGGTTGACCATTACATAAGACACATGGTCGATGCCTGCCAGCCCGTGTGAATAAAATAAGAAACAATAAACTATCACGGGCATATAGGGAATGTTTGAGATTGATTTTTTCGATCAAATATCCCATACAAAGTTTTAATTTTGCACAGACACAAAATTTAATTTAAAAGGGGGAATCCCTAGGTGAACAAGATAATGACCCATAACGAAGGAAAAATATTCATATTTTTTAGATCTAGCCTTTGACCATTAATACCAGGAAATGCTTAAGTTGACTAGCAAACCTAAGATCGGGGGCCGATAAAAACCCGATCTCAATGGAACAAGTGACAACTTAAGTGATCAGGGATGGGAAAGATAGGTCAATGAAAATTCTGAAATGATCAAGGGTTTATTTGAATTACAATCCAAATTTGGAAATTTTAATGAGAATAAAGCCCTATCACGATGATGAGAACATGACCTTAAATCAGGCACAATGGACCAAGCCATAATTTTCACAATTCTTAAGGATGGAACCAAGAATTTGAAAGGGTTCCATCAAGTCTCACATCTAGTTTTTGAGGGAAATGCAGAATCTTCAAATATCGAAATAGAATCTGAAAAAATCTTTGTAAAATACACTTGGGAGAACTAAGACGCCCTTATTGCTAACTTAGTCTCGATCTGAATTTTTGAAATCTTTGAATGTGATCTTCAGGATTTATGCCAATTAGGGGAGGTCTTTCCACTACACAACACAAATTTAACCCACATAATAACTCATCAAGTCACCAATCCTTCAAATTTTCTCTATCTCATCAAATCCTCACCATTCCTTGTAGTAGACCAATTTGACTCAATTGGGTATATCTTTTAGAGAAGGTCCTCTCAATTCAATACTAGTAACTTTTCAAGGACCCATTAGGGTGTGCAAACATATGTCACCACAACTCAATAGGTTTCTTTAGAACAAATTCTCTAGAACCTTGCTTTTACACTGCCTAGACCCCAAATTAGGTCTATTTTACAAAAAGACTCTACTTTAAACTTTCCCTTTCACTCAAAATTCAATTGGGAAGAAATCCACAGACTACCAAACCCAAGATTTCACCATTTTTTTACAAAGACACTTCCTCCAAGGTGCCTAAACTTGAAACCCTCCTTTTTAACACTAAATATAGGGGTTTATTGAAAAACAAACTACCAGCCTTCACACAACCTTGAAAACACCTCAAATAGGTTCAAATACCTCTACACATACTTGTTCAATCAAGAAATAATTCTTACCCAAACTATTAAATACTTTACCATACCAAAACCTCACTATTTCACTTGGAAAACTCAATTTCCACACCTAGGGCTTCATGCCCAACACCCCTTTTGGCCTCCCCTATGAAGAATCAACATGAGAACACCTATTTCCTTATATATTAGATTCATTCCACAAGTTACAATATCCACATACAGTGGAATGGGTCAAATTTGCATTTTTAAGACTTACAAACCCTTAAAACCAGGTATAAAAACCAATCACCAAGAAATTGATATAACTTTCACCCAAAACCATGTTAGATACTGAAATAAAATGAAAAGAGAAGCTAACACATTCCACTAAATGAATTCAGGTCATATTTAGATCAACTTGCTAATGTGTGGGCCATACAGTTCTGAAATAATAATGGAAACTTGGAAAATTAGGAAAAAGCAATAGTATTATAATTGATTTTTGCTCCAAGTCTTCAAAAAGTTAATGAAATTGATGGTTTCCACCTTTTTATGCCTTTTCTCACCAAAAATAACTAACTCTATCAAACTAAACTACCTTTTGAAGTTCCTGACCGTTGGTATTCCACCAACTTACAAATTTGCAATTTTTAATTGACATCTTTTTGCAACAATGTGCAATTTTGCAATATTAACAATATTGACACCCTAATCACCTAACAAGACTCGGAAATGACTCAATACAATATAAAATGGTCTTGATGACCTTATTTAGAGACAAAATGACTCCACACCTAGAGCCTACTCATCATCACCCTTAATTGAATTTTTTTGTTCAAAGGTGCTACTGCACCATATAGCCCAACTTTGAATTTTTCCAAGTCTCTTGGAAAGATTGTTGTAACTTGTCCTCTTTTGTGCACTTCAGATCTTTGACCATCTTTTTTTGTTTCAACAGGCTCACTTTTCCTTTGCTGATCACTAGGCTTGACATGCTTTACCTTTCCTTCTCTTGAAACATGCTTCATTCTATCACACTATATTGTGGGTTGTTCCTTAAATTTTACATCACTGAACTTTGAAGTTATGCCACCTTTCTTCTCTACACACAAATCATCATCAACTACCTTCTCTTCCATTTTTTTTTTAGGCTTAATCCTCTATCCAATGATTTTTTTCCTTGCATCTTTCTCACTGTCAAACCTACAATCCTCTTTACCAACAAACTAAGGAACCTTTGTCCTCTTATCCACTATCCTACCAATCTAAAAGACCTTTATTTCAACACCATTCAATTGGATCTTCACTTCTTTCACTGTAATAGGGTGCATGACTATCCCAACTAGTATTCCTTCACTCTTTTCTTTCCTTTTCATAGGATTTTCACCCTTACAGTACATTGTAATAGACCTAGACAAAATTCAATCTTTTCTCTTCCACATGAAGGCATCCTTTTTCACAACTGATTACATATTATCTTCATTTCTTCTCTCTATTGTCCCAACTTTTTCATGCCTTGGAATGCCTACTAGTTCCTTATTCTTATTATCCATCAACACTTACAAACTATTTTCTTCCAAACATGATTATCTCACCTTACTCTTTAGTTTCTTCATTCAATGGAGTTAGAATGAACGTTCTCCTGTCCTTTACAATCGTATAAGTGTTTTGTCTTCCATCATAGATTTCAAACCTATCAAACTACCAAGGCCTTCCAAGTAACACATGGCAACAACTCATAGGAAAAATATCACATACAACCTTATCTCTATATCTACCAGTTTTAGATTCAATTTAAGCTTGTTCACTCACCACAATGGATTGATTATCATTTACCCAAGATAATTTTTAAGGAGTTTCTCTAGGTACTCTTTTCAAATTCAATTTATCCACCATTTCACTATTTACCATGTTATCAGTGCATCCTGAATCCACTATCACCTTAAACACCTTGTTTTTTCATCTACAAGTTTCCCTAAATAATGCTCTTCTTTGAATCAGATCCTTCTCCTTGGAATTCTTTAGGATTTGTCTCTTCATCACCAAAATTTCACCTACTTCAGGAGCAACATGAAGACTATTGGAGTTTGAACTTTTAGCCTTATCCTCCTAAAAAATTTGTGCTCTTCTTTTAGTTTTCCTTTCTCCTCCACTTGATGTTGAACCAAATTTTTTAGGGCATTTGTAAGAAGGATGACCAAATTCATTGCAATTGTAACACCTACCAACAAAGATGTCTGAATTTCTTCCACCACCAAATCTGCCCCTTGTTCCTCTAGAGCCACCTCTGAAATCTTCAACTTTCTCTTCCTTTTTGTGGACATCTTCTTGGTTCTCACTTTCTTGTCTTGGAGTAGAGAAAGATACCCTTCCTCTTGTAGTGTTGCCTCTTCCTCTAACTATCTTCTCTTTTCTTCTTTTTACTTTCTCTTCAACCTTTAATGCCATTTGATGACATTCTTCTACACTCATTGGATTAAGAAAAGCCAACTCATCCTGTATATTCAATCTCAAACCACCCAAGTACCTAGAAATTTCCTCATCCTCATTCTCATTATGGTTAGATCTCATACTTAATTTGTAAAACTCTTCAGTGTATGCTTTTGCATCCATCTCTTTTTTCCTTAAACCTTGTAACTTCTTAAACATCTGAAGAGAATAATTAGAAGGGATAAACTTACCTTTCATCTTGGCTACCATCTTGTCCCATGTCACAATATTGGATTTACCTTGCTTCCTTTTTTCTAATTGCAAATAATCCCACCAAAAAAGTGCATGACCTTTAAGCTTTTTCTTAGCAATCTTGACTCTATGTTCTTCTAGAATGTCTTCACACTAAAAGTAGTTTCCCAAAGATGCTATCCAATCTAGTAACTCTTCTTCATTCGTGTTTCCACCAAACTTTTGAACATCAATCTTCACCTTATCTTTGTCACTTTTGACTACCTTCAACAATTTGGCCATTCTCTGATCTTCTAGATCAGGTTCTTCCTCTACATATTCAAGCTCTTCTTCCTCTTCTTCATCTGAATCACTTTCAACTTCTTCTCTTCCCTTTATTGTTTCCAAGGCTGCCAACCTTTCTTTCAGTTCTCTGATCTCTTTAATATAACGATCCTTCAAATCATTAATCTCCTTTGTGACATTCTTTCCTTTAGGAGGAATCTTTTTAGTTTTGCCTCTTCACCTTCCACTCTTTCCACTACAAACTACAATCTTCTTCCACAAAGATCTGGTACCTTCACTCTTATACCAATTGATTCACATTAGGGTGGGTCCTGACACTACACAACACAATTTCAATGCACACAACAACTCATCAAGTCACCAATCCTTCAAATTCTCTCCATCTCATCAGATCCTCACCATTCCTTGTAGTAGAATAGTTTGACTCAATTAGGTATATCTTTTAGAGAAGGTCCTCTCAATTCAAGATAAAAAAAAATTTAGGGACCCATTAGGGTGTGTAAACATATATCACCACAACTCAATGGGTTTCTTTAGAACAAATTCTCCAAAACCTTTCTTTTACAATGACTAGACCTCAAATTAGGTCTATTTTACAAAGAGGCTCTACTTTAAACTTTCCCTTTCACTCAAAATTCATTTGGGAAGCAATCCAAAAACTACCAAACCTAGGATTTCACAATTTTTTTACAAAGACACTTCCTCCAAGGTGCCTAAACCTTAAACCCTCCTTTTTAACAGAAAACATAAGGTTTTATTGAAAAATGCATTACTAGCCTTCAAACGACCTTTCCAACACCTCAAATATGTTCAAATACCTACTAAAATACTTATTCAATAAATAAATAACACTACCCAAAACTATTACATACTTTACCATACCAAAATCTAACTATTTCACTTGGAAAACTCAATTTCCACACCTAGGGCTTCATGCCCAACACTCTTTTTGGCCTTCCCTATGACCAATCAACATGAGATAACATATTTCCTAATATATCAGACTCATTCCAGAAGTTACAGTAGCCACAAAGAGTGGAATGGGTTAAATTTGCATTTTTAAGACTTATAAACCCTTAAAACAGGGTATAAAAACCTATCACCAAGAAATTCATCTAACTTTCACCCAAAACAATGTTAGATACTCAAATAAAATGAACATAGAAGCTAACACATTTCCCTCAATGAATTCAAGTCAGACTTAGATCAACTTGCAAATGTATGGGTCATACAGTTCTGAAACAATAAGGAAAACTCAAAAAATCTTGAAAAAGAAGTAGTATTCCAATTGATTTTTGCTCCAAATCTTCAAAAATTTATTGACATCGATTTTTTCCACCTTTCTATGACTTTTCCCAACAAAAGTAACTAAATCTACTAAACTAAACTACCTTATAAGTTCTTGACCATTGGTATTCCACCAACTTACAAATTTGTAAGTTTTAATTGACATCTTTTTGCAACAATGTGCAATTTTACAATATTAACAATAGTAATTCCCTAAACACCTAAAAAGACTCAAAATTTACTCAATACAATATAAAATGTTCTTGAAGACATTATTTAGAGACAAAATGAATCCACACCTAGAGCCTACTCATTATCACTCTTAATTGACATTTTTTGTTCAAAGGTGCTCATGCACCAAGGTTCAATGTTTGCACTTCTTCTCAGATCTCAGGTCTTGAAACTTCTAGATTTGGCCTGTAGGAAAGTTTCTATGAAGATGAAACATTTGCAATGCAACTTTGCAACATTATAACTTTGAACTTTAAATGATCTTTAAATCTTCAATCTAAATTTTCAAACACAAACATGCAAGAGAGGCAAAACTTGTTGCTTGTTAGTAAATGGGGGTTTTCTTTGGTCAAACCGCTTGTTGGTAATTAAATCTTGGAATGAAATAGAATAATGAAGGGAAATGATGAATGAACAAAATTCTATGTTGCAACTCACCAAACCCTTGTTATCAAATATGCAAACATGTCTGAAATTAATAGATTTAATGTAGATCTTGAATTGAATGAATGCTTGATAGATCTTGGCTTGAATAGCTTGCTTGAATCAAAACCCTACATCACAAATGTTAGCTCAAAAAAACACGTGATGCAAGAACAAATTTGACATGATACTTGAATTTTGATGATGGCTCCAAATTCTTAATGAATTACTCTTGAATTCTCTTGTGAACTCAATTATGCTATTAGGAATGATCATTCAACTTTCCTAGTCAAAAATGAGAGAAAGAACCTGAAATGAAGAAAGTAGGGGTCTCTCTTTTGCTTCTAGGGTTTTGGAACTAAAAGGAGAGAGGCTATTTCCAGCCTTCCACTCAAGAACAAAACCTTGAGACTTCAATACAAAGGAGATTGAAATCTATCAAAATGACTATCATAGGTTCTGAATGAGATATAATGAGGGGTTTAACATGAAGAGTAAGGTTGGAAAAGATAATGAAATGCAAAACATAGTGTGAAATGTAAACTAATGCTAAATGACCTAGAAAAATGAACAGAATATAGTAAAAGGATATGAAACTAGAAATGTGCACTTGGAAACCTTGAAGTGAATATAAATGGCTCTGAAATTCTAGAAATTCTAACTTTTTGACTAACTAGGACTCATTCACCATTCTGGGCGAATTAGTCCCAGATCAAGGTTTTTGCAACAAAAGTTTGTTTCAGGAAAAAGGGTATTAGAATTTGTAAATAGATCTGGAAAACAAATACAATGGGAATAATTAACCACTATTGGGGAATTAGTCCCATTCCACTTTTTTAGAGATTGAAAGCTTTGATTTGTACTCCAACACTTGCCCTTTCCTTCTAACTTGAGTTATGGATCTGAATATGTGAAAAACACCTACATAACATAATTCAACTTGATTTGCTAATGAGGGGTTTTCATTGGTCAAACCCCTAGTTTGTTAATTAAACCTTGATAAGAGTAATGAAATGTGCATGAAACCCTAGCCTTAAGTGTGGCTAAGACTAAGAAATATGAAATGTGATGCTGTCCTATTCTAATGTGCAAGAATATGATGCAATGATGGAAATGTAAAGATGAATACCTCACTTGTGATGATCTATAATCATTCCAAGTGATCTCTAATGATTCTTGTACCTTCCTTAGGTTGAATGTAGAGTGACAATGGAAGATAGAATCGCTTAGGAAACAAGTCTTCAGGCTTGGCTTGATAGCTAGTTGCATCTCCCCAACCTAGAATCCATCATGATTCACCATAGGAATCCATGATTAACCCTTAACAATGCTATATCTTGATTGAAAGTGAGATTGAAGACCTACAAAAATTCTTTAATGTTTCTCCAATGCTTCAACTTTACTTTTTTTTGGAATTATAATGCTCTTGTGAAAGATTGCTTGATGCTTGACTCCTAAAAATGTTTTCTCAAAGTGCTTAAATTATTCTTGGATTGTGAAAAATGACTTAGAAGATTTCTTTTAGAGGAATTGACACCTAATTGACCATTATTTATATCTCAAAGGGAAACATTCACCAAAAATTTTAATTAAATTGACAAATTCCCACTCAAATTTAAAAAAGACCCAAAATGGGACTCATTCACCACACTTGGAAAATGGGTCCCACCTCAGGGGTCTCATTCACCTAAGGTGGCAAATGAAATCCACCTTAGCTTTTTGAGGTGGTTTTATGGGTTTTTCAGTGTTTTGAATGATTTATTAAGATTTTTAAGTGAAATGAGCCTCGAGATCCAAAATAATGGGTCTTAGGGGCCTATAAATGATGATTTTAAAGGGTAATTAATGCAAGGGTGCTCAAATATGTCCAAATTAAGTGTGAAATTACCTATTTTTCAAGAATGCACAATTTTATACACTACATTTAGCCCCCACTTTAGCACCCATATGACTCTAGGTGCATATGTAGGCTAAATGAATCCAATGATGACTTTTGTTTCATAAAAGGATACACATATAAGTTTAATCATGATATGAGAGAATGAAGCCCCCACTATAGCTTATCTGCAAAACCACAATGTTAGGAACCATATCCTACAATATGAATCTATTAGGTGTCAAAAAATCCTTTTATCAAACCTCTATCAAGAAATCAAATTTGAGGGTAGATGTATGCCCCTTTGATTTTTCTTACTTTACAGAGGTGGAATCAAGGTAGCAATCCAACCACATCGAATAAGGTAAGTTGTATCATAGTGAATTTTCAAGTAGCATGCCACATAATGATAGACAATTGATGATGTTAGGAGTGGAATCATGATTCCAACACAACAAACGATGTCAAAAACAAAGCTCACTAGCACCTGTTATGTTAGTTTTAATGAAATGTACTTTTTAACTCTATTATAGTAAAAACCCTAGTTTTAACATACATAAGAGAAAAAAGTGAAATAAATTCTAACTTATCTTATCATTTACCTTTTTGTAGTTTGAAAGTGATTGAAGAAGAGTGAAATATGCCTAGTAGACAATATTACATGCTTGCAAGACAGGATGTGTTGTAGGACCAGGCGGCATGTGGCGAGTGTCATCATGAGGTGAGTTGATTCTTCTACCTTCTCTTTGTCCTTATGCAATATTTTTTATGATTTTATGCATTTATAGGTTAATTTTAGGGCCTTGGATATTTTTTTGCTAAGCATCCCAATTTTTTGTAAAGTGTCACATTTTTTTGTAAAGTGTTTCTTTTATTTGCGAAGTGTCTCAAAAGGGTTCTAAAGTGTCTAAGTCCTTTAGGAAAGCACACTAGAGAAACTTTAGTACACTTTTATGATTTTTGATGTAAAAATTGAAGAGTATAGACTCCTTATAGGACATATTTTTTCTTTTTTGCTAGGTTCCCACCCTTTTGCATCAATTTCTAGGTGGTAGGTAGCTCAATCTTCTTAGAGATTTAATCCCCACTCTTTCAGTGGAGAATACAAAGCTGATACAAACTATAGGATTATAATGGGAGTACCTCATGCTCCCCATGAGGTACCATGATGTGATGTTAATGTCGCTAGCTGAGCATTGGGATGCTGACACATGCAAATTCTATCTACCAACTGAAGATATGACTATCATGCTAGAGGTCATACACCAAATACTTTGAGTTCCCATTTATAGTCAATGAGTATGTTTCTGAGCGGAGCAATCATTCCATGAGATGATAGATGGCATGCATTACTACCTTTGCAGACTAGTACATGATGAGAGGGTGAGGGCACAAATTGATTTTTTGATGCTATTATATTCATGAGCCCCACTAGTTAGATGGGTTATGATTCTTATAGTTGCATTAGTACTCATCCGTGATGGTAAGGGAGCACACTTGGAGGGAGGACTAGTATATATGATATGAGGGATGGCAGAGCACCAAACATTATATTCCTGGGGGCAATGTATCCTAGTGCAATTATATTATGATCTTGGATGGTTTGTCTATTGGGAGGTGGAGAATATGGTACATTATACACTTTTACAAGTTTGGTTCCTTGAGCATATTACTTGTACCAGACCTATTGACTTATCATTTCAGATATCCTTGGGGTATCCTTGTGCCTTTAGCTATCCTCTACATCAGGTTTGGTAATATGGTGATCTACACTTCTAGAGAGTGCAATTTGTATGATTGGAGGAGGATAAGATCCTTTAGAGACCTTATCATCTTGTGCTTCAGTGTCAGATCACACTTGACAGATGAGGAGATTATAGCTCGATATATTTTTTATTGGTAGACACGATAATGTAGCACATCCCTTCTACTATGATCAAGTCATGCAATAGCTTGGACAAATTAAAATAGAACCTAGGGCACAACCCTTCTTCAGGAGATCAGTGTTGAGTGCTTGGAGACTTGGGGATTCAGTACGGTTCACTGCAAAGGATGTTGTCTTCAATGACTCTGGGTACTTAGATCATGATATGCCTCCAATATTCGATGCATATGATGTGAGTGACACAAATGACTATGAGGAGTGGTGGATAGTATTGTAGACACTCAAAATATTCTAATTGATATCGTGCACTTGATCCTGATTTACTAACACTCGTTCTTCCTTAATCATCTCAACACTAGCCAATTAATTGAATAATCTTTATTTAATTAATTTTCTTTAAATCTGATAATAAACTTTGTCAACCTATTTCATTATCTCCTATTTTTCATCTTTTAATTAAATTAATCAATTTTATTTAATTAAATCCTAATGTTCTTCTAATTAAATAAATAATTTTCGTTAATTAAAATCCTAAAGCTCTAATATCTTCTCATATGATATAAAGAAGCCCAAACATTTAAACCATGTGTCACAAATCAACTAATCTCATATAAGTTAATTAATCCTAAATTAATTAACTCCTAACACTAATCCCCCATTCCTCTAGCTTTTGACTACACCCTAAGGTAAGTCAACCTTGGTCAAGTTGCACATTTAAATCAATTTATTTGATTTACTAATTACCTTATTTTCTTTCAAAAGGGCATCTTCCTAGAATATCCCACCCATTTGACTTTTCCCTCCTAAAGGAATTTTTTCCTCTTTCTCAAGCCACCTTGGCATTAAAGATCTCTTACACAAGCCACCTTGGCTTTAAATAGCTCTTACACCTCCTCTTACACAAGCCAACTTGGCTTTAAATGGAATCTTACACATTATCTTACACAAGCCACCTTGACATTTATTCTATTTACATATCACATCTCCCAAAATATGCTCACACATGTGTGAGCACATCTCCTCTGAGATTCATTAGCATGTTGACAAGTGGCATTAATATATTGGTCTATTCTATAATCCCACACTCATCAAATTCCTTCACTCTTCCATCCTTGGCTTCTATAAATAGAGGCATCATTTTCACAATATGGATCCATCAACTAAGAGCATAATCACTATAGGCATTTGAGTTCATAGCATTTCATCTTTCTTATCTATTTTAGTAAGATTATAGGCAATTTCATACTTGTTCATCACAAATTCATCAAGCTTATCAAGGGGCTAGTAAAAGGCTTCTTTCCACATCAAAGGAGCACTAATCCCCCTATGGGAGCCTATTTTGAGCATTAGAATAGCACTTTATTAGTATATTACTTGATATTCTACTTTGTTTTCATGTTCTTATGCTTAGATTAATTTCATACGGAATGCTTGTTTACACTTGTTTATTGACTAGTGTTTGTTTGTTTGTTCATGATTAAGCAGGTCTAGGAAAGACATTCACATTTTGGCACTAGAAGGAGGTGAATTTCTTGAAATTAACATGCTTTTTTTGGTCATTTCTGTCATTTTTTTCCTTTTTTTACTTTCCTAGGACACATCGATTTTGAACAGATAAAGAGTGATGCAATCATTTTAGTGTCACTATATGGCGATGTTGCCTCTATGACCAAATCATCTTGCTGTATGAACTATTCTGATGCTGGTTGTCCAAACTCCAAAGAGCAACGCTAATAGAAATAGTGACAAATTTGTTGCCTCTATTTTCTCCACAAAGTGACATTGATTTAGCAAAGCAACGCTACAAGCTACAAATAGCAATGCCTTCATGAGAAGTGATGTTGGGTCTAGGTAAAATGTATTTTTCAAATTTATTTTAAGATGTGCTTTTATTATTTGATTTCTTTGGACCCCTGACCTATTTTGTGGCTTTGTTTTTTGTAGGTTGATCAACTTTTGTAGGTTTTGGTGAAAAAGAAGGAGAAGAAACAAGGAGAACTATCTATGGCATTTCTTTCTTCAAAATTGTAAAAAAAAAAAATTATTAACACTTTGGGGACATTTATAATCCCATATTTGGACATTGTTACCTTTAGTTTTAGGACTCAACTATGTTTTGTTTGGGTTTTAAAAAGAAAACACAAAATCTTTTTTTTCTTTTTCTCAAAGTTGGTTAAAAAGAACCTTAGAAACTCAGTAGATTTTATTTGGGTCTTAAAAATTGAACAATCAACTTCACACTCAAATTTAGTGCTCTAAAAACAACTCACTATTATCTTTGAGGATTTAAAAAGAGCTTGTCTTTGTTCTTATTTTTGTAATCTTCTTTACAAAATTTGGTCATTTTCAAATGTGTATGCACTTCTCTCGCTCTTCATGGTGATCTTGACAATCAAAATAATTTTTAGTGACATTAGGTTGTCTAAAATATTACATCCACATTTCAAATTTGGGTCTTAAAATTAAACAAAACATGCGAGTGTGAAGAAAATGCATTGTGTGTGCTCCCTCCTAAATGCGTTAGGTGATTGAACTACAAATGCAATTCTTCGCTATTGTTTAACCTTAGAGAGCTTTCATTGGTGGGAAAAATTACTCACCCCAAGGGAATGACTCAAACTGGTAATGAGCTAAATGCCAAGCTACTCCCAACTGGTATACAAATTAAAATGTTGAGGAAATCTCATCATTATAGGAGCTCCTACGAACAAGAAGGTGATACTCTTTATGTGAGTTGATCTTTCCTCTCGTTTGGCCTTCTGAATGGGTGCCTTTATTACAAACCAATTTGTGTAGAAGCCAAAATCCATATCTATTTGTTGGTGTGAGGAGATTGGACCTTTGAAGTCATCCCACGTACTTGCGGTTCTAAGTAGAGATGAAGAGTTTGTCATGGGAGATTCATGAGAACTTGAAGCTTGGCTGACACAAGAAGTATGTGCTAAGAAAGGGGGAGCCAGTGTGATCAAAATTCTAATCATCCAATTTGAATAAGTGTAGCTAGAGAAATCCAAGTGTGAATCCAACAAATATTGTCATTTCTATCCTAGGGTTGTGCATTGTTTCAAAATCAGAACACTTTTCTTGGATCTAAAACTTTGGAAAATAAACACTCAACATATTGTTGGAATTTAAAACCCTTTGGGAGGAAAAAATACCTTTGAAAATTCCACATGTTACTGCTTGTACCTTGATAATGTTGTTAGCAATTCTGCTTCCTATGATTGGGGAGATCCAGTTTATGATCAGTGCATTGAGTTCTCAACATTGAAGATGATGATACTTTGATATGTTTTGATTTGCAATTTGATATTACATCCAATTCAAGTGAAGGTAAAAAAGAGGAAGTGGTTGAAACAATAGATCAGAACAATGATCTATTGAGTTGTGAACAAATTTCAGATTTGTTGACCATAGGATATCAAAAATTTGCACATGAGGACAACTCTAAGTTGTTGTGTGCAGCCCCTATTAACTTTGACAGTGGTGATGACCTTCAAGATGCAAGGTATGATACAAGTGACTTTGATTCTTTTTCCAATGATGAACTAGTTGATCATGATGATGATCATATGGATGAAGATAAACAACAAATTGATTGTAATGATGCACTGTATGATGAGTATAAAGATATGGACATTGATGTAAGTTCAAATATCTCTTTTGATGAGCTTGAAATAGAAGATGACCATGAGGTTTATGCATCCAATGAGTAAAATATTGAAGATTCTAATGAAGATTTTGACAAGTCTTTCTTTGCTGACTTGAATGAGCCTAGACATGAGTTTTTTCATGTGGATTTTAATGCTGATTTCAATGAGAAATCAGATTGTTCTTTTGAACCATAATTGCTCGTTGTTGAGAAACCTTTTAATATTGAAGAGGTTGATACATTATGTTCAGAGGATGATGATTCAAAAATCTCTAATGACTCTCAATACCAACATGATGAAGAACAGTCACAAAGTGTGCTAATGCATGAGTGTATTTGTTTGCATACAATTGGAGATGGTTTGCATGATGAGCAAGATCTTTTGGTAAGTTCTTGTGATAGTTTTAATTTTGATATGCAAACTAGTAATAAGTTTGAGTTTAACAGTTCCAGCCTCAAGGCAAAATGTGAGTGCTATTTTTGTCAGCTAGGAGAGGTTTTCATAGAATGTGGCAATGTGAAAAACACTGAAGCGAGTTGTTTTCAGCTTGAAAATGATTTAAATGATGAATGTAATCAGTTGTTGCCACATAATAATAAACATTTTGAATGTATGCCTAACTTTCAACTACATAGGGGTTATGAACGTGTTGATAATTTTGTGAATGATTGTCTGTTAGGGGGTACCAACATGTTTCATGAGGCGGATGGTTGTGATCAAACTATGCTTTCATATGGTCTTGATTATTATTTTTGAATCATGTCACTTGATGCAAAATAAAATAATGAAGAGAGTGGCAGTGATGTGGTCTGTTTGGTCTGGTTTTCATGTGATAACAATGCTAAATAGAGAGTAAGCTCACATTTGCACAAGGGTAGTTTGGTATTGATGTTTGCAAAGATACACTCACCAGTATTGTGGTTTGAAAAAGGAAAGCATAAGTTGAGGGAGATTGGCTCTTTTTTATATAATTGTGTTTGACAAAGGTAAATTTTGATTCCCATTTTTCATTTGATGACCTGGTGTCATCAAATGAAGTTAAAAAACAAGGTTGAATAAAGGAGTAGTTTGAGGACACCTGATGGACTCAGCTTTTGGTCTACTCTCTAGAGATCTAGAATCTTGCTATTCCCATAGGGGGCATACATCCCCAGTTAGAGCCATTGATGGCACTCTCAAATTTTGTAAATTTGAGATGCCTATTTCAAAATTTTGTTTCTGCACTTTTAGGAGTGCACCTGATGAATCAATCGGGGGGACCCACTTTGGAGGCTTATAATTTAAAGCCTATTGATTTTTGTGCAAAACACAATTGCAGACATACTCAATTGACCTATGTGAGAAGGCATGTCAAATTTTAGCTTCCCATGATAAGTTTTGAAAAAGTTTTGAAAAGTGAAGCTGGAGGGTTTTGACACTGTTCTGTTGTTTGCAGACTGTTTGTTTTGTGAAACAACTTCTTGTTTGAGCTTGGTTTTCGCAACCAATTCACTGTCATGTCAAAATTAATGATGCTATGTATTTCCCTTATCAAGATGATCTCACATTTTAGTTTTTAGAGCCTCATGATCTGATTTGTTATTTTTAGTAGATCAAAACCGAATGCAGTTTGTTCAGTTTCACATCTGCATTCCTGACAACCTTTCTGAGTGGACAACGTACTCAGGGTATCCTAATGTTCCACTGTGTTTCATGGCAGCTCGTCGGGAGTTGATTCACTAATTTTACAAATTGGTAGTTGAGTGAGTTTTAGTTGGTTCAAAACAGCTATTGTTTCAGAAAATTTTAATCTGGCAACTTCTCCGATTAATATCTGGTTCCTCGAGATCTTTTTCTCTGAGTTGTCTTTTTCACTATAATTTTGGGTCAAATTACTATATGGTTGCAAGTTTTTATGGTTTCACGAGGTCATTTGATTGGTTTCCTAGATTAATTCCTGAGGCAACTTGACCTGTTTTACCCATTTTGCAAAAGTGACAGAAAACAATTTCTGAAGGCAACCCAGTTTATCATTTCACTTCAAATGCATCCAGATGTTGTCCTAGGATTATTTGAGTTCAAAACTTGTTTGAAAATGAAATTTTTTTAGCCGGACCCACATGTGGCCCAACATGCTTTGCACAATATGAGATTGCAAATGTTTGCAGCATTGTAGCCACTTCAAATAAATCATTCTGGTTGAACAAATATGGTATAAAATTCTCATAGGTGTGATATCAAAGTGGTAATCTTTAGGGTGTTGAGAATATTTTCATATAGGTTCTACATAGCTGGCACAATGTTACAATCAAAGGTTGTCAATAATGTTTTCAGTATTGATTTTGAAATAAGAAGAGGTATGTGATATTGAGAAAGTAGAATCTTCTATGAGGAGGCTTATACTTGGAGAAGGGTACTTCACTTGAGTTATCATGGGGACAAGTTGTTAGACCATTTGAACAACTGCACTATGCTTAAAGAATAAGTCTTAATGCTTCCTAGTGATATTAATTTTATCAAATGCTTTGAGTATGGTGAAATAAAAGTTGAATGGAAACATTGATGCAGATAAAGGTGAAATATGGGCTATATCCTAAATCTTGAAATTGATCAGAGTACAAGATCAGGGGGAATACTTATCAGGGGGAAGCTTGTCTCTACAAAATGTATGGAAACATATGCAAGGCATATGAAATGTTTGGCAGAATTTTCAAACTATGTAATCTCATCGAGTGTCATAATTGAGGATGTGCACAGCGGTTTGTTGGAAGTGATTTTGTTATTGCCAAACAAGTGAAATGGAGCAACAACTATAGGCACATAGTGCATAAAATGGATTTTTTGTTAAGTCTTTAGAACTTTCATGCAGATGTAAATATAGGCCCACGGCCTGTGGCATGGTGGAAGGCTCATGTGTGGCATAAGCCAGATGGATGGAGTGCCTATGCCATCAAGCTACAAAGGACGGTGCAAGGTGAGAGTTGGGCTCAAACTAGCTGAGGGGCACAGGTGTATGAGGAGGCTCACACGGCCAGCATTTGGAGGTGGGGGTCAAAGCATAGTGGGAGCCCGTGACCAGCTTGAAGGGAACATAGTCGTGACTATGGGCGTGACCTACAACATGGAGGGAGTGCGCGCCAACAAGAGAAGCCCATGCACAATAGGTGAAGAATGAGGAGTGCACTGGTCAAAGAGGAGATTGGCTTGCACCATGTCAACAATAAGGGAAACTCCAAGCAAATGCAAGAAGTAGCCCATGCTTATGAAAGTGGATGCAATGTGGAGGGTGCCAATAGGAGGCTCACACAATGCAACTGGCAAGTGAGGTCGATGGAGGAGAAGATCAAGTGAATGGCGCAAACAGGGAAGAACAAATGCAGAGCATGGGAACACTCCAGAAAATGAATTTAGGGCCAACCTTGTAGACCTCACAACAAATTTGGTGATGTCGTTAAAAAGGTGTGAGGTTGGCGAGAATGGAATGAAAAACATTTAAAATTAAATGTTTGAGAGCATAATAGGTGGGCCCAATTTCTCATTTTCATTGGAAAATGCAAAGGCACAAGCAATTTTAACCCAAGCTCGCATGCTTCACAAGAAATTTGGTGACATCAGGTAAAAGGTGCGAGGTTGGTGAGAATGCATGGGAGGAGCCCTTTTTAAAAATTTCAAAAGGTTAATGATGTTTGTGATTAAATGAGCGGGGTGGGCCCAGTGCAAAATTTTAAATGGTAAAACATGCCCGGGGGTAAATTTTTGTTTTTTCCCAAGTAAGTGGAAGGTGAATAAAATATTCATGGGGAAATATTATAAAATTATTTTATAGATCATTTTATTTGCAAAATGTGAAATATTTAAATGATGCACGGGTAAATAGTTTGTTTGCCAGACATGTTTTTTATTATTTTATAAAACGCAATGTGTGGGTGGAATGTTTTTATCCACAAAGGTAAAATGGTAGTGAAATGTTTTTCATTTATCAATGCCACATGATTATTATTTTATTGCTTGGCAATAAAGTGTAACACCGGGTGAAAGTTTTAAATGGAGAGTGAATTAAATATTCACTGGTGGTGTTTTATAAAGTGAATTTATTCATTTTATAAATAGGTATATGTGTTGAGTTTTTATATGCAGTAGTATTAAAGAGCATAAATATTAAAGTTATTAAACTTTAATATATGAAAGTAAAATAAACCTACAACATTATAAAGTGGGGAAATATTTCAAAGTATAATGTGCTGCAAGTAAAGTGAGCAAAAATAGAATTTTGCACGGGAAGAGGATATTTTCTAGTTGGGTGAATTTGGAGATTCTCCACATGGGCATGCTTTCAGTTACTAGGCAATCATGAGCTGATGTTGTTTTTGAGGGAATAAGTTTGTTGTTGCAAAGGAAGGGAGATAAATTATTTTCAGTTGATGGATCAACGGTAAATGGAGCTTCCAGATGGAATTTTCAGATCAAATTTAGGGTTCCTCCTATTTGCTTCTCTTCTTCTATATCTTCTATTATTCTCTCATTGTAAAGGGTTCTGAGATAGGTTCTAAGTTTTGGTATTGGACTAGGTAGATAGAGAATTGTAATTTCTGAGCCATTGTTTGAGTCTGTAAGCTATAATTCTATGAATTCATGAGTAAATACAACTAGTTTATGCAATTAACATCATGAAGGTGTTTCCACATTCATGAATATCATCATATTGTCTCCATATTTGTACACTTTTAGTTATATAAATTCAATAATACAAGGTGTTGTTTGATTTTATCATCTCAAGTTTCATGAGATTGTTTTGTTTGTTCATTGTTCTATTTCAAGGAAATAGTTAGAATGATTTGAGCATGTGATTGTGATTTTAGGTGTGCAGATGGGATTTGATAAGAAGAATCCGATTGATAACAAGAGAGGGATTGTTGGTGCAAGACACTAACAGTTGATGCAAAGCATCAACAATTTAAATCCACTGGTTGAAGATTATTTGCTGAGAAATTCGTTTTATGTGTTTGACTCCATGACCCAGAAGTGGCACTGATCTTTTATGCAGTTTTGTGCATCTCAGAAACAAATTTAAATGCAAAATCATTTCTAATCTTATTGTTTAGCTGGTTGTGTGTCTTGCTTTCCAATGGCTGAGAAAGGGTGGAGTTACTGAAAATTTAGCCAAGTTTAAAGTTGTCAATGCTTCCCTTAGTGTTGTTTCATTGGGAATTATCTGCTTTGTAAAACAATGTCAGTGTATGAGTGAATTAAGTTTTGAGAATTGTTTAGGTTTACCCACCTTGGTCCTACAGAGCCAAAAGTGTAGGAGATGTCAATCTTTGAATGAATCTTGTTAGTGGGCCACTAGCCTTTTTTTTTGTTTAGTATAGAGGTTGGCTACCTCTTCAAGAATTTCAAAGCCTAGCTGGGTTGTTATTTTTAAACACCAACATACCTAGGGGTTCTTTTCCCTAGAATGCTTCTAAACATTTGGACCTACATCTTAATTTATTTCCCCCAAAGCCAATAGAGGGAACCATTTCCTTGATTCTCTTGATTTCCAGATAATGGACCTTGTAGGATGAAAAGAAATTGAGACATAGACATTCAGTTTGAGAACTAAACAAGAAATTGTAGATGTGGTAAAAACAACCAAATCTAAACAAGACAAAAGAAAATTGAACCTCACATGTGCTTGACCTCATGATTTCCCACAAATTCAAAGTTCCTAAATCAAATTGTCATAAGCACCTTAGTCCAAAGGCTCTCCAAAAACATATTTCAAGACTTTATGAAGTTAGAGAGAGATTGGTCTATAATTTTTACAAACGTGCTTCAATGGACAATCCCAATTTGTACTCATTGTATTATTGTCAAAATATAAGTCTTTTCCAACTTTTTGAGTTTCTCGCATAGGAAGTATAGCATATTCTTCAATACCAAGGTCTTGTAAAAACAAGTCTCTCTAGGTTCAATATAGGATCAAAACTAACACTCTCATCCATCCTCCCCAAACATCAATCAAAATCCAATCTCACAAAAAAATCTTATAATCTTGGAAAAAATAACTCATGCTAGACTTTTGGTAATCCTTCAAATCAAAATTAAAAATCAACTTGTTTGACTAAGTGTGTGTGGGTGAATCCTTCTTAATACACTTAGTTAAATTATCATCTTGTGGAAATTTTTTATTCCAAGATAACATCCAACATCTTGGGTTTTATGAGTTAATTATCCAAAATCCAAATCAAATTCAAATCAAATCCCACATCAAAATCCAAAAAATCCTAAAGTCTAGTATCCATCCAAGGTTATTAAGAGTTCAATCCTTCATATCATCCATCTTTAATTTATCCCGTCATCATCATTTGATCCTTAAAAAAAATTATATTTTCTTCTTTGTACCTAAATTTTAGAGCAACCTAAGGAATTCAAGGTTTATCGAGCATATTCCTGAAAGTTGATCCTTATTTTATGATCCAAACTAGATCTCAACACAAGAGAAACATGGAGCAAAAATAAGAGACATCCACTTCAGTGACTTGATTCAAACCACACCTAAATTTAACCCCATCAAATCTAGCAATCCCCCACTTAATTTTCCTCAACAACCACAAGATCCTCAAGAGGGAGGTTGCCAAGTGGAGGACATCACCAACAACCCCCTAGGAATGACTCAAGAAAAAATCATGGAGATGGTCAAAATCCCTGAAACCCACGAGATTTTCAATAGAATGATGAGACTCAATCTTTCATAATACATGCTAGCATTATCAAAGGAAGGGGCTAAAATACCTTTTGATTATGACATAAGCACTATTATGGAACAACCTCTTGGGATTATGCCACTGGTATCATTCAACCCATCCCACAACCAATATCATATCATACTCTGAGCCAACCCATAATTACCAAGGGGATTTCATTGCTTCATGCTCTTCAAACACATCCCCCTATAAATAGCCAAAACTTGGACACAAATACTGTCCCTTAGGACCTAAAGCATCCATATGTTCAACTCATTTTCCATAAAACCAACAATGCATCCACCTTCTCCACAACACTGACATATCCTCTTGGGACACAAGTCTCTCTCCCCATGGTATCACAAGGACAAGGGGGAATATTTGATGCTTCATCATAACTTTCTCCAAGAAATATACCATCTATCCTTGCACCACTTCCCCAAAAAACATCAACATCCACATCAATCCAAGGTCTAGGGCAACCCCTTTTACCCAACATACCAATCCAAAATCAATCAAATCAAAACAAACCTCCAGTCATGAGTCAAATCAATGTACAAAATCCTCTAGGCATGCCATCGATATCTCAACAATAGGTGACACCAATCCAAACATCCCAATCAACCAATACACCATCTACAACACCAATCCAGAGTCTCCAAAATGTGGTCTCCCAAGGACCTAGCACATCTATCATACCCTCCACCACACAACCCATTGTCATCACTCAAACACCTGAACAACCACCTCAACAAAACCTCATCACACCATCTCACACCATTCTGAATCCTCCACCTCCACCACCAAATCCAAACATGGCCAATCAATACTACATTTCCTTGCAAGCAACTCAACAAGCATACCAAAAGGCATTTCAACAATTCCAAGCCCATGAAGCTACATAATGAGCCCAACAAGTAGCACAAGCTACACAAGCTATCCATGCTAATCAAGTGGAACAATAAGACACATTATTATAGAAGCAAAAAGATACACAAGTTGCTCAAGCCACACAAGCTCCTCAATCTTTAATTATGTTACTAATTTAACCTATTTTATTTCTAAAAATTAAATAAATATTTATTTTTAATTTCCTATGTCACTTTCCACTATAATTAAATAATTACTTTAATTATTTTTTAGCCTTTGTCCCCTTTAATTAAATAAATCTTTATTTATTTAATTTAATCCCTTTAATTAAGTAAATATTTATTTATTTAATTTAATCTCAAAATCTTGAATGTTGAATTAAATCATTATTTAAGTCACAAAAAGATTTATCCATATCACAATCTTCTATAATTAAATAATATCTTTATTATTTAATTAGTCATTAATCACTTAAGTCTAGATAAGATTTGATTTTATCTAACAGACAGTTTTATCTATGTCAATTTTATCTTCTACATGCAATCCTCTATTAATTAAACAACTTTAATTATTTAATTAATTCATTTTTATCTTTATTCAGTCCTCTATTAATTAAATAACTTTAATTATTTAATTAATTTATTCTTATCTTTATTCAATCTTGATTAATTAAATAAATATTATTTATTTAATTACATCACTAATTAATTAATCCCTTTTCTAAAATTAAATAAATTATTATTTAATTTACCCCATCACATTTCTGATTATAATTAAATATTCATTTCAAATGATTTAATTATTCCATAATCTTTTCTCTAGTTAATTAAATAAATCATGATTTATTTAATTTAATCTTCAAATTTTGAATGTTGAATTAAATAATCATTTAATTCATAAAGATAATTATTCCTTGAATATTCCTCTATGATTAGATAATCATTTCATTATATAATTATTCATTTGTCAATTATCTCATCATTTATTCTATGTGCAAGTTATTATTAATTAAATAATTTATTCGTGCATTCAAACACAATGTTTCTACTTTATCTTTCGCATGCAATTCTTATTCTTCTAATTTTCTAATAGTCTCAACATTAGATCAAATTATTATTTAATTTAATATTCATCATGTAGAATTTTTCACTCATGTTGTAACTGACACAAATCTCTATCGCATGGCATTCACCAATCTCAATTGTCAATCTCTCTTTTGAATCTGAGTCGATCATTCAAAAACCAAAGTTCTATAAATTGACCTAGCTTTCGTCATTTCAACACCTCTCGAAACCAATACACTTTTGGAAGTAGAATTGTTAATCTTCGATATTTTTCTATCATCACATATATCAAGGCTATACTTGCATGTACATATAAAAAATTTGAGGGCAAGAATACTATCACGACAAGATGGGGAATGACAATAGAGATAATTTGAAGGAGTGTATAGATATTTTATGAGAGTGTTTCAATTGTTGTTTTGTTTATTTATTTTGTGCTTTGTTGTTTAATGTATGTTAGTTCTATTTTTATATGCTTAACCCAATTAATTTCTAGTATTTTTCCTATGTTACACCTGGTAGAGCTCAACGTCTCATACTAGCTTTTGAGGTACTAGAGTTTGAATTTGTGTGTGAAATCATTGGTCCTAGTAACCCAAGGTATCATGACATATACACTTACCTAAAAATAGGAGTCATCCCTGTCGATATCACTTCGAACCTTAAAAGAACCTTTGTCAAGAAGTCATATTGCTTTATTATCTTAGGCGACACCCTATATCGTAGGAGTATTGAGGGAACCCTTTTACGATGCTCAAATACTAAAGAAGATTTTATTGCTTTAACTGAGGTACATGATGGCATCTATGGTTCACATTCGATTGGTATGACCTTGGCCAAGAAGCTACTTAGAATAGGCTACTACTGGCCAATGATGGAAAGGGAAGCTCATGAATATGTCAAGAAGTGCTTGCAATTTCAACAGCATGGGGACCTCATCGATGCACTAGCTCAAGAGCTCCAGTTGATTGTAACACCTTGGCCCTTCTTGTAGTGTGGGCTCGATTTCATTGGCAAAATCACCCCCACCTCATCTAATGGACACAAGTTTAATATCACTACTACAGAGTACTTCACAAAGTAGGTAGAGGCCATCCCCATGACTTGTATCACTGGAAATTAGATTGCTAAGTTCATCCTGAATTACCTCATTTTTTCGTTATGGTGTTCCACAAGCCATTATCTTAGATAATGGGAAATCTTTCAAAAACTAGGATGTTCAAGACCTACTCCAAAAATTTAGCATCCAACATCGCTTTTCTACTCCATATACCCCTAGGGTAATGACCAAGTTGAGGCTACAAATAAAACCATCTTAAGAATCCTCAAAAAGATAGTCAATGAAGTTGGTTGTGACTGACACTTATAGTTGAACCTTTCCCTATGGGCTTACCGAACAAGTATCTGCACACCAACAAGTCCAACCCCATTATCCCTGGTCTATGGATCAAAATAAATCCTCCCCATCGAGATGGAGCTCCCATCCCTAAGAATATCACTACAAAATCTCAATATTGATGAAGAATATCGGGTATCTTAGTTGAACGAACTTGAATTATTGGATGAGCAGTGCATGGATGCTTTGAACCACCTGTAAGTCTACTAGAAATTTCTAAAGAGGAATTACAAAAAGAATATCTGGTACCGATCATTTCAATTCAGAAAGTTTGTGATGAAAGAAAATAAAAAAAATGTTTTGAATCTAAATAGTAAGGGCAAGTTTGAACCCAACTACTTGGGACCTTTCTTCATCACTACAAGTTATAAATCTGGGGCATATCAATTGTCAACACCTGAAGGGGAACCTCTATAGGAGCCTATCAATAGCTCCCATCTTTAAAAAAATTATGCCTTAGTTTCAAGGTATAAATCAAAAAAATAAAAAACATCAAAAAATATAAAAACCCAAAAAAAAAAGAAAAAGGATTGAAAAAAATAAAGATAAAAAAATCCTCCTCTAGTAAAAACCACTTCGGCAGTGCTTTGGGCAAGTACCTTGGTGAAAACATAGAAAACAAGTGTCTTGTGTAAATAAGACCTTTCCATCAACCATGATCTCTATGGTTGGTTCTACATCATCCATCATATTCCATCACATCCTTCCATCACCCGTCCACATCTGCATCATAGATTGATCCTTTGTTTGTATCATGTTCTTCCCTAGAACTACTTGGCACATTCCCAAGGTTAATTTATCATGCCTATATCGAGGTATTCTATTTCCTTACACTAGGGGGAATGTTCTTTTACCTTCATGGGATCAGATTTGTGTACATTCTTGGGATCTTCCTAAAATTAGAAAATCAAAAAACATCTAAATCATATCAAATTTCCAAAAACGGGTTGAAAATCCAAAAAGTCAAAAAATAGAGTCGTCATGTCAAATTGTGTCATCTATGAGCTTGAATGTATGAAATTACATCATTGATCTACCCCCTGAGACTCATTAGGCCAGTCGTTTAGGAGTGTGTCACAATAAACTGAAAATCCACATGTTCATATCTTCATCAATAATCGAGTGTGTTTCAGTCGAACTACGTGGTCTCTACATGTATAGCATAGGCAAGGCTAATATTTGATTAGCTCCCAAGGCCCCTAGGATAGGTCTTTAGGTTAGGTTCTTGGTTAAAATCTCAGAAAACACCAAAAACATTAGAAAATGTGATAATCAAAACATTTGTAAAACATCTTGAAAATACAAAAAATAGCCTCAAAAAATTTCAAAAAACTAAAAAACATTCAAAAAACCCAAAAAAGTGCATCCATCCCATTTCAACATTCACTTGCAATAAGAATCCACTCATAATAAATCGATTGTCACTTTCATCCTTTGGTAACCCAATCAGAAGCAAGCTTATCAATCGAAAGTGTGTTCTCCAAATGCTAGGGTCTTAAGTCTAGGTCAGTAGGTAAGAAAGTTGGTCAATGTTGAGTATCAATAGCTTATCATTCAGTTAATCTCACCATCATCTGATAACATCATGTCCTAGGATGCATCCTTCCTACAATGGACATCAACATTAGGCATCATCATAGTTTAGTCTTGGGTAGTGGTATGAAGAGCATTAGCTTGTTGTTTACTTGATCTTTTGTTGTGATTTATCTTATTACATGCATTCCAATGACCTCTCAATGATGTCTAATCAAATGATTTAGAGAGAAATTAATGGGGCATTGATCTTTATCTTTTTTCTGCTCTGCTTGTTGGATGTTCTTTTAATATAACCTTGGAAAATACTTGCTTTATTAGGTATGTATGGAGGGTTATTTGGATAGCTTGTTGACTGTTACATTGTTAGGTTTTGTCTCTCTATTTTTTGGTCAAAGATGTTCAAAGTATCTAAAGTACATCCTAGTAAGGTTTTTGTATGTCAAGTGTGAAAAGGAATACTCTTATCTGATTGTCGAGTCAAAGTCCATCACACTAGGTACAATGCCATCATGGTTCTTTATACCTTGATGCATCATATCTATGTGTGTTATCAAACATAAGGAAAGTAAGCTCTTTATGTCCCTAATCTCTGATAAGAAAAAAACCATCATCTCTCATCATTATCTCTAATAAACTCTCGATAGATCATGGACTTGTTGGACCCTCTTCTCATAATCTTATTTCTTATTTTCTTCTATCTACACTGACATGGTATAATGAAATTTAACCAAAAACCATCACCAATGCATTCATCCTACATCCACATATCATTAATACACATGGATCTCATATTTGAAAGAACATAAAGCATTCGTTCACATAGACATTTCGTATCACATCATTACATCATACATTATCATTTAAGTTATAAGAAGAATAATAGAGATTTTTTATTATGAGTATCTTAAATTATTGCATATCATATATTAAATAATTGCATATCATAGTCATTGCATATGAAATCATACATTTAAGTTATGAAGAATAATAGAGATTTATTATTCTAAGTATCTTAAATCGTTGCATATCATATCTTAAATCATTGCATATCACATCATCACATTTTTATCATCATTTTAAGTTATGAAGAATAATAGATATTTTTTATTTTGAGTATCGTAGGAATCATTTTCATACCATGAGTACTCGCATCCATATATCCATACATCATCATCATAAAATGTACATGGAAAAGACACAAAAACATCACATCCACATCATTTACAAAAAGGAAATACATCCATGAAATTTTCATATCATAACATCACATACATATCATAATCATAGAGAATCACATAGTCCATTTTACATTATCATTTAAGACATAATAAATATTTTTTATTCTAAGCATCTCAAAAATCATTTGCATCCATACATCCATACTACATACATCATCATAAAAATACATAGAAAATATACAAAAATAAATGCATCCATAACATTTACATCCATAAATGTTTGCATAAACATCCATTGCATAGTATCTCATGAAAATAAAATACATTGCATCACATGCATCCATACATACAACATAAATAAAGTGAACACATCACATCATGAATCAATCAAACCCATATAATATATATATATCAAAAAATCATAACTGTCATGCTCCAAAATCAGACTCAAGTGTATGTACATCAATCACGATACAAAAGCTCACAAGGCTATCAAAAACAAATCCTATGAGTGTATAAAAAAATCATCTAGCCATCATGGCTGCTCCCCTCGCCTGCCCGTCTCTCAGGCTGATCCTTTGTATGGTGAGCCCCTGTTTGTTGGGAATAGTCTAGTTGTCTAAGGGTTGCGGGCACTACCTAACGTTAGTGGAACCTATAATACTCAGCCTCTCTCATGGTCTCACAATAAATTTGCATTGATATTATCCTCCCTTGAGACACAGTGGCTATACTCTCTAGCTACAACTTGCGGCCAACCTCCTAGGCTAATTGTAACTCTAAGGCATGTCATTTTTGCCTCTCATGATCTCTCTCAGTGGTGAGGGCATGAACCTGATGTCTAGCTTGATCTATCTCTAAGGTGATGGATTAAACCTACCAGCGGGCCTAGTCCTCACCTATGACTACCTATACATGTGCTTATAGGCCTTACACTTGTCCTTGCATCTGCTGAATCTGTGTATCTTATGGTTGGTGGGGCTGATGTCCTCAATGTGGCTAGTGTGGTGGTTGATCCTACTGCTAATCTAGTTTCCCATCTCTAGGTGGTGCCCCTGGATCCTATCCCCTACCCCTACCTATGCTCTCTAAGTAGTCCTCCCTTTGAGCCTCCCCCGTGGAAGTGCTTCCACTAGATCTGTCAGCCACAGTGGAGGTCTGAACATTTTTACATAAGCTTGTGTGACCCCTAGATCTATCGCTCCTTGACCATAAGCCCATGGCCTAGCAACCAACTGTCTGAAAGAATCCACTACATCAGACAATGGGATCATCCACCCCTATGTAGTCTCTCGAGATGATCTAGCAAAAATAGCAGTATATCCATCACCCAACCTATTTTGAACCTCTCCAAACTATTGGTCCACCTTGTTTGGAAGATACTGCTCTATGATAGTGTTCTCTCTTCCCTACATCAGTTAGGTCTGACTAGCATAAAAAAATTGTTGAATGTCGTCATACTAAGCGGGTATCTATAGCCATGACTACTAGGTGAATGATGCTAGATCATCTATAATGCAGTGTTAGTAAGGGAGACCATGCTGACCCATATGTCATAGGGTAATCCCGCCTCCATATCTCCAAACCATAGGATCATCAGGCTCTATTTCCACCAAGGTGACTATCGTTTAGAGCATGCCAATATGCTCCCAGGCCCAAATATGCAATAGTGTCACCCCCCTGCCAATAGCTCAACCATCACAATATGCAATATCATTTAAATCATGGTATAATGATGCCAACATCATTGCCCCCCAAGAAAACAAGGTCCTCTACCTTAGGATACTCTCCTAGGCCAAACCCCATCCTGGACTGAAAAACCTACCTCATCAATCTAGAGCCACTAACCTAGATACAATAGCAGCAATGATTAGCCTAAAAAGTGGCACCCAACCTCTATAAAACTCTAAATCAATCTAACCCTGAGTCAATATAAGGTCCCCATATACCATGACATCATGGCATGCATCAGCGTCGACATCTATATCATAAATCACAAGGGCCCCATGTATCGACAATCGTAGGATCCACCATACGTCCTCTAGGTTCACAATCACCTTGCCAATTAGAAGGTGAAAGGATGAGGTCTCGCTGTGTCATCTCTCACACAACACAGTCATCATCACAAGATGGGTGTAGACAATAGGTGCATAAGCTATATACCAAAGGCCAATCTCCCCCACATGGTCCTATCGAATCTCAAACAAAGTGCCCAGTTCACTCAGAATTGAGGGTCGGTGCTCTCACAAAAATATAAGTTGGATCACCTCTTGCACTCATGAAGTGCACAACATCAAAATTCATAAAAGGAACTAATATTGTTTGGAATTTTCAACCCTAGAAAAATGAATACATTGTTGTTTGAAAAAGCATCACCATTTGGGAAACTCCAAATAGCGATGTTAGACTCTTTGGGAAAGCTAAATTTTCTCAAGCATCGCCATTTCCAAAAGCATCACCTTTTGAATACCAAACCCTAAACCAAAATCGAGCCAAGTGTTTCTTTTAATGAAAGCATTGCTATTTGAAATTCAAACCCTAATCCCAAATTGATCCTAGCATCACTTTTAGAAAAAGCGTCGCTATTTGAAAACCTAAGCCCTAAAGTCAAATTGCGATCAACATCACCATTTTCACTAGTGGCACTATTTGACCTTCTAGTGTTGCCGAATGAGTGTTTGCGCATCGCCATATAGCAATGTTGTGGACTTCGACTCTTTGACACATAATAAATGCACTAGAAAATCAAAATTCAAAGTTGGGTTTGGGTCACATATCGGTGGTCCTGTGCTTGGAGGTCTCTGGAACACTCAAACTCACTTTAAAAATGTGTTGCCAAAGGGTCATAGCTTACAAGACTAGAAATTATAAAGTTTGAATGCACAAATGAATGTGAAGTGACCCCTCCAAGCCTATTTAAGCATGAAAATTAGGGTTTCTTGCCTTGATTTAGTCATCAAACTAGGGTTTTGCTCCCTTAACACCATCTTTTCCTGACCAAGGCTCATTTCATATCTTTTTCCCATAGTTTGGCATATTTTTGGCATATTGGAGCTTTTCTAGACCCTTTGGAAGCTTGTCACCTTTTTCAAGAAATCCACAAAAAACTAATTTTTTGTCTGATCTCTCGAGGGGACAATATATCAGTGTAACTTGTTCACTGGGGCAGTAGTGGGGCATCTAAAAAATCAGAATTTTTTTTTCTTTTGATCTCACTAGTGTTATTCTTCGAACCAACATAGTAGGTACATTTCTTCAAAGAGGGGAAAAATGTAGACACTCAAAATATCCTAATTGATATCGTGCACTTGATCCCGATTTACTAACACTGATTCTTCCTTAATCATCTCAACACTAACCAATTAATTAAATAATATTTATTTAATTAATTTTCTTTAAATCTGATAATAAAATTTGTCAAATTATTTCATCATCTCCTAATGTTCCTATTTTAATTAAATAAATCAATTTTATTTAATTAAATTCTAATGTTCTTCTTTTAATTAAATAAATAAATTTAATTTAATTAAAATCCTAAAGTTCTAATTTCTCATATGATTTAAATAAACCCAAACATTTAAACCATGTGTCACAAATCAACTAATCTCAGCTAAGTTAATTAACTCCTAATGTACTAATCCCCCATTCCTCTAGCTTTTGACTCCACCCTAAGGTAAGGAAACCTTGGTCAAGTTGCACATGTAAATCAATTTATTTTATTTACTAATTAACTTATTTTCTTTCAAAAAGGCATATTCCTAGAATATCCCACCCATTTGACTTTTCCCTTGTAAAGGACTTTTGTCCTCTTTCTCAAGCCACCTTGGCTTTAAATGGAATCTTACACATTCTCTTACACAAGCTACCTTGAAATTTATTGTTCTTACACATCACATCTCTCAAAATGTGCTCACACATGTGTGAGCACATCTCCTCCAAGATTAATTAGCATGTTGACAAGTGGCATTATGTCATCGGTCTATTCTTTAATCCCACATTCATCAAATTCCTTCACTCTTCCATCCTTGGCTTCTATAAATAGAGGCATCATTCTCATAATATAGATCCATCAACTAAGAGCATAATCACTATAGGCATTTGAGGTCATAGTATTTCATCTTTCTTATCCATTTTAGCAAGATTATTTATAATTTCATACTTGTTCATCACAAATTCATCAAGCTTATCAAGGGGATAGGAAAGGGCTTCTTTCCACATCAAAGGAGCACTAATCCCCCTATGGGATGCTAGTTTGATCATTAGAATATCATTTTATTAGTAGATTACTTGATATTCTACTTTGTTTTCATGTTCATATGCTTAGATGAATTTTATAGGGAATGCTTGTTTACACTTTCTTATTGAGTAATGTTTTTTAGTTTATTCATGATTAAGCAGGTCTGGGAAAAACATTCCCAAGTATCATGACCAAATCCCATATTTCTAATGGAGGAGCTGATAGGTGATGTAGGACCACTCCCAGATGAGGGAGATGATGTAGAGGAAAGAGTCGAGGAGACACAATATAGGGCAACAAACATATTTACAAATGTCATAGATGAGGAGCATCATGATGATGCAGATCCTAACTGTGATGGCCAAGACAAAGGAGATGAGGAGGATGAAAAGTAGGATGAGGATGAGGACAAGGAGGAGGAGTTGTCCATGAATGAGGGTGATGAGGATCCAGTAGGGCATGCATGGGGATATTTTTCTCCCATTTGTATGAATAGATCATGAGTAGTAACTGCAATAGGCACCAATACCCATAGTCATGGAGAGGCTGGCACATCCTCCATGCACCCTACACATGATGAGGCTTATTTTACATAGCCTACTAGGGATATAGGTGATGATATTTGTTTATTGTTATATTTGTGCTTATGCTTTATATATCATGATGTTTGATTATTATTTATTGTTTGTATCATTCAAGATCTATCAGAGAATTTTGGGATCTCTATCGATAGGTGGGTACAGATATAGTTCCCCATCAGTCGATGAGGAGTCCATAAAATCAAACTATGTACCCCCACCCATTGTGGATCAGGACCCAAAGTCATTTAGGCCATATGTCAGGCTGCAGGCATTGTATGAGAGTTGTAGGAGGTGCACACGCTAAGCCGATGTTGCTCCAGAGCCACAGTTAGCCTAAACCCCATAAGAGTTTGAGAGACTAGAGGCAGAGGTAGCCAGGCTATAGGTGGAGAGAGATCAGATAGCAGGATCACATTAGGAGGCCCTTAGACAAATACAAGATTTAGAGTTTTCTCTTAGTACATTTAGTTGATTGCAATCACGATCAAAAACCACTGTCTCCCAATAGAATGCTACCAAACACATGTGAGCACCAGGTCCTAAGGTATTTGGTAGTCACAGGACTTAATAGTATTGTATATACTGATGTCATGTACACAAAACCTTGATATATATATATATATATATGAGCACTTGATGTTTTACTATTTTTATTGAATGTTAAATGTTAATGTCATTAATTAAATAATATTTGTAATATTATTTAATGAATGTCTTCCATGATTTAACATGCTTTATGTAATCTAAAAAAACTCATTACAATTTCTCTTAGATGCAACATTATCATGAAGTATGTTATGCTAAATTAAATGCATGTATGATCTAATTAAAGAAAATTAAATACATATAAGGATATAATCTAACAAAAAATATAAGATAAATTTGAATAGTATGAAACCTAAAGTAATCACTAAAGAATGAATTAAATAATCACTTTAGTGATCAAAACATATGCATAACTTTTTGTTAAGAATGAAGCAATGCGAAAGCATGTGGAATATAATCAAGTAGCTCTAACAACACTGGTTTATCATTCATACTATTCAAAGGAATTAGGCATAATACTAATGTAGATGTGTGGAATTGATAAGGTCTTTTAGAGGTGTTCCATCCATTTTTGTTAACGTGTATGCACCAAACTCATAGCTTTCATTAATTAAGGCCCTAACCAATTAGGGCTGAATTTTCCTCTTTCAGTCGAGTCGACATTAGCATTTTGTTGATTTTCATACAAGACTATGTCACCTTTTCCAAATACATGAGGGATAAGGTGATCACTATAATTATGTTTTAATTACCTAACATAATCTTGGAGATTCTCAAGAGCATTAATGCATTGTTTATCAAGCATATCAAGTTGATGTAATATTTATTGTTTGTAAGTGTCATCATCGATAAGTCCTTGAAGAGCAAACCTTAATGTGCAGATTTCTAACTCCAAGGGCATAATTGACTCAATACCATAGAAAAGGTTATAGGGATTTGTTCCATTGGATGTTTTGATGCTAGTACGGTAAGCCCATAACACATGCATTAGTTATGTGTGCCAATCCTTGTTATGTTTATTTACTATCTTCTATAGGATTTGTTTGAGGGTCTTATTGGTTGCCTCGACTTGTTTGTTTGTTTGTGAGTAGTAAGGTGTTGAAAAGAAATATTGAATATTAAGTTTATCAAGGAATTTCTTCACATCATTATTCTTAAATGGTGTCCCATTTTCTGAAACTAATGTGGAAGGAAGTCCAAAATGAGCAATAATGATGTGTTCCAATATGAAATGACATATTATATTAACAGTTTTGGATCTAAAAGGGATAGTTGATACTCATTTTGTGAAATAATTTTTTGTTGTGATTATAAAAAGATGTCGAATGGATGAAGGTGGTAAATTTTTTCTAATTAGATCCAATCCCCACACTAAGAATGGCCAAATAGGAATTTGGGCATAGATCTCAAAAGTAGGAGAATGAATCAAATTACTATGTTCTTGAAATTTGTGACATCTCTTAACACATGCAAAGTAATATTTCTCCATATGGCTCTAGTAATTTATCCCATACAAATGAGTTTTTTCACTAAGGATCTCCCTCCAAAATGACCTCCACAAGCACCTGCATGAGCATCTTCAAGTGCTATGGGGATTTCAGATTTGTTAAGACATCTAAGAAATTTTTTTTTGTACTTGGTTTCTATTTTTCAAAAGCAAAATTGGTTTTTATTTGTTGTTGGATTAGGAACAGTACCATCTTTCAAATAGTTGAATATTGTATCATACCATTCACTCAAGTTTTGCTTGGTTTTTGTGAATATTTCTTCAAGTTTATCATCGATTGACAGTTTCATGATTGGGTGAATAGTAAATGTGAAATCCTTTGAAGGATCTTGAGGTGATATAAGAGAAGCTACACTCACCATTGCATCTACATGCAGATTATCTTTTCATGGGATGTTTTCAATGGTAAATGATTCAAAATTCTCTGACAAGTTCATTGCAAGATCCTTGTATGTTGATAATTTTTCATAATTTGCTTGATATGTCCCATTTATTTGTTTGATTACTAATTGTGAATCACCAAATATCTTAATATCTTTTGCACCCAAGATTAAAGTAGCACGTAACCTAGCAAGCAATGCTTCATAATCAATAGTGTTGTTTGTACATAGGAATTTTAGTCAGTATGACAAGGGAAGAGGCTTTCCTATGGGGGGGATTAGTATAACCCCTACATCGGAGCCTATTCTACACTTAGATCCATCAAAGTATAATTCCCATGTATTAATTTTGATTGTCAACACATTATTGTCAAGGAAAGATTCATTGCTAAGTAATTCCAAAGGGGAAGGAGTATCATCCAATTGGTCGGTCAAGGCTTGACCCTTAATTAATTTTTGTGAAAAAAAATTTAGGTCAAACATAGTCAACAACATCACTCACTTAGCTAGACATCCAAATAAATCTATTTTATTGAAAATATGTTTGAGAGGGTCAAATTTTGTCATCACACATATTTCCGCATTCAATAAGTAATCTTGCAATTTACTAGTAGAAAATGCAAGAGCCAAACATTATTTTATATTGGTATATATCGTTTCTCATAATCTATCATGGTTCGGCTGATGTAATAAACTAGATGCTCTTTACCATTTTAATCTTGTTTAGTCGACAATGTTGCAAGAGTGTGGGATGATGTGGCTATAAAAAGTATGAGTGGTTTTTTTGCATAGGAGGTTGTAAAATAGGTGGAGTTACAAGTTATTATACTTCAAACTCTCAAAATCCTATTTACAATATTCATTCCAATGAAAGTACACATCCTTTTTGAGGAGATGTGTAAAGGGTAATGCTCGATTAGCTATAAATGCAGAAAAATGATGGATGGCTTGAATTCTTCCTTTTAAGGTGCATAATTGAGAAATATTTTTAGGAGGTGGCATGTTGACGATAGAATCAATCTTATTTGTATCCAGCTCGATGCATCTATGAGATATGATAAAACCTAGAAGTTTCCCACTATCTACACCAAAGACACATTTTTTTGGATTCAATCTCATGTTATATTTTTGCATTTTCTCAAAGATTTTTTGAAGAAAATGAACATTGTCTTGTCTTGTTAATGATTTGTCTAGAATTTCATCAACGTAATCTTCTAAAATCTTATGTGTGTAATAATGAAATATTAATGTCATAGCTCGTTGATATGTTGCTCCCATATTATTCAATACAAAAGACATCATAACCCAAAAAAATGTTCCCCAAATAGTTCTAAATGATGTTTTGTATTGATCTTGAGGGTTGATAAAAATTTGATTGTATCCAGAAAATCCATCCATGAATGATAAAAAATCATGTCTAGCAGTCAATTCTAATATCATGTCAATATTAGGAAGGGGAAGTCATCCTTTAAAGATGCCTTATTCAAATAACAAAAATATGTAGACATCCTAATACTATTGTTATGTTTTTCAACTACGATAATATTTGAGATCCATGGAGAATAATATATAGGTATTATGAAACCAATGCCAAGGAGTTTTCAAATTCATCCTTAACTAGCAAGGCTATTTTAGGGTTCATTTTTCAAATCTTTTGTCTAACGGGCTTGTTATTTTCAGCAAGGACTATGTTGTGTGTTACAATCTTAGGGTCAATTCGCAACATATATGAATAATTCCAAGCAAAAAAGTCTAGGAAAGTCATGAAGCAAGGTTGTAGTATCCTCTAGTTCTCCATCATCAAGACGCTTCCCTATTTTAATTACTTTCTCTTTATGGTTGATGTCCATTGCTATATCCATTGTATCTCCTAAAGGAAGTTTGTTTGATCTTGGAAATTTAGGATTGTATTCTTCATTGTTCATGTCTATCTCACCACTCTCTTCTTCTCCATATTTTTGTTTGGTGCTAATAAGAGCACATGTAACCTTTTTGTTATGAGGGAGAGTAGATGGTTTATCATAAAGTCCTAGCCTTTGTTTCAAGGCTTCATCATCTTCAAAGTCCTCTCATGATGGTGGTAAATCCATATCAAGCAAATCAAGATGCTTCATAGAAAGGTTGATTCTTGGTTTGCACATGATAGTGTTGATGTTTAATGATGGTCTCTTTGATGCTTGTGTAACTTTAGAAGGATAATATCCCAAACCAGTCTTTGTCTCTTGTGTGTTAGTCTCTATAGGGACCCAAATTCCTTGTTCTTTCTTTGCACATACTTTACCATCGTAACCCAATTGTTTCACAAGCTCATAACCTCTCCCATAATTTTTTTCCATTTTTTTGAGTTTCGTGGTTTTTGATAATTGATCTCATCAAATTTTGTTGTATAGATTGTATATTCTTCAAGAGTAGATGAGTTGGATGTTTGAGAATGTTCTTCCAAGTTCTAAGTTGACATGACCATTGGTTGATTTTGTTTTTCATCTTCTCTTCTTGTGATTATGTATTCCCCCATAAACCAGGGTGTGAACTCCAAGGGACCCCAATCATCATCCAATAATTTTGACATTGTCTTTGTTTCTTGCTTGTCTTGTTTTAAAGGTTCTATATTAGATGTTAGAATTAATGTTCTTAGAGGACTTTTCATTCTATTTTAAACTTGTGAGCAAATTTTAGGCTCAAGGTCAATTTCAACTTGGTATACCTTGTTTTCATAGACATATTTCATAACACGATGAAGATTCAAAGGCACTACATGCATCTCATGAATCTATGGTCTTCCCAAAATAATATTGTATGAAAGGTCATGGGGCATAACATGAATAGGAGTTTGTAAGGTAGACTTTCTTACTGTAATGGGTAAAGTAATCACACCAAGTGGTTTCCTTCCTAGATTGTCAAATCCTCAAATTTATAAAGAGTTAGGTTCCATCTTTGATTTGTCTACTCACAATCTATCTAAGAATTTAACACTATAGACATTAAGGGTTGAGCCATTATCAACAAGGGTTCTTTTTGTGCCTATTCTATTAAATTGAGAAATTTTCATAAAGACCTCATTTTTCTTTCTCAATGCCAAAGGAGGCAACTCATGTTGGTGAAAGGTTATGTCTACATTAGTTGTATTCATTCCTTGTATGAGAGCTAGTACATCATTTGCAATTTTTCTAGGAGGAACCACTACTTGTTGTAAGGTTGTTTGAAGCATACTGTGATAGTTTGGTGAATTTTGATTTAAGTCCCATAGGGATATCTTTCCAGGAGTACTCTTAAGTTGTTCAATGATACTATACTCCTTCCCACTATGTGAAGTTAAATGAGGAGCATTGGGAAAAATGGGATTAGGAAAAGGTAAGGGTGTCATTGTTGGTTGTTGTGGTTGTGGGTTATTGCTAGTGTTGTATGTATGAGCAACGATATTATGACTCAATTGTTGCAAGACATTATTCTTAGGTGGATAAAGGATAAAATCAAGCTTGTTTTTAGGTTGTGGTTTATGCGAAAGTGGGGAAAGGATAAGTTGAGGTTGAATCATGTTAACTTCTCTTTATTTTTATTTCCCATAACAAGCCTTAGTGGATGAACCTTGTGAGAGTAAATCATCAAGGACTTCATATAACATGTCAAAGTCATCACTACTAAAAGGCTTGGGTTTTTTAATAAGTTTAACTTCTCTTTATTTAGGTTTGTTTGAACAAGCCTTAGTGGATGAACCTTTTGAGGTGAAGTCCTTAAGAGATTGATCTAAAATATAAAGGTTATCATGACTAAAAGGCTTGAAGGTTAAGATAACAAAGGTTTTTAACATGCTTAAGTAATTATACATCTATGCTTGTTTAAGTTTAATTTTTTTGGTTTTTCTTTTTGATATGTGACTAATGTCATCTAATCTAAATGCTAAAATTAAAAAATGTAAAAATATAATTCTATCCATAATTTCAATAATGTTATTTCTAATGATTTCAGTATAACAAATGTAATGCCCCGCCAAGTAACCTTAAAGGAAGTTGCAATTAACATCATAAGCGGACCAATTTTTTATTTATAAAGTGCATTTAACATACACATTCACTTACTAATTAACAACAACTTCTAAGGCTACAAGGTTAGGATTACTTAAACCCATACATACATATTACATATAACTATAGCCTTATGAACTTTATGAAGTAACCATCATACAACATAAGAATACCACATAACATAATAAGATAATCAACCAAGATACAATCTCATAAACATTATCTTAAACTAATAGTTACATCACTCATTCCTAGAATGAGACAGTAGTACAAATGTATTACAATTACATAACTCCACCTCTTACAAAAGAGGGATAAAATATCATATACAAACTGAAATATTACAATGCAAGAAATTACAACAAGAACCACGAGTTGTCCATCTGGATGTCTCGCCACCAAGTACTGAAGATCGATGGGGACCCAATGGTTTTGGTGCATATTCCACCCTACCAATGTGGTACCCGAAGGCCCACCCCCCATGCTAGGAGATAGTAACAAAGTAACATGGACTAAGATCTACAACCACTAACCAAAGGCAGACTCAAACTGACTCATACTATTATAACCCACTTAATGATTTAACAAGTACAACTCATTCACCATACAAGTACAAATCAAATACAATACAAGTACAAATCAAGTACAATACAATTACAAATCAAATATAATACAAGTACAAAACAAGCATAACTCCAACATCACTGACATAGGTCACATTGCTTCCAGACATAAAGTAGATCAAGTATGTTCATAGAACCATACATATAAAACAATTAACAACAGTTGTCCTAGATAGAGTGTCATCGCAAGGTTTGTCATGAGATCTCCTCTTGGCATTCTTCATAGGCTCCGACACAAGTAATTCTGGTGGCCTCAACTAAATCCTGACACTCATACTCACTCATGTGGAATCAACTACCTCTCGCAAGAACAAGATAGTTGATCTTGCCATTCCAGGCCTTCTCACTCATCCCAAGTCTAAACAAGCCCTTGTGTCTATGAGTGAGGATTAAATTATTTTGATTAGTGTGAACTGCATCCTAATCATCTAAGTACATTAATTTAATTATCACTTGATTAACTCACTTCTGAAGGTTACCCGGTTTACCACTTTGGGCTCCGGCCCCTATCAAAAGCCACTCTTCTAATGGACAACACACTCACAACCAATCACCAAGGGAAACACAAGTGCATACAAACTAGGCATCATAATCCACTCCAATGCAAAGAAGATACAAATAATAGAAACTCACTCCAAACATCTTAGAGGCAACAATCACATAGTCCACTCCTTTCACAGGAGGTACAAAAGATCTCACTCCAAACATCTTGGAGGCAACAACACCTAGTCCACTCCTTTCACAGGAGGTACAAAAGATCTCACTCCAAAAATCTTGGAGGCAACAACACATAGTCCACTCCATACAAGGAGACACAGGTCCCATAATCCGCTCCTAAACCAAGGAGGTGCAAACATCCCCATTCGTGAAAATCGGGTAAAACTGAAAAGACGCCATGCACTACCCAAGGGAAAACAATTGGATGACATAAAGATTCAACAACCCTTATCCTCTAAGATCTTCTAGAAGACTTATAATTTAGGACTAACACTAAATCCCAAAACCAACAATGCAACTTGACAACATAGCAACAAAAGCATTCAAGTCATCAATCAAATCTAATATTTGGATTTCCTAAATCCATACTCATTCAATAGGTAGTGTTGACAAATTCAAAAACACGATAACTAGATCATCTAAAATAATCATAACCCCTATTTCCCTTTTCATTATTGGAAATATAAAACAATTAAACTTACTTCCCTTTACTAAATACAAAGAATTAAATCCTTTAAGATAAGCATGAGGAAGATACTACTTTTGGATATACTAAATCCATATCTCTTTCATAATCCAATCACAATGATTCAATTAATCTAAATAGAAATTAATAAATAAAATAATTGATTACCTCATCAATAAAACAACTTCTTAATTTACTTTTAAATTGACACAAATCCATACAAATAAACTTTTTTCATTTCCTAACCAAATCTTACATCTCATTCAATTTTCTATTTAAAACATTCAATCACTTTAATATAATAATATATTGTTTATCTATCCATTTTCCATATACACTAATCAATCCATTTTTAAATCTCTATTCAATAATACATTGCATGCATCTCATTAAAATAAAATACGATAATGAATTTTACACTTAATATATATATATATGCTCCATATTATATAGACACCAAATATATATATATTAATAAATTTAATTACATATATTCTTTAATATTCCATTCACAATGACTAGATTACTCTATGAAAATGAATAAAACATAATAACTATTTGCGTTTTTAAATATAGTTAGTTCCTAAATTTACTTTTAATGCAACCTAACACTATTGCAACAATCCTTTCAATTTTCTATCCGGAGTCTATGTCTCTTCAACTATCCATTTAAAAACATGCAATTTCATCAATGTAAAAAAAATCTTTTGGCTTATCTATTTGACCACGCATTCATACTGTTTCTAATTAAATCTCATTAATAAAACAAATATTTAAATATAAATATTTCTATAATTCTTCAATATATTTAAATGTCTTTTTCCTTATCAATTTTGACCATACATTCAAAACTTATATTTTAAATTCTTCATGCAAAGCTAAATTACACGCACTTAAATAAAACAAGGTAAATACTGATTGAAAATACTCATGGATATATATATATATATACATCTCAATATATTTTCTTCAATCATATTAACAAAATAAATATTTCCTTTTAAATCAAGTAATTACTTCTATAAAAAAAATATATATTTTTCTATACATTTTCTACACATACTAATCATTTCTTTTAGAACACTAATAATACCCAATTTGCAAACAACATAATAAAATAAAATAAAATATTATTTATTCTCTCAAATGGATATATACCTTCAATATATATATACTAAATATAAATTAATATATTTAAATATAGTTAATCATTAACATATCTTCTATTCTTTACCGAATATCAAATTGTTTAATTCAAAATAAAATATCCCTTATCATTAATTTTCCAAAATATAAATATATTTTTCGAGTTAAATCAAATTAATAATTGGGCCTTTTACACATGAATTTAAATTCCACAATTAAATTTTAAATTATGCATTTTTTAAATCAAATATATACCTCCTTTACTTAAACTTTAACATGTCATTTTAAAATAAACAATAATTTCCCCATACGTTTATAATTTTAATTCCACTAATCTAATATACAAATTTTATTTAAAATAATATAAATAAATATAATACTTTAGTATTATAAATTATAATATAAAATATTATTAAATAATATTTTAATATTATAATAACAATACCTAAAATATTAATATTTATAAATATCAATTTATTATTATTTTATTTTCAGAACAGACATGGGAAAATAACTTAACAGCAGTCTCATGTTTCAAGAATAACTCAAAAATTACGATCTGGGTATTTGTGATGTTTTGACAAGGATAAGAAAATTTTAAAATGCAAAAACTCTTTAAATTTTCTGATAACCCAGTTTGTGTGAGTGAAGTTATAGGTGGCACAACCAGATCATTTTACCAAAAAAAATATAACTATATTGCAGATTTTAAAATCCGTTTTTTAATAATAAATAGAGGGTTTTATTTTCTAAAATCATTCTAAATGCATAGTTCAATCTCTATGTTTGATTTCCAATAACAACACAATCTATTTCTCCAACTAGTTTAAATTCAACTGAGGTTTTCACAATTTTCACTCAAGAATTTTCACAAGCAAAGGCTGTAAATTTATTTTCTAAAACAGATTTAACAAACAAATCTTTAATCACTACTATTTTAAAAAAACAATCAAGACAATAAAATACAAAGAGGAAAACCTGGTACAAGAAGCTACAGGAAGAGATGAATTTCTGATGCAAGCCTCCTCCAAGGATTTCTTGAAAATTCTTTAATCCTCCAATGAAACCAATCCAAAATCCAACAAATGCAAACAATCTTTCTTTCAATCAATTCTACAATCAAACTTTCTTCAAACCCTTGTGCAAATTTTCCAAAAAATTTTTCCTGCTGTAAAAATGTATTTTTCTAAAAACTTTCTTGCCCTAAAATTAAAACATGTATTCTTTATAAATCAAAAATACCTAATAGAACCCTAATTCACATTACATGCAAATTAGATATTTCAATTTCAAGTTCAATTTCAATATTTACAATCCTAATTCACATTACATGCAAATTGGATATTTCAATTTCAAGTTCAATTTCAATATTTACAACCCTAATTCACATTACATGCATATTAGATATTTCAATTTCAATTTCAATTTCAATTTTAATTTCAATTTCAATTTCAATTTCACTTTTTGAAAACCCACTTTCAATTTAAAATGCAATTTGAAATAATAAATTAATTTTCAAAGTTGCAACTAATTTTCCAAATAAACATTTAATTACAATTTCCAATTTAATTCCCACACGTTGGAATTAAATTCCAAATTTAATTTTAATTCTTTTATTTCCTTTCATTCTCTTGCATCACGTTTAATTAATCAATTTAATTATTTAATAACTAAATTCAACCCCTTGGATCAAATTTAATTAATTAAATAAACTAAATATAATTCATTAATTTAAATATAAACTTTTATCCACATTGCATTATTTAAATTAAATAACCATCAACATGATTTAAATGCAATTATTCTAAATATCTATTTCCAAATCAAGAATCTTTCAGAATTAAATAACATTAAAACAAGACAGACATTGACTCGACACACATGACTGGCGACACACTAAGGCTAGGGCATAGACTTGACACATGTTACCTAGCTACTATCTCTTGTTCAACTTAACCATTGGATCGACACGCTGAAACCTATGAAACCAAGTGGAGTCGATGTCATGTACCTGCAATCCTGCAACCAAGTAAACAACATCATATAATATATCCAACATATAATACACACCATGAAGGAATTACGGATTCGTAGGGTGCTCGCAAGTGAGTGATGTGAAACCGTCCTCTTCACCAATACACTCATCGAAACTGACACTTCCATCATAATCTAGGAATCTCATAATAACATCTCATGTTAATTCTACAACATCATTAATCCATAATGCATGTGAAACAATAATCAGATAACTACATCCCACAATAATAGTTGTCGCTCAATAGTAGCGATCAAAACATCATAACAAAATGTATCTAGTCTCAAAGTAACTGCAACCAAATATAGCATAAAGCAAACCGAACGAGAAGCCAAATGGAGGGGTATTACAACAAAAAACAACTGAAATGAAGCATAAAAGCAATGATGGAAAACAAAAGCATAAAAACTAGAAATTTAACTCTAAAAACAACAATTTCAAATTTGTATTGGGACTAATTCACCCAAGGTGATGAATGAGTCGCAATAGGGGGTTTCTTAAGATTTTAAAAAAAAAGTTGATTGATTTTTATTTTTTCTATGTAGTGTGACCTAGATCTAGGATGCAAATGTAGAATTTTAATGATTTTCAATGAAATTAAGTGTAATAATGAAAGCTAAATGATATTTTCACTAATTCAAAAATTGAAACCCTAGAATGCAAATTAACCAATACAAAACCTAATGAAATGTTAATGTAAGAAAAGTATAAGATGTAAATGCACTCCGAATTAGAATTTTAATGTCCTAAATGTAGTTTCACCAAAACGAAATGAAGAAAACAGGGATCTCTCTTTCACTTCTAAGGTTTTGGACCTAAAAGAAGAGAGGCTATTTCCAACCTTTCACTCAAGAACACACCCTTGAGACTTCAATGCAAAGGAGATTGAAATCTAGAAAGAAGACTATCCTAGGGGTTGAATGATATATGATGAGGGGTTCACCATTGAGTGTAAACTTGGAAAAGATAATAAAATGAAAAACATAGTGTGAAATGCAAACTAATGCTAAATGACCTAGAAAAGTAAAAAAAATATAGTTAAAAGTTATGAAACTAGAAATGTGCACTTAGAAACCTTGAAGTGACTAGAAATGGTTGTCAAATTCTAGAAATTAACCTTTTGACTAACCGAGACTCATTCGCCAATCAGGGTGAATTAGTCACAGATCAGGGATTTTGCATGAGAGTCTATTTCAAGGAAAGGGGTATTAGAATCTACAAATAGATCTAGAAAAAAACTACAGTGGGACTCATTCACCACTATAGATGAATCAATCCCATTCTATTTTTTTAGAAATTGAAAGCTCTGATCTATACTCCAACACCTACCCTTTCGTTCCAACTTGAGATATGGATTCGAATCTGTGAAAAACACTTGCAAAATAGAATTCAAATTGATTTGCTAATGGGGGTTTTCCTTTGTCAAAACCCTAGTTTGGTAATTAAACCTTGATAAGAATAATTAAATGTGCATGAAACCTTAGCCTTAAGTGTGTCTAAGACTAATAAATTTGAAATGTGATGCAATCCTATTCTAATGTACAAGAATATGATGCAATCATGGAAATGTAAAGATGAATACCTCACTTGTGATGATCTCTAATCACCAGAAGTGATATCTAACGATGCTTGTACCTTCCTTAGGTTGATTGTAGAGTGACAATCGAAGATGGAATCATTTAATAAACAATCCTTTAGGCTTGTCTTGATGGCTAGTTGCATCTCCCCAACCTAGAATCCATCATGATTCACCATAAGCATCCATTATCAACCCTTAATAATGCTAGATCTTGATTGAAAGTGAGCTTGAAGAATTGCAAAAATTCTTTAATTCTTCTCCAATGGTTCAAATTTACTTTCTTTTGGAATTATAATGCTCTTGTTAAAGATTGGTTAATGCTTTCTCAAAGTGCTTAGAGTATGCTTGGGTTGTGAAAAATGACTTAGAAGCTTGCATTTATAGGCATTGACACCTAATTGACCATTATTTACATCTCAAAGGTCAAAATTCAACAAAAAATTGAATTAAATTGATGAATTATTGCTCAAATTGTAAAAATACCCCAAATGGGACTCATTCACCACACTTGGCGAATGGGTCCCACCTTAGCTTTTTGAGGTGGGTTTTCTGGTATTTTGGTGTTTTGAATGATTTTAAATGATTTTTAAATGAAATGAGCCTTGAGATTAGAAATAATGAGTCTTAGGGGCCTATAAATGATTATTTTAAAGGGTAATGAATGCAAGGGTGCCAAAATAGTTCTAAATTAAGTGTGAAATTGCCCCTTTTTCAAGAGTGAACAATTTTCTACACTTCAAAACTTTGTATTTTTACTTATCCATGCTTAATATCTTGATATTACACCACAAAAATTAGACATATGAAATCATTAATTAAAGGAGGCTAAATCATGCCAAGATTTGAAATTAAATCCTGAAAGTAGCTTAAGGGGGACTAAGATTCCTTAGGTTGCATCTTAGTCCTGACGCATGAAACTCGGGGCACACACTCCAAAAAGAGGCACATTTAGGGTGCATTTGAAAAGAGGGTCCCAAGACCTTTAGAGGACAAAGACGCCCCATGTGGCATCATAGTCCTAGTCTAAAAATTAGGGATACACATCTAGAATCATTAAATTATCATTTATCCTTTAATGTTTGTTGGGATTGGCAATAAAAAGATATAATTTACTAGGCTTGTGGATGCAAAATAGGACCAATTAAGATATAAATAAGGATAAACAAAGCAAGGAAATCCCAAACAAGTGTGAAAATACAAGGGTATGCATTTTTCTATACTACAATATGTATATGTATACATATACATGTATGTATATGTATACATATATAAGTGTACATCTATATATGTATATGTGTTTAAACAATTCAAATGGAAATTAAGAATTTAATGTAATTGAAATTGTAAATTCTTCAACACATATTATTGCAGAAATTCCATAAATTAAATAAATGTTTGTGTGTGTAAGTATATGCAACATATCCATTAATTAATGTATTTGAAATAGTAAACACATATAATTCAAAATCAATATAATTATAAATTGTATGTGTAAATTTACAGTGAATAAGAATAATGAACATTATAAATGAACACAATGTCTCCTAGGTAACTGCCAAAGTGAAGTCTTGAAAGACTTTACCTAAATTATTAGATTTCAATTTTACATGCTCTACAAACGACCCAGCCATTTGACATGCTTTTGACAACCAAAATATATAATAGAACAAACATAAATGAATAATAGTTAATGAAATGACTATAAAGACATATTAGTTATTGAACAATAATGAACAATAATGGAAACTTAGAGACATATGAACCAAAATTCCTTAATTGTGTGGTGTGTTAACAAACACATTGACTGAATTTACTACCATGAACATTTTTGTACCGCCTCTCCTTGTTCTCCCATGCATGCAAACAAATATTTACAACTAAGGGTAGTAACGAACAAACATAGTATGAGCTCTGCAATAATGCATGTACAACAACACATAATTAAACAAGTTCAACATCTTAATAGTCACATATGGAAAACATATATATGTGAATAGAATTGTATACCAAGATATATTCAAGTTATATTCAAAAATTCTCCTCACCCTTGGATATATGAGGAATTTGCAATGGATGCTAATCAATGATCTGTAGTATGAAGATGATATTAGCAAAGGAGAATAATTATGAATGTTGCTATATGCTTTCCCTCTTATTTATTAATCTGAATCTAACAATTGAATGCACTCAGTTTGGTTGTTGTGTTTCAAATTTGAATTTATTTGATCATACATATACATATGTTTATACATATATATACATAAAATGCATGCTTGGATTTAATGAATTAATTGAGATACATATAAAATGGAGTCTTCCATCAATTAACCAATAAATATAGCTAAAAGTACAATGAAAATGCGAGTTGTTAATTCAGGAATGGAGGATACAAATTCCAAATAGTACAATGAAAATGTAAGCTGATATATGTATGGTGCTCTGTTGTATGTATACAAATATCAAACAACCACAAAACCCTTCAAGGGTCCACAAAAATGTTGAATAATAAGATTCAAGAGTACCATTGTTTGATTTTGGAAGGAGAATGATGTTTGTTGTTACCTTAGACCATGGAGAGCAAACATCAACAAATTGTCAAGGGTTTACACATATATGTGCATAAATAGATATATATAGATATATTTATAGATATATGTATATATGTGTGTGTGTGTAATTAAATCTATAATTATATATATTTATATAAATACACACATACACATACACACACATATAGACATATACATACATACATATTTATATGTATTTAAATGTACACATGTATATATATACATGTATTATATACACACATAGATACATATGAAGATTAGCTCAATAATTAAGATGTATTCTATTGTATTCAACTAGTAAATGAGCAAATAGTTTACTGATTTGTAAATGAATGTGTAAACTTATATATATACATATATATGTGTCTGTATGTATATATATACATATAGATGCATGTATATATATGTATATTATATATATATACATATATATATGTATGTATGTATGTATATACATATTGAACTAGAAAGATAGTGTGGTGGTTAGAACACTTATTCTCCTTTGGTCATTCAATTATGTCCTACAAACCCTAATTGGATTGACTATCAACCTCGCAAGGTGAGTCAATTCTCAACAAGGAAGACCCATGAGGAGATTCTTTGAGCTTTTAGGGGTTCACCAACAAACAAATGCTTGGAAAAGACAAATAAGAATTCAACATACAAAACCTAGTAATGCAAGCTAAATGAAGGATGCAAATGATGAAATAATGCAACAAGTTAGGATATGTGTACTAGGGAAGTATGAAAATTTTGTGAGGATTCCAAAAATGTAAAGAAGCTATCAAAATATGTTATGGAGGACAAACAAACCCTTACTATTGTCTGAGTCCAGTTTCTATTTTTTGAGACAAATGTGGAATCTTTAGATGTTGGAACTAGATCTAGAAGAATTTCTTAAAAATACTTCTATGAGGACTAAGACAACCAAGGTGGTGACTTAGTCCCATCTAGAATTTTGAGAATCTCTAAATGTGGTCCTGAGGTTTGATTTATGCACTTCCTTCTTCTCTGGTCTCAGGTTCTAAAACTTCCAAGTTTGGCTTGTAAGTGAGTTTTCGTGAAGCTGGCAACTTTGCAATGCAACTTTTCAAATTTTCACTTCAAATGATGTTCAAGTCTTCAATCTAAATCTGCAATCACAAACATGCAAGAAGAGAAAAACTTGTTGATTGCTAATGAATGGGGGTTTTCCTTGGTCAAACCCCTTGTTGGTAATTAAACCTTGAAATGGAAAGAAATAATGAAGTGAAATGGTGAATGAACAAAATGCAATGTTATAACTCACCAAACCCTACTTGTAAAGTCTAAAAACTTGTGTGAAATGGCTAGCTTATAAATGGATCATTAAATGCTTGAATTCTTGATAGATATGAACTTGAATTGCTTGCTTGAATTAAAACCCTACATCACAAATGTTAGCACAAAAACACACATGATGCAAGAAGATCTTTAATATGATGCTTGAATCTTGATGATGGCTCCAAATACTTGATTAAATGCTCTAGAATGTTTGAATACTTGAATTCTTGAATTCTTAGATTACTTATTAGATTGCTAGGTATATGAAAATGAGAGAAGGGACCTTGTATTTATACTTATTTATGATTAATATCCCAAGATTACACCACAACAAGCTAACATATGAATTCATTAATTAAAGGAGGCTAAATCCTGCCATAATTGGATATTAAATCCCAATAATACCTCAAGGGGGACTAAGATGCCCTAGGTGGCATCTTAGTCTTGAGACATGAAACTCGAGGCACAAGGTCCAAAAAGGGATCTATTTAGGTGCTTTCAAAATCAGGGTCCCAAGACCTTTGGGGGACAAAGACACCTTAGGTGGTGTCTTAGTCATGACCCAAAAATCAGGGACACTAAGACAATCATTAAATTATCACTTATCATTTTCACGTATGTCGAGATTAGCTAGAAAAATGTATAATTCATTGGGCTTGTGGATGCAAAATAGGACCAATTGAGACATAAATAAGGATAAATAAAGCAAGGCAGGCCCAAGCAAGTGTGGAAATGCATGGGTATGCATTTTTCTACATTACACATGTATATATATGTATATATATATATATACAATATACATATATAGTATATATACATATAGACACAAAAATATATACACATGCAAACATATATATATATATACATACAAACACACTCATATATACACATATACACATATATAATGAAAATTCAAGCTGAGAAATAATCGAAAATAGTAAATGAACACACAAAGTATTGAATTTGTAAATGGGATTATAAGGAATAATCCGTTACCAAAAAAGACCATCATTTACTTATAATAAATAAAAAGAAACTGTATAAATATAATGGTTAAATGTACAGTTCATGAAAATAACTATAAGTAGAATGTATGTATGCACAATTAATAAAACATAAGTTGTGAAGTAAAGAATATATAATACAAAGTATTGAGATCTCAACATAGGCAAAACATTTAGCAATAATTAATAACAAATTTTATAGTAAATGAAGGAAGTTGTGCTGTATTCGACAACAATATAATAGAAATTTCAATAGAGGTAAAACAACTAAAAACTCAGGTTTTTAGAAATATGCACAAAAATGTAAGCAAGGGTTTCATGATAATAATTCCTTAGTCGCAAAAATACAGAAGTGGGTTTTCAAATATATGCCAAATAAACCACGCAAATTTTTCGTGAGATTAATTCCTTAAGCACACATATTTAGAACAAACCAAGCAAGTGTTTTTAGATATATGGAATAAAAAATAATGTGCTTGCTTGCCGATTTATGCCCATATTCACATGGATTTTTAAGAAATAGGTCGAAGCAGACAAAAAAATTATTTTATGCAGACATGTGGTCAAACCCACAAGATTCCTCATCATTTGAGAAGACAAAATCATGAAATATTGGAGGGTTTACCAGACCATGAGTGCGTGGTAAAATGGAGAGCAATAAATAAGCATTTTACTGCAAAAAACCTGTGGGAAAAAAACCACCACCATGACCCTACAAAATCAAACAGCACATAGTGAAAAGGCCTTGAAGAGGAATGATTTAATTCATAAACAAGTAGTAATCATTATTCAATCAGCAAAGAAACCCTTCACAGGTCCACAAAGATGTAGGAGAAAATGATTAATGAGTACCATTATTTGCATTTTGAAAGGAGAATGATGTTTTTTGTTACCTCAACCTGTGGAGAGCAGCAGGAGCCATCAAGAAGCTTACATTGTCGTGAGAAACTTGTAGCCAATGTGGGGTGAAATGATGGAAATGTGTTGAATACCCTAAAAAACCATGGGAAATATGCAATTATCAGACTTAGAATGGAGATTAATTGGAGTGTATACATTGTGGTGTCTGGTGTTAATGTGTGGCAATTAATGTGTAGGAGTGGATTATATTGGGCACCAAAATAAACCTCCAACGTGAAAACGTGAATTAGACCCATTGAATTTTAAGAATATTTGAATGATATAATTGTTATAATTGCATGTTAGTAGTGACACTATTAACTACTTTTTAAAACTTACTTTGGTGGTTATAGCGGATGGCAATCTAGACATTAGGTGGCGATGAGCAGATGACACCTCTAAAAGGTGATTTTTTTACCCTTGCACGCTTATCAAACACACCCACGTTCAACCAAATTGCCCACAAGACAAAACAATAGCTATAAGCACTTAACTCCTAAGCAAATAAAACCCATAAAACATTCTATCAATTCGACCTACCATTTGAATTCTACAGTTGCACAAAGTTAGCCCTAGTGGATACTGGAACATCTCCCCTATCAAAGTCAAAAGATAAAGTCTATTTAATTTTCATATTAAAATAAAATATAACTTCTTACTAACATCCAATATTTTTAAAAAAATATTAAATCAAATTTAAATAATCACAACTTGTTAGATTTGATTTTAGCTTTAAGAAATACTTTTTAATGTTAAACTATTCGATTAGAGGTCTTAATAACCCAAAAAAAAATTAAAAAATATTGATCCAAGAAATGGATAGTTCCCTAAAAAATTATATATCATGCAATTTTAAATACTTAACCACTGCATCTATTTTTTCTTATCATTTGTAATGGAAAAGAGGAAAAATGATATAGATATGGCGATATTTTAAATTTGTATTTTTCCTTTCTGCAAAACAAGGTGGATGATGTTTCGTGACCTATGTACCTCAAATTTGTGTGAGATAGAATGAGGTGAGGAGAGCATCTACACAAAATGTTCAAGGAAGCATAATGGATTATTCCACAGAATATTTAAAACCAACAGCCTAAAAACCTTTGGCAACTTTTAGCAACTCTTTTCTTTTTTAGTTTTAATTTTTGTTTCTTAATATTTTTTTATCTATTTGCATTCATTTGCATTATTCGTTTAATTTAGACAATATCTTATTCTTTTGGTTGTATAATTTTAGGTAGCATATGAGGCAGCCATGTTTGATATTCTTTATGCAAATTTATATGATGATTTATTATATATAAAATAATGTAATTATATAATTCTATGTATGTATTATTGTTAAATAGAAAATTAAATTTCTTGTGATTAACATGTTTTGTAATTAGTCCTTGTCTTATCTACAAGAGACTAATGTTTTTAGCTAAATGTTGGGTATTAAAATGGTGCATCGAGAATCATGTTGGTAGAATATATATTCTCTATGCCGATGTTTTGGGGATTAATTTATTAAAAGAAAATTATTGATTTTTTTTGCAATTTCTCATTGGTTTCTCGTATCTTCCTTGTGGTTTTTCTATTTTTTAATTTTTTAATTATTGTAGCAAAGTTTTCCATTGGAAATATTTCATGAGATTTTTGTATGGTTGTGTCTTGGCAGTGCCCACTATTTTTGGCAACACGTGGCATTTTAAGCAGTATATTTGCATTTACTATTTGCTAATTTTCCTTTATTATGAGTAGACTGAAGTGCAGGCATCATTAGTGGCGTATGGTGTGAAGTTTTAAGTCTATCAACCAAAGGATTATTTTGAGGTTGAAATTTGTATCTGTTGAGAGGGTTATTTTTTACGCTGTCGTTTTACAGTTTTTTATATCTTTGCATTTTATGGGTTAATGTCTATAGTTTGTTCACTGCATTTTATGAGTTAATGTCCTTTTCTTCCATCTTAATGCTTTCCTAATAGAGTAGGAGGTTGATTCATTTTTGTAAATCTAGGTATTTCTTTCACTTTAACATTTCCAATATTTGTTTATATCGGGTTTGATAGAGGTAGGATACACAACTCGAAGAGCGTGTGCACATTTTGTACCACCAATGTTTGAAAAAATGTTCTCATTTGGGTTATTAGTAGGCCACTCTTTTATGAGGATGTAAGAAATAACTATGCCCTAATTATTTCTCATTGTACACATTTTTGAAAAAAATCAAATAATGACCAATTGCAAGAAAAATAACTACATCGTTATTGTTTATAGTCTTAAAATGATTAAGCAATTGGTTTGGATTCAGATTGTTTCTATGCAATGTGTGATTTGAAATATTAAAATGTGTATCTTGCTACTCGCTTTGGATGGAGGTCAATCATTTTAAAAAACCCAAGTGTGATAAGTTTACACTAAAATTTAAAATTGGTTCAATTTTATTCTCTTAAAAAAATTGTGTTCCCTTGGATTCTGTGCTAAATTAAATTATGTTTGCAAGGCAGCCTTTAACTAAGATGCCACAAAAAAAGCTTATTTTATTAGTCGAAGTTGTGTGGAACCAAGACTTGCACAATTTCTAGTTGCATTGTTGGGATCGACGATATCTAATGATCAGACTATTAATTTTGAATACTTTTTTTTTTAGCATCTATGGCACATAATTTGTAAAGAAAAATCCTTGTTGCAAGGTAACATTTAGCTTAGATGCCATGGTGAATTATTTTCTTAGGGTAACCTTTATATTAGATGCCACAACTAAATCCTGATGGGAATTTTTCGCCAAAATTGTTTGGAACCAGGGCTTTCACAAAGTATAATTGCATTGTTCTAGTCAGTGATCTCAAATAATAAATTTTGATGACATTTTATGTGTGTATTGAACAATTAGGAAAGGAAATTTCTCATTTTGAGCTAAACTTTAGTTTAGATGTCACATTAGATTCTATTTTTAGGGTAACCTTAGCTAACATGTCATAAATAATGGGTATTTTCTATAGATGTCTTGTGGAACCTAGACTTTGTAAATTTTAACTACACTGTTATGACTAGCAAGATCAACAAGCAAATTGTCAATTTTTTATTCCACTTTTTTTGTGTGTAATAAAAAACTAGAAAAGAATTATAATGCATATTCTATTATTTTGTTAGTCTTTTTATATGGTGGTAAATTGTATGAAAATAAACCTTAGCTTTTCTGGGTTTCGATGAGAAATTTGAATTGCTATATTTTTACATTTTAATTGCTAAATTCCCCTTAAAGGGAAACCTTTGCTTAGATGCAATGATAAAGACATTTTAATTATGTCAAAGTTTCCTAGAATTGATACATATCCCAATGTTTGTCAGTTTGGGTAGGGCACACTAAGTTTGATGTGGTGTTTTGCTTAATTTCAACACTCCACTTGTCAAGCATTTCTCATTAAGATTTGAACTCAGTGCTATCTTGTGAAAAATATTCAATCTATATCAAAATAAAAAATGAAGACAAAAGTTGATTCCAAAAATATGCATCATAATATAAAAATGCTAGATTAAGAGCTCTACAATTTTGAGAAAGTTAGTGTTCCAATCAAAGGGTAATATAAGATGCCAATTATTTAAAAGGATGGGTCAAGATCCATGAAGGATGAGTCCTTAGTCATCCTTCAATAAATTTTTTGATGCAATTCTAAGCACTATTGGTCAAGGTTACATGATATATGACCCCAATCCCTTGGTATGTGTATTGGCAAACCTAATATAGATATAGGTATGGCATGGCCCAGATATGGTGTGGAAACCATACCTATATGTACCCAAAATTAGGTTAACTTTAGAGTTATTGCAGATACATCTAGATATGGCATTCTAAAAATTTGTATCATTTCCAAGTAAAAGCATATTATTAATTGTTCTTATTTGAATTGACACCCATATGTGTGTCATAAGATTTGAAACATTTAAATTTCTTACTATTGTTGACCCTTAAGCTTCAAGTGCAATAGGATGATAGAAAACCAGATTGAATAGCCTCAAGTTAGATACTAAAGAAACTTTATTGATAATATTCATTAAAATGGATGTTTCCACCATTGCATAACATTGTTATGGGCTCAATTTTTAATTTTCAACTATTGTAAAACCTAGAGTAATGTTTAATATAAAAAGTAGGGTCTACCACCGTGAATGAAAAAGATGATAAACCACTAAATATTTTTCCTATTAAAACACCCAATTATGAGGGCCAAAACATGAAAATGACAATCAGAAGCTAACCCTAATTGTTATAGCAATGAAAAGGGGTGTTTTGAGAGCCTGAAATGATGTATACCTTGCTAGAAAAGTGCAATTTCAGGGTGTATTGAGGACTCATTCGCCATTAGTGGTTAATGGGTCCCTATTAGGGCTTCTTAGTTTGTAACTCCAGATTCCAATTTTTCATTATTTTAGCCCTCCTAAATACTCATTCACCTTTAGTGGTGAATGGGTCCTTTTACTTTTTTGGAAAACTGAATTCAAGGTTATGTTCCTTGATATCTACACTTCTATATTCTCGAATATCAACTCTTGAAATTTTGAAATAAATTTTGTAGCCACCTTTCTTTGTTCATGCACTATAAATGAAAATCTTGTAACTTGACAAATTTTTCAATTTTTCTCCAAATATTTCTCTTCAACCTAAACTTGCAATCACATATGCAAGAGGAGAAAAATGTTATTTGCTATGGGATAGGGGTTTTCCTCAATCAAAACCCTTTAGGTAATCAAACCAATTGATGAAATAATGAAATAGAGGCATGGAACATGTAATATGTAATTGATGATACCTTGGATGTTGTCTTGGAGTATAAATCTGTAAACTAACACGAAGTGGTCATGGAGAATGTAGATCTTGATCTCAAATATATGTGAGTAAATTCTTGCAAGAAGGATCTTCAATGCTACATCAACAATCTTGGCTCAACAACATGCATGAATGCATAAAACCCTTGACATGATTAAATGATCTTGAATTGTAACCTTGAAAATATGACTTGAAATGCCTTATAAAATTCTCTTGTAGACTCTTATAGACTCAATTTTTTTATAAGGATGCTTTCTCAAAGTTTCTAGAAGAAACAATGCGAGTTAACCCCTTATTTATACTAAATTGACAAATAACCCTGAAATTCAAAGAATTCAAGTTGACCTCAGATCTAGGTATTAAAGTTATAAGTAACCTTCCATAATTAAATTCAAAAAGAGGGGTTCTATTAAGGGAGGACCCATTTTCCACTAAAGGTCAATGGGTCATAACACAATTTCGAAGACTGGGCTTTGGGGATGTGAAATAACATCAAACACCCACCTCAAAAATGTAAAAAATGGGGTGTCCTATGTGGAGAGGACTCATTTTCTATTAAAGGTGAATGGGTCCTAACAACATTTTTTAGGACAAATTTTTTTCCAAATTAAATGGCATACAATATCATTATTGGGTGTCAAGATAGATCCTTGAAAAGGGGGGTTCAATTTGAATTAAAAGGGTCAATTAAATTAAATTAACCACCATTAATTAAGGGGACCCTAGATAAATTTTAAAGTGTGTTACAATACTTTACAACACCTAAATAATGTACGTTAAATATATTTTATTTGAAAAAGGGCCCATTAGGCTTAATTCAGTAAATAAATCCTAGAAAAATGTGAAAGTGTGTTACAACACTTTACAAAACCTTTGCAAAGGACCAATTAAGGTAAATTTTAATCAAATAAAGGTGGGTAAACCCACAATAGTGGGTTACAATTTTTTTCACGAAGAAAACTTAGAAATTCCCATAAACAAAAATGGCTTATCCCTTTCTAATGAAGGGGGTTCGCATGAACCCCCCCACCTTCTAATGAACACCCACCCCACCCCCCGCACGTCTAATGAACCCCCCCTTGCACCATATAGGGAGGTTTATTCAAACCCCCTTCATTAGAAGGGAGGTTCTAATGAACCCCCTTTTTTCACCTTCCCCTCCACCATTTAAAAATTCATGCATTTTTTTGACAATCGAAGCTCAAGAAGGAGGTGCAAATGGAGTAAACTTGAGAAACTAAATTGGAGGATTGTAGTGCTCAAAACATGCTTTCCAACAACTATAAATTTAATATATTTTTTTAATTTTTAATTTTAGTTTTTAATTTTACTGAACATGGGTTTTTCACCGAACATCAAGTTCGGTGAAAAATCATTGTGGAAAAATAGTAAATTTGAAGGAATTTTTTTTGAAAAATATCTATGCACTAGGTATTGATGTCCTCTTTCCAACAAAGAAAACAATTGAATTTCAATACATACCAAAAAATTTATGCAAGCTGAAGTGCATCTATGTCTAAATTATAATTGGTTTGACTTAAAAACTGAATTAAAATAAAAATATTCAACAAAATGTTATGAAAAAAATGAAAGCACTAGATATTAGTGTTACCAACCTAAATTCAAAAGAATCGTAGGTTTATCCTTTGTAGAAAAAAAGTTATGTGAGCCGAAGTACACACCACTTTTTAAAAATGTTGTTTACTATTAAAAACTAGATATCAAAGAAGACACACAAAAAAATTACAATTTAATTTCAATTTTTTATTTTTTTTAAACATTTAGAATCTACAGAGAAAATCTAACAAATCACTAGTTTACATCATTTTCAAATTCCTAACAGTTTACCTACTATAGGTGTTAGAAAGTGAAGTTTTTTTCTAAAAATATTGATTTCAATGTCAAGTTTGGCCAAAAAGTGTAACCCATTATTGTGGGATGACCCAGGTCCTATAATGGTGTGAATGTGTACAACACAATACAACACTACTCCAAGACACCTTTAATTCAACTTTATTGTCAATTATCCCAAACCAAGTAAGGGAAAAGGAAACATTTTATGTTACTACATTTTTCCCCTACTTTAGTGAGAGGATGACCCCATGTCAAACTCACACTAAAGTAGACATTCAAGACACCTAAGTGTGCAACAATAAAAAAGATACATGACCATACCCTATCAAAGGCTAAGAAAAAAAAAAGGATGAATCACAACTGATTCAACATGATATGAGGCAGTGTTTGTTTGTCCATAACATACGTTACTCACTTTGGGGTAGTGAAACCTCAATTTGTCCACTAAGTGAGTTGTCCCAAAATCTGTGTGCTCACTCTAGGGTTGTGGAACCTCAGTCTATCCACTAGGTGAGTTGTCCAAAAATATGTGTGCTCACTCTGGGGTAGTAGAACATTAGTTTGTCCACTAGGTGAGTTATCCCAATGAGGTGGAAAATGAGAGAATCATATTAGCCTCTCATACCCTACCGAAGTTATCCTCTTGACAACTTTGATAAGGCACAACAATGTAATGCTTTTGTAAAATTATTTTGTCATGTAAATGTTTGTTAAAGGATTTTTTTCTTTGTTCATGTATGGTCTCATCTTAGGGAACATCATGCTTAATGTCTCCCAGAGAGGACAAGTCAAAGAAATGTCACGGTCTTAGAGGAAATGAATCCAAATGACACAACTAAGAAAATGACTCTTTGCAAGAACAAATAAAATCACATAGTGGAATGCAAGTTTCAATGTATGCTCCCACTTTAAATTGGTTGCTAACACCATTTCTATGACAAATTTATTTAAAGTAGAAGAATACATGGTATCTTTCCTTGGAAAACCCTATTCCAAGTCATATTTTTCCTAGATAAGCTATGCCATGCAATAGGAGGGAAGGGTTGCCCCAAAAAATATAATGCTAAAGATAAATTTGTATGTCACATGTGAGCCAACTTAAGGAATTTCGGTCACATCCAAAGATTTCTCTTATATATACATGAAAGGTGGTCAACTAGCCAAAAGAGACACCAAGTGACATATGAGGACAACGCTAGATAACCCCTTGCTCCCACTTAGTGCAGGACAAAGGTGAGGTTAATAGGATGATGAGAGGCATGCTAGAGTGAAAATCAATATCGATTAGAGGAATTAGGTGCCCCCACATGGGGAAGAGAACCAAAGTCCTTAAGATGTTGGATTTTATCACTCAAAGCCTTGCATTCATTATTAGAATGACCATGAATCCTATGATATACACAAAATGAACTCTTGTAATAAAATTTCTTTCACATTCTTGGTGGGATGGATATCAAATGATCTTGGAGGAGTCTCAACAAGATACTCTCTTGATCAAGAGTAGAATATGTTACTTTAGTTTGTGACAAAGATATCTCTTGCCAGGTATTAGATATCATACTTACACAAGACTCTTTAGATTGTGAGATTTTGTACTCTCCTTGAAAGGAGGGTGTAAAATATAACACACTCCAATTGTTAGTGTTTTGTGTGATGGCATTGATGCTAAGAGAGTCTTTCAAAGGATAATAATTAGGCACATTAGTGTTTATCAGTTCAGGATGCACTAAAGTTAAACTTGTCTTGGAAGAATCTTTTGTAAGAATGTTAATATTGGGTGAAGGCTTATTTGATGGTTGGATTTATATCAAGGAGCAATAACCAAGACCATGGGTTGTTTCTTGTGTGTTAGGATTTATAGGGACATATATACCTAGTTCTTTAGCACCACATCTATTTCCACTATAACCATGTTATTTCATAAGTTAATAACCTTTTCCATAAATATTTTTCATTTCTTTAGGATTAGGTGGTTGTTCATAATCAACTTCATCGAAATGTGTTGTATAATTTGTTTGATCATCTAAAGTAGTTGAGGTGGATTCTTTCGATTTTTTTTGACATTACTACTTTTTCTTTTCCCTTGTCACTCTTTTGTTGTGATCTTGTATTCTCCTATGAATGTAGGTGTGAAATCTAAGGAACCCCAATCATCTTCCAATAGCTTAGTGACTTGATCAATTTTCTGCTTATGTTCTTCCTTTGTGATTTCCACTTTTTTAGTTGATTCTCATGCTTTCAAAGGATCTTGTCCTTCTCTCTTAGTAATCAAACAACTTTTAGGATCAAGATCAACCTTGAGTTTGTAATTTTTTTTTATATACGTACTTCATTACACGATGGAGGGTAGAAGGCACACCATTCATTTGATGAATCTAGGGTCTCCCTAAAAGGAGATTGTAAGAAAGATCATCTAGGATAATGTGGACAAGAGTTTGTAATGCTACTTCCCCAATGTTGATAGGTAATGTGATGACTCTAAGCAATTGTTTTCCTATGTTGTAAAATCCAAGAATAGATAAAGTATTAGGTTTAATATCATTTTTATTCATTTGGAGTCTTTTCAAAAGGCCCACACTACACACGTTAAGGGACAAGCCATTTTCAATGAGGATTATCTTTATCCCAGCTTGATTGACAAGAAATTTTGTCATGAAAGCTTCATTTTTTTTTGCACTTCCAAAGGAGGTAGCTCACTTTGGTGGAAAACAATGTCCAAGTTCATTTCATTCATTCATTGAACTACTATTGCTACATCATTTTAACTAGTGTTAGAAGGAATCATAACTTTTTACAATGCCTCTTGGAGAATGCTATGATAACTAGGTGATGTTTGAAGAAGTTCCCAAAAAGAAATCTTAGTAGGATTATTCTTAAGGTGTTCAACAAGATTATATTACTTTCTATTGGTTGTAGTCAAATGAGGAGAACTAGGCAAGGGAAGGGATGTTGAAGGTATTTGTTTTGGTTGAAATTTTTTTCTATTGTTATATGTATGAGCAATGGTATTGTGACTTAGTTGTTGGGAAACATTGTTCTCGGGTGGTTGAATGACAAGGAATATTTTATTTTGAGTTTGTGGTTTTTGAGAGTGTGGAAAAATAATAAGTTTAGGCTCAGGAGAGTACTTTAAGGGATATCTAATGTGCATAACCTCATATGACTTATCCTTATTTTCATGGTCTCTTAGTGAAGGAGATTTTAATGTCACTTAATCATCTTTATCTAAGGGATTACCATTGTTAATGTTCTCATTTTCTTCCACGATTATATCATCCCTATGAGGAGAGCTTTTAGGAGAACTACAAACTAGATGTTCATGGAATTAAAAGGTTGGTTATTCTAAAATGACTTCATCACAAGTAATTGAGTTATCAATGGTTTTATCTTCTTGTTCAATAAATGTTTCCCTAGGGGAAAAGGGACAACTAAGATTATCATGACTTTCATCGTTTGCATTTTCTGACCTCAAAGTGTCTTCTTCACAACTAGGAGAGATATTAGGAGAAGAACAAATGTGATTTTCAAGATTGTCCATAATTTCATCATTTTTCTCTAAGGTCTCATTCTCTTTTACCATAACTTCTACCCTAGTAGGAGAGATTTTAAGATTTATACCAAATTCCATGATTGTATTTTGTAAAGTAGCTTCATTACAAATAGGAGAGACATCGAGAGATGGAGAATCATGCTTTTTATGCTTACCAATGATTGAATCTTCTTGTTTAAGTAGGTCTTTGCAAATTTTAGGGACATTAGGAAGGAGGTAAATAATACTAACTCCCAATCATTGGATCTCTCAACATATATTCTTTCACTAAAGAATTCTCCCTAGGTAAAGTGATGTTAAGAAATGTGTTAATGATCTCATCTTCTTATCTTATAATATTTGTCCAAGGGGGAGTAGGAGAGGTACAAACAAGACTTTCATGATTCTCAATGATTGTATCTTCTTTCACCAAGATTCCTTCGTCACTAATAGGAGAGGTATCAGGAGAAGAACAATTATAATATTCATGGTTGTCTATGCTTGCATCTTCTTTCACTAAGGCATGCTCACAAGGGATGAACTTATTCTTAATATGCTTAGGAAAGTAAAATACCAACATTGTGTGCTCAAGAATGAAAAGTACTTTTATCAATGTTACTCCATGGTTCAAGAATTTAAACAAGATATATCCAAATATGAAAAGTACTTTTATCAAAATCAATTAAAGCTTCATGAATAGAAAAATTATGTATGTAACAATGCAAAATTTTAAAAATTTATACATTTTCATTTGATGATTTTTGCTATTGAAATGATTTCAAAACTGGCTACCATAAATTGATGTTTTTGACCTAGATGCATAAAAAACAATTTCTTAAAAATTTATAGATTGATACTATAGGTTACCTACAATATTAGGAAGTATAGAAACAAGATTTTCAATGTTGTACAAGTCAGTTTCAAGCCTAATAAGGTACTCATTCACCTTTACTAGTGAATGGATCCTGGATAAGGATTTTTGAAATGTTTTTGCTGATTTTTAGGTGATTTTTAATTCCTTTTCAAATGCCAAAAGGTTTAGATCAGGGCTGATTAGGGACTCATTCACTAGTAAAGGCGAATGCACCCTAGATCAGGGTTTTAAAAATCTGAAAAGTGTAATTTTTAGGTTATTTTATGTGTTTTTCATGCCCGGTTTCAAACTATAAGTTTTATGACAAAAAATTCCAAAATTTGATGACCTAATGTGAGTGAAATGAAGGGAAAATGATGACCTATATAACACATTTTGAAATGAAATTTTATTTTTATTTTCAAATGCAAATATATGAGATCTAAATTATATGGAAAATTACTAATTTAGTTTTATATTTTTCAGATTTAGAGAATGTAAAATAATGCAATTATAAACCCTAAATGAGATGCAATTTTAAATGCAAAGTAATCTACCCTAAATGAGATCTAATTGAATGTAAATTAGATGCAAATGAATGAAAGATCTAATCTAGGATGCAATGAAAGACTATAAAATCAGAAAATTGCAATATTCAATGAGTTAGGCTCACCAAAATGTTTAATAGAAAAAGTAGGGTCTACCACCATGAATGAACAAGATGATAAACCACTAAGTATTTTTCCTATTAAAACACTCAATTATGAGGGAAAAAACTTGCAAATGACAATAGAAAACTAATCCTAATTGTTATAGAAATGAAAAGGAAAGTTTTGAGAGCCTAAAATGATGTGTACCTTGCTAGAAAATTGTTGTTTCAAGGCCTATTGAAGACTCATTTTCCTTTAGTGGTGAATAGGTCCCTATTAGGGCTTCCCAAAAGTTCCTTTGGGGTTTTGTTCCTCTCAATATGTAAGTCCATATTATAGATTTTCACTACTTCAAACCTACAAAGGACTCATTCACCTTTGTTGGTGAATGGGTCTTTTTAGGTTTTTGGAAAACTAACTTCATGGTTATGTTCCTTGAAATCTGCACTTTCCGATTCCTAGGTATTAGCTCTCGAAAGTTTGAAATAAATTTTATGGCCTCATTTCTTTGTTCTTGCACTATAAACAACAACCTTGTAACTTGACAACTTTTGCAATTTTTCTCCAAATCTTTCTCTTCAATGTAAACCTGCAATCAAACATGTAAGACATGAAAAAATGTTGTTTGTTAGGGGATAGGGGTTTTTCTCAGTCAAACACCTCTAGATAATTAAACCAATTGTTGAAATAATGAAATTGAGAGATGAAAAATGGAATATGTGATTGATGATACCTTGGATGTTTTCTTGGAGTATAAATCTAAAAACTAACATGAACTGACCATGGAGAGTGTAGATCTTGCAAGAAGGACCTTCAATGCTACATCGACAATATTTGCTCAACAACATGCATGAATGCATAAAAACCTTGACATGATGAAAAGATCTTCAATTGTTGTAATAAACCTTGAAAATATACCTAGAAATGTCTTATAAAATGCTCTTGTAGACTCTTGTAGACTCAAAATTTCTATAAGGATTCCTTCTCAAAGATGCTAGGTGAAACAATGTGAGTTAACCCCTTATTTATACTAATTGAGAGATTAACCTTGAAATTCAAAGAATTCAAGTCGAACTCAGATCTGGGTATTCAAATTATAAGGATCCCGAAAAAATTAAATTCAAAAAGAGGGGTCCTATTAAGGGAAGACCCATTCGCCAGTAAAGGAGAATGGGTCCTGACACATTTTTAGGATTGAGCTTTGGGGAGGTGAAATAACATCAAAAAACCACCTCAAAAATGTAAAGAAAGGGGTGTTCTATGTGGAGAGGACTCATTTTCCATTAAAGGTGAATGGGTCCTAGTAACATTTTTTAGGACAATTGTTTTTCCAAATTAAATGTCATACAATATCATTATTGGGTGTCGGGATAGATCCTTGAAAAGGGGGCTTAAATTTGAATTAAAGGGGTGAATTAAACTGAATTAACCACCATTAATTAAGGGGGGCCTAGATAAATGTGAAAGTGTGTTACTATTAGAGTAAAAGGTTCATTACTTAATTATTTTAATTCAGTTACCTTTTATATTTCTCTTAAGATTAACTTAGCTTGCATTTTGTAGGCATTTAATAATTATTCTAATTCTTAAATGCTCCCTTTTAGGTTACTCTTTAGGGTTTCTTGATCTCCTTCATAAGGATTGATCTCATTATATTATATTATTCTCTCTGATAAATGAATCCTTATCCTTTAGAGCACCCTTTTCCTTTTTATCTCCATCTCTTCCTTTCTATGATGAGTTATTTGCATGTAGATGATCTTCAGGTTCTGTGAAATTGGCTTTCTCAACTTCTACATGGTATCAAAGCTCTAACCTGCCACTTCATATTCATCTTTTCAAGGATTCACAAAGCTTCAAGGGTTTGGGGTTTGTATTTTTTGATCTGGGGAATACTTGTTTGATCAGAGCTTTTTGAGTCCAAATGGACCTTTCCGTTGAGTCCACAGTAGCTCAAAACCCCAGAAACGATTGTTCATTAATCCATTTTGGACATAGTTGATCTAGGAGGCAAAAAATTTGTAGCCCCAAGGCTGTATGACCCTAGGGCACATTTTTCGAGACATTTAAAAAGTAAAAAAATAAAATAAAAAACAATAAAAAAAGCACATTAAATTTGCACTTGCAGTGTATAGGAGGCACATTGTTGTTGCTTAGCCAAGCAGCCACCAGCTTGGTAGTGACCACCAGCATCCGTCATCAGCTGACCACCGGCCCACCACCGACGCTCCACCTACATGCCACCCGCTACTTGGCGGCTGCCCATCCTCTACCTGTGCATCGCCCACCTTCAGCCTCTTGGTCACTCACTGGACTAGGGGCTAAGTTTTTTTTAGCCCCCAAGGCTAGATGAAGGGCTTGTTGGGCATTTTTTTGCAACTTTCAGTAAATCAGGTGTAAAATGGGCATATGAGCTCATATTTTCAAAAATGAAATATCATCAGAAAGATGATTCAAAGATGGATTCAATGGTGCAGGTCTTATTTTCTAGTTTTGACGTTTTGATGCCTTTTTTTGCCTGTCAAAGTTAGAACATGTTTTTTGCACTCCAAGGAGCATAAATTTTGCATCCATACTCCATTTTTTGAAAACGAATAGGCATTTGAAAGGTGTTAGAGTGCTCTCTTCAGATCTATAGTTTATTTCATCAAAAAAATTACTAGTTACATAAATTATTGTCTGAAGCATATTTTTCTTTTTCTCTCTTTTCATCTTTAAAAATTGTACTCGGGTTTGGGTTTTTGTGTTGTCGGGGGTGTTTCTTTCTTGCTTTCTATAATTTACATCAGAAAACAAGAAACCTCTTTCATAATTTTTTTAAAAACTAATTCATTATGGTGGACTCTTCTTCTATTAAGTGTCCTCCCCCACACAATTATCACACCTGGAAGGCACAAATGACCAGACTTCTCATGTCAAAAGGGTTATGGTCATGTTTCGATGATGTTCAACCTTAGTTGACACAACCATTTGAGGTTTTTTATCATAGAAATAGAATGGATGAGACCATGTGTTTTCTATCCTTGCATGTTTCAAATAGTATTTTATTCTATTTAGAGGGTTGTACAACTCCTTGGGCTATGTGGTTGAAGTTTCAGACTCGATTTGACACCATTAATTAGTTTTGAGGACTTCATATTGAGGCTGAATTCACTTTGTTAGTACCTTATTCATATCCTACCATTAATGATTTTTTTATGAAGTTCAAATCACTGCGATCATTTTTATAGGGTTGTGGTAAGAACAAAAAAAATGAAGAGTGCATTTACTTTATTCTCTCTAAGATTCATGGTTCATTTCATAATTTTTCCTCTACATTCTATTCTACTACAAATTCCTTGGGTGCATGCTTTACCATGCCTAATTTTGAGGTGTTTTGTGATCAATTGACATGAGAGCATACCAAGATATCATAGTTGGATTCTCTCACAGGATCTAAGAACCAAGCACTAGTAGCTTGGTCATCTAAGAGGAAGCAAAAGCTGAAACAAAAGTTGAAGATAGATTCAAATAGCAATGAGAATTACTCCAAGCCCCCTCCAAAGTCTAATTCAAAACCATAGTCCCATCCTAAACAAGGAAAATCTTCTAAGTATGGCGAGTCTTCCTCCAAGACTAGGAAGAAATCAAGTGATCCTTGCATTTTATGTGGCAAGGAAGGACATCCAGTTTCTAGGTGTTGGAAATGATTAGAGGCTCTAGAGGAAGCCATGCAACAACATCATATCACCTAACCTCAGGCTCCTTCTCCACCCATAGGGAAAGGCCATGCTCTTTCTGCACAAGCATTATCTTCAGGGTCCACTTGGATTCTAGATTCTAGTGCCTCTCACCATATGAAACACACATAGGATTTGTTCATCGCACTTTCCTCTACTAGCACTACACACATTGCAGTTGGTGACTCAGCACAACTTTTAGTTAAGGGTTCAGGTACTGTTTCATTGGATGGTGGTTGTCTTCAGGATGCACCTATTGTTCTTGAAATTTTGATGAATCTTCTTTCCATTTATCAGATTTTCCATTCTGGCTCTGGTATGACAATTGAGTTCTCACCACATGATTTGGTTATTCAAGACCTTAATGATCCTGATTTGGTTGTGGCCACTAGGAGTGTTGATTTTGCATATCACTTGTACAAATTTGATGTATTTCAAAGTTTAGATAGTTTAGGTTCCTATCTTATAGCACATGCAGACTCAGTGAGTAGGATTTGGAATGAGCGTTTGGGCCATGTCAATTATAGATATCTATAGCAGATGAGTACTCAGGCACTAGTGACTGGGCTCCCTAAGATTTTTTGTACTAATGGTGTTTGTCATGGTTGTGCACTTGGAAAACATCACCGAGATTCTTTTCCTATGGGTAGAGCCACACGTGCTAAGGCACCCTTGGAGTTGTTCCATAGTGACCTTATGTCTTTTTCCACTCCTTTAGGGGCCCGATATGTGCTCACTTTTATTGATGACTTCTCCAAATGCACATGGGTGTACTTTCTTAGGTACAAATCTGATGTCTTTGATTCATTCAAGATTTTTAAGACATTTGTGGAGAAGAAGTTTAGACTTTCTATCAGGAGGATACACATAGATAATGGGGGGGAATATATTAATCAGTTTTTCGAGGATTTTTTCACTGAGCATGGTTTGCAGTATCATTTTATAATACCTTACACCTCTCAACAAAATGGTGTTTTTGAGAGAAATAATAGAACCTTACGAGAGATGGCCAATTGTATGATACAGTCTCAAGCTATGAGTTCTTGTTTTTGGGCTGAGGTAATCAATTGTTCCAATTATATTCAGAATCAGATGCCTCATAAGGAATTGTGACATATGACTCTTGAGGAGGCTTGGACTCATGTCAAGCCTGATGTTTCTACATTTTGATTTTTTGGTATTGATGCTTGGGAATTTATTCTCGATGCTCAGCAGAAATCCATGGAGAGGAAGAGTCAACCACTCATATTTTTTGGCTATTGTGAGGATGTTAAGGTGTACATGTTGTTTGATCCCAATTCCAGAGAGGTCTTGTTTCAACGGGATGTCTAGTTTGATGAGCACTTTCCTCTGATGGATTCTCCATCACCAACTTCTCCCTCACTACCTACTCATCCCTCTTCATCTCTTGAGGATTACTTATCTCTTAAGGATGATGTAGATGATCATCCACCATCTCCACAACCACCAAGTACCCAACCTTTTCCCAAGTGGGCTCGTGTTACTAATGAGGTAGCTAGATCTTTGGCAAGTGATCCTTCAGATACTCGTTGCACTTGTGCTCAGAAAACTAGTAATAGCCTTTTGAGTCATGCCATTTTGGATGATCCTCAAATATTTTCAAAGGTGACAGGTCACCTTGAGTGAGATAGGGCCATGGAAGAGGAGTATTCTTCTTTGATGAAGAATCATACTTGGGATCTTTGTCCTCTTCCTAAGGGAAGAAAACTGGTTTGGTGCAATTGGGTGTACCGTACCAAGTATGTTGTAGATGGTTCCATTTATATGTATAAGGCATGTATTTTTGTGAAGAGGTTTTCTCATGTGGAGGGTATTGAATACTCTGAGACCTTTTCCCCTGTTGCCAAGATGAATTCTATTTTATTTGTACTTTCACTTCCAACTTCACAAGGATGGACAATTTTTCAGATGGATGTGAAGAGTGCCCTCTTGCATGGAGACCTTCATGAGGAGATATATATAGAGTAGCCTTAGGGATTTGTGTAGGAGAAATCTTTGGTTTTCATAATTTGACGTTCATTGTATGGTCTCAAACAAGCCCCTCAAGATTGGTATGAGAAGATGGACTCTTTCTTGCTTTCTTCTCACTCCACATGCTATCATTCTTAGTACATTGAGCATCAAGAGGGAAATATTTTTATTTGTGTGCTATATGTTGATGACCTCATTATTATAGGTAGCTCATTCTCCATGATTCATAGTGTTTAGAGAGCTTCAATGGAGTAGCTTGAGATGACAGATCTCAGTCTTCTGCATTTTTTTTTGGGCCTATAGGTTATTCAGTCTTCGAATGTGATTTCAATATTTTAGAAGAACTATGATCTTGATATGCTCCAATGATTTGGAATCCTTGATTTCAAGCCTATCCCCACACCATTTCAATCATATGTTATTTTTTCTTTCACTTTATACAGGTGGTTGGTTGGTAGGTTGTTGTACCTGACACATTCTTGTCTTGATCTTTCCTTTGCAATTGGCCTTGTCTCTCGATTATCACATCATCCACATGAGGGTCATTTGAAAGCTTCCAAATGTATCTTGAGGTACATTCGGGGCACTACTCATTATGGAATTCACTACAATTCAAGATCCCCTAACATTGTTGGCTTCATTGACTCAAATTGGGCTGGTGATGTCAATGATCGAAAGTCTACTTTTGGCTTTATTTTTTTCCTTGGTTTTGGTCCTATCACATGGTCTTGCAAGAAGCATTATGCTATTGCATTATCATCTACAAAGGCTGAGTACCGAGCAACAATGATAGCTAGTTAGGAGATTCTATGGCTTCGACAGTTGATGATGAGTTTGGGTTTCCTCCTGATAGTCCCACTATTCTCTAGTGTGACAATTAGAGTGCCATTCACATTTCCTGCAACCTAGTGGAGCATTAGTGGACTAAGCACATTGAGATCCACATGCACTTCATTAGGTAGTTCATTCAAGATGGTTCTCTCATCTTGGAGTACATTCCTAATGACTAGCACGTTGCAAACATCTTCACTAAACCTTTGGCATCACTTCGCTATCTTCCATTGCACTCCATGCTTGAGGTGAAGGAATTTGTCCTTGGGGGTCTCTTTGAGGCCTTCCTTCCTTCATTTTTTTTTCAGCATGTTTTTCATCTCTTTTTGGAGAGGATTTTTTCCCACTGGGTTTTCTCCTTTACTCCACTTTACAAAGATTTGGTTGTGATTGGATACTTGATCAGGCCTAGTTTCTGGGTCCCAAGTTTTCTTTCTAGCTTGTAGTTGCTTTTCTTTCATGCATTTAGTTTGTAGCTACTCCCTAAGTCCATCTTAAGGGGGGTGTTAGAGTAAAAGGTTCATTACTTAATTATTTTAATTAAGGTCCCTTTTATATTTTTCTTAAGATTAACTTAGTTTTCATTTTGTAGGCATTTAATAATTATTCTAATTTTTAAATGCTCCCTTTTAGGTTATTCTTTAGGGTTTCTTGATCTCCTTCATAAGGATTGATCTCATTGTATTATATTATTCTCTCTCATTAATGCATCCTTAGCCTTTAGAGCACTCTTTTCTTTTTTCTCTCCATCTCTTCCTTTTCGTGATAGGTTATTTGCATGCAAGTGATCTTCGAGTTCTGTGAAGTTGGATTTCTCAACTTCTATAGTTACAACACTTTGTAACACCTAAATTATGTATGCGTTAAATATATTTTATTTGAAAAAAGGCCCATTAGGCTTAATTAAGCAAATCAAACTTAGAAAAGTGTGAAAGTGTGTTACAACACTTTACAAAACCTTTGCAATGGACCAATTAAGGTGCATTTTAATCAAATAAAGGTCCTAGAATGGTGTGAATGTGTACAAACCATTACAAAATTACTCCAAGACACCATTAATTCATCTTTAGCATTAATTATCCTAAACTAAGTAAGGGAAAAGGCTACTTTTTTCGTTACTACAAGTAGAAACTCTAGGTTTGTGAAATATTGAATCTAATCTATAGAAACAAAATTCCTTTTGAAGCCTAACAATGTTGCAGTTTTATGAAAGATCTAATTTCTTAAAAATGAAAAATAAAGAGAAATATTCGAACATCCATTTAGGAAATACATAGAAGAGAAGAGACCTTGACAAAAAGGTGTTAGTGTTAACTGAGGTGAAAAATGTGTTCATGCAAAGTATGGTCTTTGTGCTTGGCCATGTCACAATCATAATAGATTATTTTTGAAGGCTTCATAGCTCCTAGTCAAGGGAAAATAATCTCAAAATCCTTTATCCCAATGATGCCAGTGGGATATACTCCATCACTTATGTTCTCTAAATCTTAAACTTAATATCAATCCCATACAAATACAAGAAACTTGAACAAAATTGTGTAATATCTTCATAGTTCTTAAAGGAAAATGTTATAGCTTGTCTTTGAAAGGGCTTGAAATCCTAATCATCCTTTTTTGGCAAGACACATTCTCATAAAGATAGTGGCTCCAATTTTTTTTCAAGATCCACTTGACTCTTCCAAGCATCAAAGATAATTAAAGTCCCATGTTGTCAATTTTTTATATGACAATATGTCACCATGTTCAAGATGTAAAATGAGGTGACTGAGTAATAATAAACTATTCACCCATAGGATGTTGTGTTAATATGGCATATTTTTTAATAGGTTCTTAGATAGATTAATTGGACATTAAATATCCACTATAAGCATATAACTATACAAATAAAAGAGTATTATATTATGGGACATGAAATGCATGCCAAGACATCATGAATTTTACTTTATTTTAGACATAAAAATAGGGGAATAAGTTTTAAAAATCACCTGGTCTTCAATTCTAAAAGTAAGCCTTGCATGACCTCGATAATTGATAGAATAAAGAAGTAGTAAAATAAAAAATGGTTAATTTGTAAACCATGCAACTATAAATTGTAATGATTGCAATGGTTAGTTTTATTGTTTATTGTGATCATCTAGTTGCTTAATTATCTATCATGTAGTTTTCACTTTTAATTATATGCCTAAAGGTGTTGAGAAGAACATTGTGTAGGATGCCATGAGTGACTTAGGATATAAAATTAGTACTACTTCCTAGGATGCCAAAATAAAATTATAACACCAAGTGCAACACCACTCAGAAGAATCACAACATATTCAATTAAATTCTAAGCTTTCAGTGGCACAAAGGCAATAGAAGGTGAATTTTTTTTGTTGCATATGTGTTGTATACTTTTCAAGTTTTACATCTCTTATAGTAAATTTTTTGTTCTATACTTTTATACCAATTGTATTGTAATACCGCTTAGCAGTTTCTTATAACTCCCACCATTTTCAATATATCTTTCACTTGTCCCCTACACAATTTGAGGTTTATTTATGATAAGTCTTGTTTCCCTAATTTCTTTAATGGTTTTTTTCCACCAAAAATACACTATTGACCTAATGAAGGAGGATTGGTACATTGTTTCAAGAAAAAAAGGAAAAAATGGCTTGAATTCACCATAAATATCAAATGATAACCTCTACAACCACCAGTCATGATTAGATTGCATTATGAAATGTTTTTTGTTTTGTAGGTATGGATTCAAAGAGAAGAAAGAAAAAAGATATGCCTAAGTTTAATGTTGAAAGGATCTCAAATTGGGCATTTTCAAGAGGAAAAACTAATCACCAAGTTTAGTTTAGTTTTATTTTTAGTTTTTTAAATAAATGTGAGCCATTTTTATTGTACTTGCAGATTTACCTTATTCTGGATGTTTCTATTGATCAACAAATTATCTTTCAGCTATTACATACAAGTAAAAACTAAAGTCATTTAGATATATATGCTCTTGAAGAGTAACATGCCAATGAATTGAAATATTAATATTTGCAAGACACCTTATCCATGCAGATAAAACCTCTTGTAAAACCAACAAAGGACATAATGAATATAAAATATATTTGTTACTTGTGGCATGAGTTATTCCCAAATGGTATTGATATTAAAAGTTTCAAATATTTCTTATAATATCTCTAGTAGTCACTGAAAAATTCTCATCTAATACTGGATCATGAACCTTTGTAGTACTAGGAAATATAGGGGCAGTTATATCTCTCTGGGAACCTAAAATACTGGTATGTAGCATTTGGTTTTTACAGTTGAGATTTTACCCAGTCACCCACAAATCATTCTAGTGTGCTACTTATGCTACTCTACTATATAGAACACAATGTTCTATAGAAAAAAATTGCTTAAGAACCCTTCTGTGAATACTGCTAAAAAATATGAAATATGGGAATTATTTTGTATATCTTGATTTGTCTGATACAAGTTACTTTTATTACAATTTGAAATGTATCTTGTGATTATTCATATCAAATTATGCAAAACCAAAAATATTAATCTTTTTGTTACTTGTATAGATTTATTTCATGGACATCCAGGTATGGTATGCAATATTTTCCACCTTGTTTGGTGGTTTTATTGGAGCCATGAGAAGGCTTGGAGAAGTATTGGAAGTTATGAATCCCATATTGATGAACCTTAGATCATGTTTTCTCCTAGAACTCATTTACATTGATAGATAGTGTTTCATTTTCATTCATTATTACCCATAAATTTTTATTTATTAATTACATTTGAATTTTTGTTTAACAAATAGAAAAAATGAAATCAAAATATTTGTCTAAAAAATATCCACTTTAAAAAAATAAAAATAAATATAAAATTAACCTTATACTCCATAATTTTATCTGTAATTTTCAATCACATTTGCATTACCCTACTTATATTTGAGAATACAAACTTTATTACCTCTGATAGAAGCAAATCCTTCCATTTTTGATAAGTTGAACTCCAGCACACTTTTGAATAGCAGAGTTGGGTTACTTAGCTTTAATACATATTTTCTCAAAGATAATTCCCTTGGAGTGAAAAGAACCAACAAAGGGTTTCTTCCACTTGTTACTAAGTAAAGTTGTTTTTAGAATATTAAATGTTTTTTTTTGCAAAATATGTGTCCTCCTGTAAGCCTATCGATAGAGGAAGAGGATTCAAGTATAGAGGTAGATAAAGCAAGAGAAGAAAGGGAAACACCATTCACATAGAATTATCCTCATGGTTGTATCCTTTCATTCTTTTTGTCCTTATTACCAATGTTCCCTAGGCTCTGATACTATATAATCGAAATGGGAGAACATGGAAATTTCTAAAGAAAATTAAACTATGATAGCAATAATAATTGTAAAAATAATGATAATTATGATATTATGTTACTTGTTTATATTTATGACTCTTATAAAGTATTTTAAATATAATTTTAGAACTATAAATCTATAGAAAACAATTATTATTAACTACTAAATTACTAAAATGGCCTTATTTGAATATAAATCTTTTTTTTTCAAACAACAATAAATTTATATAGAATATCACTATTCATTTTTTCATAAAAATAATGAGATTGTAATGTCCCTCTATTACCATCAACTCAAAATCATTCCCAACAGATAAATTTCCAAGTGTACATTTCATTATTGTAGGCAAATATATACCATTCCTTAGGCTGGTATCAAGGAATGATATAGACAAAGATGGGTTGGTACAATATAGATAAGAATGGGTATGTATAGATCCATACTAGATAAAATGAATGGATGAAGTTCATTAGAGGTATTCCCTGAGCTAAAGTCCTACAAAAAACACCATGTTGGGTCCCTGACACCACTATTGGTGGCTTGGATACACCTCCTTATAGAGCAACAAAATTCAACCGATGTTAACATTTGATGTCTTAGTTAAAGATTGCAACTGCAATGGAGGGAGGAGAAAAGAGTGATAAATTTAAAATGGTGATGATTCATAAAACCAATGTTCCTCCACAGAGCACAAGCTTTGTTAGTGAAGTAGGCAAACTAGTGAAATAAATTTATTTTTTCCTAATGATCCATTTAGGCAGTTCAAAAATAAGCCAAAGGAACATAACTGCATTATTTCCCTACAATATGTTTTTCCAATCTTGGAGTGGGCACCCAAATATTCATTTGGGTTGTTCAAGTCAGATATTATATTAGAAATCACTATTACTAACCTTGTCATTCCATAGGTAATATCAAAAAATTACCATATGTTCAAATCAATGTTTTTTGACTTGATTTTGTTTTGCGCATGATAATTATAAATGGTTCTGATTTTTGATGTAGGGAACAAGCTATGCAAAGCTTGCCAACATGCCTCCATTGATGGGACTATGTGATTATTAATATAAAAAAAATATTTGGTGACTTTCAGTTGGAGAAAATACCCTTATGAAAATATCCTTCAAACCATGTCACTTGATTCCTCTATTATATGTAAATGGTAAAGACTAAAATTAAGCTTTCTTTTACAATTATGATTGAACATTTAAGTATTATAGAATGGAATTCTAGGAAAGGAACATAGGAGATATAGATAACAACAATGTAATATAGAATTTACATAATTTATTGTAGCATAGATTACATATGCCTTGATTGATACTTCATTTTAGGATATTCAAATCTTTATTGGATGTTTCTAGTCATTTGATCTTGATAGTATGTAGGATCACAACCTTCCATCTAATTTTTTTCTAAAATTGACATAGATGTTATTTATTTATATTTTAGATGATGGGTAGTCGGTATAAGGTAACTAATTATTAGATTTGTAGTATATTATAACATTAAAGTGGAGCACTAGGTGAGGGTGAAACTGTAAAATATATATTAATTTAATATTGATTACTAATATTTAAGCTTGATTGTTATAGAACATAGGGTTGTAGCATGTTAAATTGTTTTTGGGTATTTGAGATATTATGTTGCATTGTTTTGGGAAATGAGAATAGGGTTATTTGGTTGTAACCTCAAATTTGATCAATAAAAGGATAATTAATTTTGTTTAGTACAAAAATCATTGAGTTAATCTCATCTTAATGTGATCATATATTGATAGATTCTAGGTTTGTTCCTCCTCTAATATATGCAATGCACATAAGTTCTAAGGATATGGGTGTGGCTCTAGTAGCTATGCCATCCATTATTCTTGACACCATGCTAACAGATGATATCTCTCCTACATAGGACCATGTGTTATATGTACAAGTAGCTTTCACTACCACTTTTTTGTTGGCATTTTCAAAGCCTCCTTGGGTATTTTTAGGTTCTTATGTCAATGATCTCCATCTAAGCCAATTTTCCTCCTCAATTTGATCTTTGAAGCTCTTATTTTTATACTAGTTTCTAATATATAATGTTTGAATATAGCCTATTTTTTTTTTTTTACAATGTAGCAGGTTAGGATTCAACATATAATTTATTCAACATGCAATAATAGTTGGTTTCATGGTTGGGGCAGCAATGCTTGTGTCCCTTCAATAGATGAAAGGAATCCTAGGAATAGAAAATTTTACCACTAAAACATACATAATTTCTATCCTTCACTCAACAATCCAACAAGTTCACAAGGTTATCTCATCACTAGTCATTCATTATTAGTTTTCTTTCTTATAAATTAGAAGAAATGTTTACCATTTAATCTATTCCACAATACTACTTATTTTACATGTCTTTAAAGAAAATGGATATTTGTGGGTGTGGGTAGTGGAGATGGGAAAGCATTGTACATCATTAGTATTACCACTTTAACCATGTGAGCATTCTTTCTAATGGGTATGCAGAAAGTGGTGAGTTTAACTCTTTGAGCTACTGTTTGTCTCTATTGCTTGTCCTAAAAATGGTAATAATTGTATAAATGTATGTTGAAAGAGAAAAAAATGACCATGAATATTTTGGTTATACATTGTTGCTCCTCTAACATCCATTATTGTAGGAATCCTTCTAGTGTTTGGAACCCATGTAGAAAAGCATGGAGTTTACATTGTATGTGCAACCTTGAATTTTGTTTTCAAAACCGTATTTTATGGAGAAATTATTTATAATTCTTCTTCTACCATGAGTCCTACTAATATGATGAAATATTATTGGATGAAATGGAGATTGGAAACAAGAATTCATTAAGAAATTGATAAGATGTTTGATGCCAAATTCATTCTCAAACCCCAAAAAAGTGAATGGTAGTTGCTAATAGTTACTAATTTTAAGGAAGATTATGTTCAAATCAAAATTTTCATCAAATTTAGAGACATAAATATAGTAACCATTAAAATACATTCCATATTTTATTAATAGAGTCCATAATTCAAAAATTCATTAGACACAAAATTTAATCTTTTATGGCTATATGTTCTAGATATTTCACCACATAACCATAGTGAGAATAGTTAATACACTATAACAACTATTAGTTTTAATGGATTATTATATGTGGGAATAGATAGGATAATATAATGGCTAATAATATTATAAGTGAAACATTAAGTAGGTGAAACCATTGGATTCTTTTGTTTGTTTGTAAGTTTAATATAATTTACTCTATAATTATGAAAGCTGGAAAAACTTCTTCCTTCCCCCACCCTTGATTCAGGGCCTAGGAAGGGGAAAATCTCACAAACTTTAACTCAAGAACAAACCCTTGAGATATATTTGCAAAGGAGAAAGAGATATAGTAAGAGGGTTGTACTAGGCAGTGAAAATGATCTAATGAGGGGTTCACCAACAAGTGTAAACTTGGAAAATACAATGAAATATAATATGAAATGAAAAACCCTAATTGAATTTAACCTAACTCTAAATGACCTAGAATGATGAAAAAAATGTAACAAAAAAATGTAAAATGGAGAGTTTGCACTTGGGAGACTAAGGATGGCTGAATGGAGGTCTGGAACATTGAAAAAGTAACTATTAAGGATGACTAGGACTCATTCACCAAGCTAGGAAAATTAGTCCAATTTACAGGAAAATGTGCAGGAACAAGGTTCTACCAAAAGGGTATCCAAATTTGTAAAAATCTCTATCAACCCTATACAATGGGAATCATTCACCACTTGTTTCGAATCAATCCACTTTTCACTTTCTAGAAGTTCTAAACCTAATTATTTTCCTCTTAGTTTTCTCTACTCTTCCTAAATGGTTTTCAGATTTGAAACTATAAATTTCCACCTGTAGGTCTTCTCCAAGTCTCTTCAAGGCTTAGTGAAAAATTTGACAACTTTGATGAATTGATAACTTTTCTCCAATCTTTCTCTTTATGAAATATGTAACCTAAAATTACAAATCACACACAAAGGAGATGGGAAAATGTTTTGGGGTTAGTGAATAGGGGTTTTCCTTGGCGAAACCCCTTGTTGATAATTAAACCTTGAAATGGAAGAAAATATGAATGAACAAAAGACAATGTTGTAACTCACAAAACCCTAACAATAAGGTTCTACAATTATGCTTGAAATAGCTACAATGAATTTGGTTCTTAACTATTGCTTGGATGAAATTGATCTTTCTTGGAACACTTGCTTGAATCATGAACTCTACATCACAATTGTTAGCACAATAACAAACATGATGAATGCAATATTTGACATGATGATTTACACTTGAATGATGCTCTAAAATACATAATAATCTTCCCTTGAATGCTATTGAATGCTCTTGTGAATGGTCAAATTATCTTGTGAACTCTCTTGAATGCTAGATGTTGAATATGAGTGAAAGAACCTTTTATTTATACTAAATTATGCAAGAATTTCCAAAATTACAAAACTACAAGCTGACATTAGATCTAGGAGAATAAAATCCCATCAAAATTTTGAATAATATTTGAATTTGGGCCATGTGGGACTCATTTGACCAAGGTGGTGAATCAATCCCATCAGGCATAATATATGGGACCAAAAATGAAATGTGCATAGAAATGTGTGAAAACCCATTCGGTGCAAAAAGATCTAGGTGAGACCCATTCGCCCAAGGTGGCAAATGAATCCCAGATCCCTAAATATGGGCCACACAAGCCAAAAACACATGAATTATGATTGGCCATTGATTGCTGTCAAGATTATCCTCAAAAATATTTAATAAATGATGCTTGTGGGTGCAAAATGTGGCCAATTAAAGCATAAGAAATCCCAATTATTAATGATAAGCCTAGAGAAGTGTGAAAATGTGTTACAAAACTCCAAAAAAGGCAAGATTAATGTTGATTTTGATCAAAAATAGGTTTATTATGTTTAGTTATGTGATAAGGAAAGTTTGAAAGTGAGTTACAACACTTTAGCAAGGTACCATTAAAATCCATTAGTTCACAGGGGCTCAAGACATAATACGAATGTTTTATTCACATTACAACACTAAATGAAGGAAAAATTAAGCCAAAATCCACAAGGAGAGGCCAAACAAGTGTAAAAATGTAAAGTGATCCATTTTTCTACACTACATTTAGCCCCCACCTTAGTTAGAGGATGAACTTGCTTCAAACTCACACTAAAGTAGACAATCACACATCAAGAGGGGGTTCAAATGTACCAATCCCAATAAGATGAGATGCCAACAATCAAGAGGGGTGATCAAGCCCCTAGGATCAATATCCCATGGAAAACCAACATAGGCACAAAAATAAAACACATTAGAATAATGTAAATAACAACAAAAAGGCACAAGCATGCACCATAAAAGATGAAAAAGAGAAAAGGTAAAAAGATAGAAGAGAATCAGATCAAGATTCAATCATTTGGCCATCTCGATGTGGATCAGATCTAGGCTATTTGTTTTAAAAATGCATACTCACTCTTAGGAAATGAAACTCCTGGTTGTCTACTAGGTGAGAATCCCAAAAATGTAAGACACATACACTCATGCTTGGTATGCACTCACACACACACGCGAGTGGCTATGGGGAAATTCATGCCTCGGTCAGGATTTCTACTCAAACCATACCAAATTTATACCTCCTAATAACTTTAATAAGGTGCCACACAAAAACGATTTTTGAGCTTCATGAGACAAGAAAAACATTGTATGCTTGAAACTCATGAACAAATAAGATGGCTCCACATGCATGCAAGGTGTGTTATGAAAGGTGGCCATATAATGATTGTTGTAAATGAAAAATAGTGTAAGGTATGTTCAAAGGGATTTTTATTAGTTCATGCAAGGTCTCTTCTTAGGGAACATTGTGCCTAATGTCTCCAAGAGAGGACAAGTCAAAGAAATATCACGCTCTCAAAGGAAATCAAACCAAATGACACCGCCAAAAAAATAACATATCATAAGAATAAATAAAATCGGACAATGAAACATGAGTTTTGATGTACACCCCCAATTTAAAGTGGTTGCTAACACCACTAGTGTGAGCACTTGCTTTAAACTAGAAGAAGACATGAGAGTTTATTCAGAAAGCCCTATGTCAAGTCATATGTTTTTGAATTGAACTAAATCATGAATAAATATGTAACATGTGAGTCAAATTAAGGCATGTCATCCACATCCCAAGATTGTTCTTATATGTACAAAAAAGGTGATCAACTAGCCAAAAGAGACAACGACATGTGACATACAAGGTCAAGGCTACCTAACTCCTTTCTCCCGCTTAGTGAAGGACAAGGATAACCTGAATAGGATGAAAATAAGTATCAATTAGGGGACCTAGGTGCTTCAACACAAGGAAGAGCACCATAGTTCCTAAGGTGTTGAATTCAATTACTTAAAGCCTTAGATTCATTAGTAGCATGACCATAAACTCGTTGATAGGTGCAAAATGAATGTTTGTAGTAAAATTTCTTTCAAGTTCTTGGAGGGAGGGATATCAAATGATCTTGGAGAAGTCTTGAAAATATTCTCTCTTGATAAATAGTACAATATGTTCCTTTTTTTGGTGCAATATTTCATGCACACACTAAATGATAAGGATTTAGATTAAAATGGATATAATGGAGGTAACCCTAGATCTATGTTGAAATATTATGGTAAGTCAGTTTGCTTTGTGTGTTCATTGTATCCATGTGTAAGAGGGATATTATATCCAATACCATAACCATCTTTCAATTCAGATGAAGGGGATATATGTTTTTGAGAAGGATTGATTTCTTCATGAGAACACAAATCTTTTTAAAACTATGCATTTTTCCTTCATGAGGGATGTGAGTTAAATAGACCCTATTGCTATTATGGAGTAATATTGTTGACGTAGAACCAAGTTGAGCATATGAAACACAAGGTTATTTTGTTTTATGTTGTGATATTTTTCACTCTCACATAGAGAAATGTGTGAAACCCCAATCATTACAAGAACTTGTATCTAAAATGATTAATTTGTATAGGAATCTTTGGACCATGAGGGTGAGATTTTGGATTCCTTATTGAAAGGAGGCATAAAATATAATGACCCCCAATTATCACTAAAGAGTTTAGGGTTGAAATCAACTTGTATAGGTTTAAATTTTAGTCTTGGAATGAAATTAATAGGGGAGTTTGAAGTATTGTGATCATATGGGTCATAGCTTCATTAATCGGTGTCAACAGTGTATATCTTGTTGTTGTATTCAAATTTCATTGTACAATGGAGAGTAGAGGGGACTCCTTTCATAACATGAATCCATGGTCTCTCTAGGAGAAGATTTTATGAAAGGGTTCCTTGCATGATATGGATAGTGTTAGGAAACACTACAGGTCTGACCTCAATAGGTAATGTGATCATCCATAGTGGTTGCCTATTAACATTGTCAAAGCCACAAATATGAACATCATTAAGTTGAATGAGCCTTTTTTCCATGCCAATTTTTTCTAGGAGATCAATGCTACAAACATTAATTTTTTCTCAATTATCTATGAGACTGCACCTAATTGTAGTTTCATTAATGATCACCTTTATCATCAAGGCTTCATTTTTATTTTGAATCTCAAGTGAGGGTAATTCATGCTTAGGGAATGTGATTTCTAACTATGTGATGTGCATGGGAGAAATGGAGGATGTTAGATTATTCAATTTCATATGAGATTAGATATCCTGCTCTGTTTGCAATATTTATTTAATATCTAAACTCATATGTAAGTGATAGTTATATGAGTTTCCATATGGATAAATATTAGTAGGAGTCTTCTTAAGATCTTCAACAATACTATGAATAGGTGAACAATGAGAACTAGGATAAATATTTTAATGCACTGGTAATGAAATGGGAGGGGATTGCAATTTACTAAATGTTTGAGAAACTATGTTATATCTCAGTTGTTGTAAAACATTATTAAATTGCATCCTAGATTTCAAGAAATCCCTTATTTTCTTGTGTAATTCACTAATGGGAGGTGACTTAGGAAGCTCACTAATTAAAGGAGATACAATTTGTTTCATCATGACCTCAAAAATATTGTGCTTATTTGTATGATCTCTTAGTGAAGAGGATTCTAGTGTCACTTCATCATCTTCATCTAAGGAAGCTCCATTACATATGCCAATTTTTAGGTTTTATTGCACCATGATATCCTCCCTAGGACAAGAGTTTTTAGGAAAACTACAACCTAAATGTTAATGACATTCAAAGCTTCGTTCTTCTAAAATGACTTCATCACAAGTAGGGGAATGATCACTGGTTGAATTTTCTTGTTCATCAATGATATAATTCTTTTTTTAAATAATTTTTTCTCCAGGGGAAGAGATGAAATCGAGATTCCCATGACTTTCACTAGTTGTACTTTATAACATCGAAGTATATTATTCAAAACTATTAGAGGTACTAGGAGAAGAAAAAATGTGATTATCATGATCACTTATTACTTCATTCCTTTGTTACCCAATATATTCCAAACTACAATAGGTATAGGAATTATCATGAAGAGGGTTGTTATAGACCCTAAATATTTGATCATTCGACACTAATATATCCTCCTTACATTAAATTTCATCCTCTAAAACATTATCAGAAGAGGGGAAGGTGTTGAGAGGTGAATGTAGACTAGTTGAAGCTTCAATGGTCTCTAGTTGTGTTATGTTATTGTGATGATTTCCTATGTTTGTGTCTTCTTGTTCATCAATGTCTTGCCTAATAAGAGAGGTAAAAGGAGAGAAACAACTAGGATTCTCAAAAATCTCATTGATTGGTTCTTTTATCACCAAAATATCTTCGCCAATAGGAGAGATATTAGGAGAGGAACAAATATGATTGTTAGGAATGTCCAAGTTTGTATTCTCTTTCACTAAAACATTCTCATAGGGAGGGGATATGAATATTTTATTAGCATGCCTAGAAAGGTAAGGTACTAGCATTGTTTTAACAAAAATGAAAAACAATTCTAACCATCTCGTGCAATTCTTTAACAATGTAAACAATGTTTATCTAAAGATGCAAAACACTTTTATCCAATATATGCTAAACTTTAAGAATGCAAACAATGTATATCCAAAAATGTAAAGAACTTTAATCAAATTTATGCAAAGCTTTATTAATAGAAAAATTGTGTATGCAAAAGTGAAAAGTGATTTTATCCCTATAATGCAAAGTTTAAGGAATGTGAAAATTTACAAATCTAATGATGCTTGTAATTGAAATGGTTTAAAAAATGACTACCCAAAATTGATGTTTTTGACCTAGATGCATAAACAAATGTTACTGAAACTTTCCATACTTATAGTATATGTTACTAGGAGGCTTAGGAAGCATAGAAATGAGGCTTTTGATGCTATAAAAGGAAATTTAAAATGTGAACTGTGACTGATTTGTGCAAGGTGGTGAATGAGTCCCCGTTAGGGTTTTTTACAAAATTTTCAAAAAAAAAACAATTGATTTTGATGATTTTTATGTTGGAAGACCTAAAGATTAAATGAAAATGTAGATTTTATATGATTTTCAATGCTTTGAGATACAAAAATCCAAGCTATATGAAATTTCACTAATGCAAAATTAGAAACCCTAGAATGCAAATTAACCAATGTAAATCCTAAAGAAAACAAGATAATGCACTCCAAATCAGAAAAGAAAGGTATTCTAAATGTAGGTTCACCAAAATGAAATGGAAAAAATTGTCTTCCTTCATCCACCCTTGATCTTGGGCCTAGGAAGGGGCAACTCTCACATACTTTCACTCCAAAACAAACCCTTGATATTTCTTTACAAAGGAGAAAGAAATATAGAAACATGGAAGTTCTAGGGATTGAAAATGATCTAATGAGGGGTTCACCACCAAGTCTAAACTTGGAAAATAAAATGAAATGTAAGATGAAATGCAAAATCTTAATTGAATGCAAACTAACTCTAAATTACCTAGAAAGATGAACAAAATGTAACAAAAAATTGTAAAACGAAGTTTGTGCACCTAGGAGACTTGAGATGGTTGAATGGAGGTCAAGATCACTGAAATATATACTATCAAGGCTGACTGGGACTCATTCACCAAGCTAGGCGAATCGGTCCAATTTCTGAGAAAATGTGTAGAACATGTTTTTGGTGTACCTAGATCTATAAAAATATTTGTGAGGCCTATATAATGGGACTCATTCACCACTTGTGATGAATCAATCCACTTATTCATTTTTGGATGTTCTAAATTTGATTCTATTCCTCTTAGTTTTCTCTGCTCTTTTGGAATGGTTTCCAAATTTGAAACTATAAATTGCCACTTGTAGGTCTTCTCCAATTCTCTTCAAGGCTTAGTGACAACTTTGACAACTTTGATGAATTGAAATTTTTTCTCCAATCTTGCTCCTTATGAAATATGTAGCCTAAACTTGTAAATCACACACAAAGGAGAGGGGAAAATTTTGTGGGGTTAGTGAATAGGAGTTTGTCTTGGTCAAACCCCTTGTTGGTAATTAAACCTTGAAATGAAATAAAATATGAATGGAGAATGATGAATGAACAAAAAAAAAATGTTGCAACTCACCAAACCCTAACAATAAGGTATTATAATTATGCTTGAAATAACTGCAATGGATGTGGTTCTTGACTCTTGCTTGAATGAAGTTGATCTTTCTTGAAACACTTGATTGAATCATGAAATCTACAACAGAATTGTTAGCACAATAAAAAAAATGATGAATGCAATATTTTGACATTATGATTGGCAATTGAATGCTTCTCTAAAATGCTTGATAATATTCCTTTGAATGCTCTTGAATGCTCTTGTGAATGTTCAAATGCTCTTGTGAACTCTGTTGAATGCTAGGTGTTGAATATGAGTGAAAGAACCTTATATTTATACTCAATTATGTAACAATTCCCAAAAATACAACACTACAAGATAACATAAAATCTAGGAGAATAAAATCCAACTAGAAATTTGAATTAAATTTGAATTTGGGCCACACGAGACTCATTTTCCCAAGGTGGTGAATGAGTCCCATTAGGCATAATGTATGGGACTAAAAATGGAAAGTTCTTAGGAATGTGTGAAAATCAATTTGGGGCCAAAAGAACTAGGTGGGACCCATTCACCCAAGGTGGAAAATGAGTCTCAGATCCCTAAATCTAGGCCACATAAGCCAAAAACACTTGAATTATGATTGGCTACTAATTGGTATCAGGATTATCCTAAAAAGATGCAATAAATAAGGCTTGTGGGTGTAAAATAGGGCCAATTAAAGCATAAGAAATCCCAATTATTAATGAAAATCCTAGAGAAGTGTGAAAGCATGTTACAACACTCAAAACAAGGTAAGATTAATGTTTATTTTGATAGAAAAATAGGTTTATTATGTTTAGTTATGTGATAAAACTGTAGGAAAGTGTGAAACGCATGTATGTGCAATATTCAATGAAATTTACATTAATATTTTAGGTCCATCAAACCTAATTATTTTATTAACTAGCTCAATTGTATACATAAATAAATTTAAAATATTTCTATTTTTTTGTCTGCTCTACAATCATAACTAGATTGGGGAAACCATCTTATTAGGGAACTAGGTGAAACCATTACATTTTACCTTATTAATAATTTATAATAATTTACCTTATAATTAAACAAAATTAGAATATCATTATTTATTGTGCCAAATCAACAAATATGACTGACCAATAAAGAATGACTACCATAATAATAAATAGATTACTATTTTGTGAATATACAATTATTATTGCTCTTAGAACTTGTGAAGTTACATGATATCAAATATATTTAATTTAATTTACTCTTAGAATTCTTGGTGCATTAGTTCTCTTATTAAAGATTTTATTTTTGATTAACAAAATAATGTTAATAATCTACACAATATTTAACCCTTATAATATTTTTTAATTTTGTTACGATTTTATGCTAAATAATTGGTCATATTGCTTATGGTTCATAACTATGTAACAAAAAACACATTTACTTGATAATCTATCATGATTATATTTGATCTCAAGAATGCTACTAAATAATCTACATCTATCTTTCAATAATCTTCTATCATTTATTTGTGAATGACATTTCCTTCCTTATTGCTGATTATCCCTTTAGATGAAACCTTAGTAAGAGACATATTCTATGAGGAATAGAGCATGAAAAAACATTAAAAAAAAAAGTTTACGGATTTTTTCAAATTTTGTAGTTGCAACCAACCTAGAAGAGATATATCCAAATATGGATGTACATGCAAGGCACATTAACTATTTGATAAATTTCTTCAAAGAAATGTGTGCAAAATATAAATTCATACATGACACACTTGAAATATTTTTAAAAATGCTTAAAGGAAATGTAGTTTGATAGAATATCATGGCCATTGATAAATATACATGAAATAAATGCCTTAATTTATTAATGTAGTTTTATGGAATTCCATGGTCTATCATTATATGATTTAGATAGACCTATTTTTTGTTATTTTATTTCTCTCTACATACATAATGCTAGGATGTAGTCTCTTATGCCCATCAAATTTTTAATCATGGAGTTGAAAGGGAATTGGTGGAGAGACCAAGTAAGCACAATCACCACCTTTTTTCTACCCTAGGAGTGGTGTAAAATTTTAGAATGGTGAAGGAGAGACATTTAGAAATTAAAATTAAAATTCAACCATTTCCATAATAATGAGAATAGAAGGGAAAATTTTAAAATAAAGCTATTAAATAATTTAAATTTAATTGTGGGGGTGATTATACTATTTTTTATGATAGAAACGAATCAAATGAGATCAAATAAGATAGAGGCCCACGACCATGTAATAAGTTAAACCCTAGAAACATGGAAGGGTGGTAGGCTTCTATTTTTATTTTCTAGGAAATTTCATGGAATTAATAAATATAATGATAAGATTAAAATGAATCTTTTTCTTAAAATAGATCCACATTTATATAGATACAAATTTTTAGGGGTAATAGAGAGAGGGGGATAAAAGTTTCCTCGACCATAGCTTAGGGATTTTTATATTTTTTTGGTAGTTTTATACCAATCCTTTTTAAATTTAGGAGATTATTATTTAGTTTTTATAATTTTTCATCTTTCTTTTTTCACTTAAAACTTTTTAATGAGGAGAATTTAAAAATTCAAGAAATCTATAATACCCCACTCCATATGTGATTAGTACAACCCTAATTTGTTTCATATTTCCCTAAATAGATGGTAATATGTAGTGAAAATGATAGATAGTGTGATTGTGTAACAATATTATTGCATTTCATTTTGACAGTTTGTTTAATTGTCCCTACCATGAAGGTGTTAGACACTCATAAATTATGGAATGCAAATTGAAATTTTAAATGGAATTGTTGCATAGTTAAATCTTAGGAAATAAAGATTACAAATTAATGTTGTACATGATTGTTTCTTACTAGTGCATTGACAATGTTAAGGAAATTAAGGGTGCCAGTACGAAAAGAGAAAACCATTGAGAGAAAATCAAAGGACATCTTATTGTTGATACAAATTTGCACCTTTTTGGGGTTATAAATTAATAAATTTAATATGATAAATTAATGTGGTGAGAGTTGATATTAAAGGGGTAATTGTTTTTGGGCTATGTGGGTGTAAGTGGGGCCAAGAGTTAGGAACCCTTATCCAAGTGTGAAATTCGGATGGAACCTTAAGTGGGTCTTTGAAGAGGGTTGTTGGTTAATTTCATTGGTTGGGATGAAAATAAAAACCCCCTGGGGTCTATACCATAGTGGTAGGGGTAAATTGGGCATACAATAATGCCCCAAGGATATCATTAGACCCCTGTAAAGTCCTCATAAACGAGAGTGACGAATTTTGAGGAGAGAATGGGGTGAAAAGATTGAGGGGTTGTCCAAGTGCATGTTCCCCTCTTGAATGAGGAAAGGCACTCATTAATGTAGGGAGGTACACTTCACACCTCCCCATTCAAAGGTTGCAAGTTGAAACTCCTATATATCCTGGAGAGGAAGGAAGAGTGGTGGTTGTCCACTTCTCCTCTTGGAGAACTTGAGTGAAGATAGTAGAAATAATGAGAAGAGGAGAGGAGTCTAGATTTTAGGAAAGATAGTGATCAATATGGTTTGGCTTGGAGAGGAAAGATGGATACAAAAGTTTAATCCCTTCATTGAAAAAAAAAGAGATAATTTGTTCTTAATGTAATGAAGTGATGCTATACTCATGATGGCTAAATTATAATTCTGATAATTATTGTAGACACACTATTAAAGTGTACTTGGCTAAATTTTCTTATGCGTCACTCAAAAAATTCATATTGGTATTGTGAGCCTTAATGGTCATTCTAGGTTAATAATGTTATAGTTAGAATATAGGAATGGGGAGGGAAAAATTGTGGTTATTCAAAGAGAAATTTGAAAGGCACATACTATTGCTGATAATAATATTATTGGTAATATCTATATTTAAGTTGAGCCATGATCACTTAGAGTTTTAATTAGCTCAATGTTTGTTTTAATAAAAAAAAATTGTGGGGGTTTTCTAGCGAAAAATTATGGGCATGGCACATGGTATCAGAGCTAAAAAGGAAATTATGGTGAACCAAGTATTGTTGAGTTCTAAGATGGATTAATATATCATTGCACATTGTCTAGTTATTTTTTGTACTTATGCTTGAAGTGAGTGGATGTTTCTAAAATTAAGAAGAAAAGTGAATATTGTTTAAAGAAAATATCTAGAATGCATTTAAGTGTATTGTTTCTTTCTCTAATACAATGAATTTCGTAAAGTGTATTATGTTATTGCATGTGAAGTGAAAAAACAGTAAATGTGTTGTGCCCAAGAATGAGATACAAGGTATTTGACTTGGAAAAAGGGTGAGGGATGTCAAGTATGACCCCTTATGTGTATCCTTTGTGATGAACCATTGTGTAATTCAATTAATTGTGAGATAATATAAATATGTTATGTGTAGATGTGTGTCTATTAAGTGAAATGTGAAGTTTTTATTTGTGTAATTCTTGTTCATATGTTAAATGTGTACCCCTAGCACACGGCTCCCCTACAGGATTGAGATGCTTGCTTGTGTAAATAGGGATTGAGGGGTGAGTGAACACCAAGTGGAACTCCATGGTTTCCCTCGGACATGTTCCTAACCTACTCCCCCACATATGAGAACCACACTTGTTGGTTCATAGTACAAAACCAATCCGTTATGTTTATAACCCATGGGTAAAGGATGGAATTACTTGGACCATATTTATGGGGATTTTGATCCCACTTATAATTAATTTTTTTGGATACTTCAGTAATATAGAACATGGATACTATGCAGAAGATTCCACCATGATATTGTGCGCTATCATATTTATGTGGTCAAGGACCACCAACTTATTGCATTCTATTATACTTATGTTGTTAAGAGAACCACCATTCCCCTCCCCCCATTAGGTGGATTCGTCAAAGTCGCATGGTGCTCGTAATGTGAAAGCTTTATTGTTGAGATATGAATTATTGATAATTTCTTATTTGTTGTTTTATTATATCTTAGCAGTGTTAAATTTTATATTTATCTTATCTGGGGATATTTAGCCATTTCAATTTTTTCGTAGTCCATTGCCTCAAGGACTTATTTTATTTTTGTTTTTGAATTAAAATTGGAATGTTGAAATGCAGCTGCAATCGATCTTTATTTGATTTCCTCTTGAATTTATAATTTTCTATTTATTAAAATGTTGGTTTATGATTTTATGTTTCTCAGTTTGAGGTCTCTTATTGTTTGCTAACTATTGGAAAGAGTGGTGTGATGTGGCATCTGTAAAAACTTCTATATCTCAGGGGGATTCCTTGGAAGGTTGTATAGGGGAGTAGATGCACTGTGTAGTGCCTCTCATGTTATTACTACTCTTATGATACTTTTTTGTGTATGGTTGATACTGTTTGGATACTATTTATGTTGTTGCATACTTGAGACTATGTTGGTGACTATTTCACCCTTTTGTTTGGTTGGTTGATAGTTTTTCTTATTCAAATTGGTTGTCTATGACACTGCTATTATTGCTTATGATATGTGGACGTATGTGTTTGAAGTTATGATTAAGAAGTTGCTTACTTATTGTTTATTGATGAAATTGTTAAGAATATGGTTATTGTTTGAGCTTTAGGTGAGAGGGATGATGTTGCGTCACTCATCTGTGAGCACCTTGCTACATTGCAATTCTCTCTCATGATGTGTTTGGCATTGAATATATATGTTGTTTTGACACATGGATTTATGTAGGACTACAGGTACCAGGCACTGACTCCACCTGGATCGTTGGTTCTAAGCGTGATCAACGTGCCTAATGGATATGATGTGGTTTAGGGAGTTGACAAGAAAGTATCTCCATATGTGTCCATCATCCTATCATTGTTTGACGATGTTGTCCATCGACACCCATTTTGTTATGGTGTCATTTTTTTTCATGTCATTTGTTTTGTGTGTTACTTTTAATGTGTTAATTGCTTGGTTTTGATACATTATCATTATTGTTAATTAGTTAATTTAATTTAATGATGGTTATTATTATTATGGAAATCAATTAAAGCATTAAGTTTAATTATTTAAGTGATTTGTTACTTGACTCTCATAATGGTGATAATCATGATTTATTAACTATCTCTATTTCTAATGCAATGTATATTGTTCTCATAATGCTTGATAAGTAGTCAGATTACATCATTATAATTATACTAGCATCAATTTTCTTTGTTGCAAATCTCCCACATGATTTTTTCTTGGCTCACATTGGGCGAAGCCGACTGTCTAAAATATGGCAGCAATTTTTTTTTGGGGATTGCTAGAATATGATTGCTTTCATTTTAGGTGAATATATGGTAATATCTCGGCCTTGTGAGCCGACTATCAGTATATATCTAATATTGTTATTTATGGTCGAAATGGATTCTCATTTTGGGAGATATCATGGGTTTCCTATGGCAATTAATTTTTGGTTATTATGTCTCTCCATTATAGTTTTGATTGGTACAAAATTGTGCTCCATCTAAAAGCGAAAGAATTCAGTGATCCTCACCCTTTTGATCATGAAAAATTGGGTAGAAATTTTTCTTGATGATGTAGATATTTTTTTGGCTTGCAAAAGGGTGGTGGGCACTCATTGGTTGTCGAACAACAGTATTTCCACCTTTCATGAAGTGCTATCTCGCGTCTTTACTATTTGTATGGATATTCTACTGGACCCTGAGTTGGTCATGGTCATTGCTGCAAGATTTTCTCAACCTAGTTTTCTCTCTGACTTGGACCTTCATCAATCTTTGGACAATTATGATTTTAATTCTAGTATTTTCCCTATAGGGGGTTTTATTTCTCATGATGATTTGATCTCTAATGGGTTTTTGTGGAGAATTGTTGTCTATTCTTAGGTCTAGAATTACATGCGATGATTTTCCAAGGATGATTCCGGATTGCAATGATCATGAAAAATTCTCGCCAAAAATCCTTGTTGCTAATGTAGATATCTTCCTTGCTCTTCATTTCTTGTTTGATATTACAGCTAAAGAAAAAACAACAGATAAAGCTCCTTCCTATATTAAAAAGAATGATAAAATTTATGACCTGTATAATCCAATGCCTCCTTCTAATTATGAGGCCAGTTCATCTTCCATGGTGGAAGATTGCTAGTTTGGTTGATTTTCTCATTTTGTTCTCATGAGCTCAGGATACTCATCTAGCATGTGTTGGATTAGGGGTCAGTGGGTAGTTTCTCCTATTCTCTTTTTGGGTTTTTCCATTCTTGGTTGGGTTTCAAAGTATGCATGTAAAGTTTTGTAATCAGTCTGGGCTCTCCTGTTCAAAGGACTGAGTTTCAAATCTGACATTGTTATCCGTTTTTAGTTTTATATAAATAAATTTTATTGGCTTCGCTACTTTTATGGAAAAAAATTAATTATTTAAGTGATTTGTGAAAATGTCAAGGATTTAATTAAATATTTCATTAGTTGTAAAATTTTAAATGTTTGTAGATTTAAATAAATATTATTTTTTTAATTTGTCAATATTAAATATTTTTAATTATAAATAGAATAATATTTATTTCCATCTTTGTTAATTCTTAAATTAGTGACTAGATAATATTGTTTATTTAATCATTATTAAGGATTTATTCAAAATGGATATTTTGATATAGTTAAAAAAAAAAATTAAAATGAAAATAAGACGTAAATTAGTATTTTTAAATAATGTTATTTTAAATTTAAATAAATAATGGATTAATGATCTACTTATTAATAAAGTTTATTTTTAAATTTAAAATAATTGGAAAATAAGGTATTGAATAAATTAGCAAAGTGGATAATTATGCTGAAAGCGTTATACAGTGAAAGCAACGAAGAATATTCTGTAAGCTTTTTGAAGCTTCATTAAAAATGACAGGCACGTGGAAGTCATGTAGAAATGAATTTGCTTTTTCTATAAAGACATAACAAATTTTCTCATTCTTGATTATTTAATAGTCTTAAAATTTATTAGGAAAAATTTAGTTGTTATTACATTCAAGTGAATGAATATGTAATTGTTCTTGAATATGTTTAATTATTCTAATAAAAATTAATACCTTAAGATGGATGTTGGGGTTTTATGATATTTGTACCTTCCTTTTTATGTTATTTTTCTTGTTGAGGCGACATAATGAATAGTCATGTTGGGAACCCGTAACATTAAGTTACTATCCACTTAGAGTTATGGGTAATTGTTCTATAAAATTCGAGAGGCATTGGGAATTTTTTTTATGTGGATTTCATTATTGACCTTTATGAGTCATTTTTTTATTTGTTTGGTTTTGATTCTTGTGGGTGTTACCTTGTTTCATTGTTTTGCCTCTTATTATGGCTGATTGGAAAGATGGTCCATGCCTCCTATTTGTACTTAGACTTGTGATTTTTGTGTTTTTTGTTTTTGTACACCCTTGTTGTTATGAGATTTATTTCAAGGCTATTAGGGGGGGTGGCTCTTCATGGGGGTTGTTGGTTCTAAAAAATGCAGGTTTTAACCATAAGAGTTTGCCAGGCCCTTACAACATTCTTGGACAACATACAAGGCCAATTATACAATTAAACCTTCTACTCTTTAGGTTCTGCTAGACCTAGGTGGGTGAACCTATGTGAAAATGCAGATTTAAAATGAACTTCCTGCTAAACAGTCTACCCACAATGGCAATTGGGAATGGATAGACAAAATGAGTGCAACTACACCTATTGCACAAAAGAAAAGATTTGAATATATTATTTATTATGAATTCTATCCTCTGGGATATGACAGATCAGTGCCTTCTATCTATTGGGCAATGGAGTAAAAAAATAACTAGAATTCAAGGTGTTTCCCTCTTCAATTTAATTCAAGTTGTTAGGCATATTTAAAGTATGAAATTCTATGACCAACATATTATTTCACACAATTTATAACTTGCATAAATTATGCTTGAATATTTCCCTACCAAGTTCTTCTTTAATCATCCAACAAAAATCCTAAAATCATCGTGACTTGTTTAAAATAATTTAATTCTGACTTTGCAGACACCTATTAATCAAACCACACAAAGTGAAAATTACACCATGATAAACCAAATATATACTTGCTATTCTGATTTAAATGATTTAAAAAATTCTAATTGGAGACAACCAGATAGGAAATTCATTAACTATATCATCTTAACAACTGAATCCAAAAAATATTTCACCAGATTATATATATTTTCTCCATCACACCCTGTTTCAAGAAGGACTGTTCATCATTTTTCCATCCCAATGCTGTTATTTTTTCTCAAGGAATTTCTCTCTCTATATTCCAACCCTATGACTCATTTTTTACCAATATTTATACAATACATACCAAGCATTGCAATTATTCAATTTATGTTACAACCATTTATATTCTATGATAAAGATTAAAATATTTAATTGGGTTGCCTTATCGGAAAATTAAATATTTTTACAATAGTTCACCTTTTACTTTTTGCCTTGACTGGTCTTTACTTCTTTTTTATTTTATCACTACAAAGCTTCCCTTATTCCCACCGCTCCACTGCGGTCAACATGTTGATCAGCCATGGTATCACTATGTGACTGTCATGGTCTTTTCTCTCCTCCACTACTCTACCACGACTTTCACTTCTTCATCCCGTGATATCGCAGTGCCTGGCATTTATTGTCATCTCTATTGATTCCTCATTGTTGACTTATCTGTCACCACATTACCGCGGTCTTCAACCTTGCCGGCTACGGTACCGTGGTATCGTGCTGCAAACTGCTAACCATTCTCCCTTCATCTATCGCAGTAACTGCGGTGTGACTGATCCTGATCCCTACGTTCACTATTCACTGCTTACCAACTGGCCACCATGCTACTGTAATCTATGGTTTAACCACACATGGTGGCACAGTAAACACTTTCTACCTGCTTCCTTAGCCGTTACCGTTGGTGATCTCATCTCCACCACGACACCATAGTCAATGAGTTGACTGCGTGTAGTGTGGCAGTAAACACATTATGCCCGCTCCTTAGCCGCTACCATCTCTATCATTCAATTCTCCATCACTGGTTGCATCTCTACCCACCATGGTCACCACGGTCTATGTTCTAACTAGCCACAGTGTGGCAGTAGCTGCGTCATTGACTGCTAATTGTTAACCTTTGTCGCCTCCCTATCTAACATGGTCATTGCGATTTTCCTCTTGACTATCACCTCACCACTTACCGCACCATTGTGGCTACTAGGATGACTGCCAGCAGTAGTGTGGTAAGCTCAGTTCACCGTGCCAACTTTCCATCACATAACCGCCGACCTTCTAACAACTGACCATGGTACAACGGTAAACATTTATCGTGACTACTCCAAAATCTCACCACTATACCACGAGCCACTTTGCAAAAGTCCGCAAGAAAGTGGTGAAGGCCTATGAAGGGTAAAAGGTGGTGGTAAAATATATTTGAATATTATGAATGGGATACATGAATTTTCTATTGAAAGATAGTGAAAGTAAAAGCTCAAAGGGGGTGAAATGCCTTGGGATTTTAAATGAAAAATAAGGTTCTAATAGTGGCTCCTGTTGGGGATGAGTGGTTACTCAATCACTGCAAGAATCCAACATTTACTCTGGGAGAGCAGACCAAGACATGAATAGACATGAAAATGAGCGATGGAGGATGGAGGGAATGAAAGAGTGAAGGAGATGGAAAATGGAAAGTGGAGCATGGAGAATGGAAGGTGAAAATGACCCTAAGCTACTGTACATGGAAAGAAAGCAATGCTTTCAAAAAGGGAATTCCTGAGAATGTCCATGTACTGGCAAACCCAAAACCTTGAAAATTCCTAGACTACTGTGCATGGAAAAGAATATTTAAAGAGGGTTACTAATTATTTTCCATACACTAGCAATCCTTAACCCTTTGTAATTCTTCAAGAGAAGAAATGCTTCAGGAACTGCCCATGTATAGGCAACTCCTGCTCCTCTCTAGACATGTTGTGTAGGAAATTAGAATCTTCACCTCCTTTACCAATTATCACAAAAGGGCCAAGCCATAAAGCTTCAAACTTGCCATGCTTCCCCTTCTCCTAACACCAAGCATTCCACATCAACACCAAGTCATCTTCTTCAAACTTTCTCTCCTTGGCTGTTTTATCAAAAAAGTATTTGATTTGTGACTATAATTTCACATTCTTCTTCTAAGCCACTCTCCTCACTTCATCAAGCTCTGCAAGCTGCTCCATTCTTTCCTCCATTGGATCAGAAATATTGAAGTCTTCTTGCAAAATTAAGTTATAGACTGGTAAAATATTCTGCAATGGAATCTTAGCTTGTGTCCCATATACCAACTCAAATGGAGATTTTATAGTTGCCTTCTTCACTGTAATCCTATCTGCCCATACAACCAATCTTAACTTTGAATCCCATGCCTTTTTATTTGTATCTAGCATCCTCCTTACTATCTTCAAAAGATTTTTATTACTTGACTCTGCCTGGTCATTATCTTGTGGATGATATGGAGCAGAATAAGAAATATTAATTCCATACGTTTTGCAAAAATCTCTAAACTCATCAGATCTAAAAAACATCCCATTATCTGTGATCAATCTGACCGGGGTGCCAAATCTGGTTATAACATTCTCCATCAGAAAGTTCATCACCACTTTTCTTGTTGCTTGCTTAGTTGGGACAACCTCCACCCACTTAGTAAAATAATTTGTGGCCACTAGTATCCACCTATGTCCTCCACTTGATCTTTCATGTATTTCTCCAATGAAATCAACTGCCCATTGGTGAAAAGGTGCTTCTACTTGCAAAGCTCTAATTGGCAATACTCCTTGATACTTCAACTTCCCTGAGAATTTCTGACAAGCCTCACATTTCCTCACATATGTAGAAGACTCATTGAATACCCCAGGCCAATAATAACCAGCCCTAAGAATCTTGTGTGCAATAGTCTTAGCATAATAATTTCCTCCACACATCCCTTCATGCATTTCTCTCAAGACATATTCTTCCTAGGATTCATCTAGACATAACAGCAATATACCATCCCTATTCTTCCAAAATAAGTCCCCTTCTAAAAATACATACTTATAAGCCTGCAACTTCAAAGTTCTCCTTTGATTATCATTCAGCCCTTCTGGGCACTTCATGTGTTTCAGATAATACATCACATCTGTATACCATGGAGTATGCTCAATACTTGTTATGACCTCTTCCTTACCTTCTACATTGCAGATTTGGTTTGCTTCAATATTTGTTTCTGCCATCAGCCTGGCTAGACCCTATCCTCTTACCAATTTGGTAATTTGAATCTCCATATTGAACTCTTGGATTTTATTAATCCATCTGCATCTCTTCCCTATCACTTCTATCTATACCAGGATATCCTTCACAGCTGCATGTGGGACATAAGCAATTACCTTAGCTCCAACAAGGTAAGGCCTAAAAGCCTTTGTTGCTTTGACCAGTGCATAAGCCTATTTTTCCATAATATCATACTTCAATTCTTACCCCTACAAAGACTTACTGAAGAAAGAAATAGGTTGCTCATGACCATTATTTTTATATAACATAACAATAGCTATGGAGTGAAATGAAGCAAAATAAAAAATCTGAAATGGCTTAGTAAAATCAGGGGACTTCATAATAGGGGCTTCTTTGATAGTTCTTTTATAGATATGAAGGAATCCATAGCTTCAACAGTCCAGTCCAACTTTTCTCCTTTTTTCAACATCTTAGATATAGGTTTAACAATCTCAGCAAAATTGAACACAAACCTCCTAATAAAATTAATTTGGCCAAAAAATTATTGGATGACTTTGACAGTTTTGGGAATGGGAATTTTATCTATGGCATCTACACTTTCAGGATCTATCTTAACCCCATATTTTTAAACAATATGCCCCAAAATTTTACCCTTTGTGACAAAAAATTGATATTTTTTAGGATTAAGACTAATACCATATTCCAAAGCTTTGATGAAGATCTTCTCCAAGTCCCCCACATGATTCTCTTTCTTTTTGGAATAAGCAATGAGATTATCTTGATATACCACCATTATATCATTGATTAGATATGCAAATGCCACATCCATGGCCCTTTGAAAGGTAGCTCCTGCATTTGTAAGACCAAATGGCATTCTTATATAGACATGTGTTCCCCATGGTGTAGTGAATGTTGTCTCATATTGCTCTGATTCTTTGACTTTGACCTAGTTATATCTAGAAAATCCATCTATCATTGACAATAACTCACATCCTGTTACTTTGTAAAATATTGCCTCCATATTTGGAAGAGGATAATTATCTTTTAGGGAAGCAACATTCATATTTCTAAAATCTATACACAGTCTTATGTCCCCATTTTTCTTCTTGATTGGAACCAAATTTGAGACCCATATTGAATGTCTAATGGGTTTTATGATACCTCCATCTCTGAGTTTTGCTAACTCCTCTTGCATCTTAGGTTCCAGAGTTGGGTTGATAGGCCTCTGCTTCTATCTGAATGGCTTTGTGTCTGGCTTAAGTGGAATCTCATGCTGAAAAATATATTCTCTATATGCCTTCAAATCCTCATAAGACCAAGAAAAAACATGTTTGTACTTTCTTAGCAATGTAATCAGCATTCTTCTAATGGTTGGGCTTATTTTCTTTCCAATATAAACCCTTTTTGGTGCTAATTCGGTTCCCAAATTTATTTCTTCAATATATTCTTTCTTGATAGGTGTTTGTCTCATGAGATAGCGATCACTCCCATCATACACTCTCTCCAAAGCCACAATCCCTTTAGGAAGTTTGTTAGTTTTAAGATGCAAACCTTCCTTCCCAAATACAGTTTATTTCCCATCCACTTCTTCCACAAAAGCATTGAAATCAATCTCCTATGCCTCATATTGATCTATACAATGAAGAAATTTCAAAAGGTCAGTATCATCATTAAAAAATTTCCAACTATATATGTTGTCAGGGACTATAGGTTTGGTTTTGAATTCAACCTGAGATACTCATGTCAAAGTGATATCATCTCTCTTTAAGGCTACATTAGCCAAAAATTTAGCCATTAAATTTGCAGATCTATCTATCCAATCAATTGAAAATGCATCAAATAGTTCCACTATATCCCACACAACATTTCTATATTTTTTCAGCCTCTTATTCTTTGCAGAATACTTTGATCTAACTTGTGATACGACTAGCTCAGAATCTCCGAAGATAGACAACAACTTAATATTATGTTTGACAACCATGTTCAAACCAATCAACAAGGCTTCATACTCTACCACATTATTTGTACATTCAAAAGCCAACAAAAATGAATATTTAATTGTTGTACCTTTAGGTGATATGAAAACTATCCCAGCTCCATTACCTTCTTGGATGCAAGCCCCATCAAAATACATTTTCCACACACCTTTCTGATTTCTAGAAACAAGTCTATCAATTGGGTCAGTATTGACTAATTCTAGCTGTGATAATTCTACTCCGAAACTCCCTAAATCCACATCACAAAAGAAATTAAGTTGTTCTTGAGGAACACACTCAATTATCTAATTCACCCTTGGTTCTCTATACAATTTTACATCTTCACCATTAACTGATATTGTGGCATATGATAAATCAAACAACACATTACCTCCAACTGCTACAGTCCATTGTCTTGATAAAAGCATTCCAAACTAAGGAGGTGTATCAATCACAGTTATATCAATATTATAGGTTGCCTGTGGGTAGGCTGCTAATTTTACGTCTACATCCTTCATAATCCCCACTACTGGGATAGGCCTACTATCCATGGCATAACACTTACCACCCTCAATATTTATCCACACACCAAGTTGTTTCATTACCCCTACTGGCATAATACTCATAGAAACACCTGAATCTATCATGCAATTTTTTACCAATTTACCATTTATGAGTAGAGTAGTATAAAATGGATCAATTTGTGGTGTATTCATCAATGCATCATTTAGGCCAACTTCTGAAACTTTTATCTTTCCTTTCTTATTAGCAATTCTAGGATTCTCATTTTGTTCAAAATTTACAGTTTGATTCCTCCCACCAGACATTAATTGAATAGAACTTTCCCTTTTACTCTTTAATTTTCATCATTTAAAGTAATGGGACAAATATTTTTACCTGGGATAAAGCTTGCACAAAATCAAAAGATGCACCTTCAACTCTTATCACCTTCTTTTGCTTTGTTGGTTCACCTTTGCTCTCCTCTTTCTCCCTTTTTGATGTTTGATCTATCTTTTGTTTGTCGTTGGAGAATTCTTTATTTTCTTCTTTGGGGACATAATTTTGTTCTTTTTTATCAGGGCACTCATCATTTGTCTTTTTTGATATTTCATGGGACATCTTTTTATCTTTCAAGAATATTCCTCTTGGAACACCTTCATTCTCATTCTTTAATATCCCTCTATTTTGCTTCTTGTTCAAGTTGCTTTATGCTATGTTTGGTTGCAGTTACCTTGTTTCTGGATACATTTTGTTATGATGATTTGATCGCTACTATTGAGCAACAACTATTATTGTGGGATGTAGTTATCTGATTATTGTTTCACATGCATTATAGATTAATGATGTTGTAGAGTTAACATAAGATGTTATTATGAGATTACTGGATTATGATGGAAGTGTCAGTTTCAATGAGTGTATTGGTGAAGAGGACGGTTACGCATCACTCGCTTGCGAGCGCCCTGCGAATCCGTAATTTCTTCTTCATGGTGTGTATTATATGCTGGATATATTGTATAATGTTGTTTACTTGGTTGCAGGATTGCAGGTACATGACATCGACTCCACCTGGCTTCACAGGTTTGAGCGTGTCAATCCAACAGTTAAGTTGAATGGGAGATAGTAGCTAGGTAACATGTGTCAAGTCTATGCCCTAGCCTCAGTGTGTCATCAGTTGTGTGTGTCGAGTTATTGTCTGTCTTGTTTTAATGTTATTTATTTCTGAAGGATTATTGATTTGGAAATAGATACTTAGAATAATTGCATTTAAATCATGTTGATGGTAATTTAATTTAAATAATGCAATGTGGATAAAAGTTTATATTTAAATTATTTAATTAATTAAATTTAATCCAAGGGGGTTGAGTTTAGTTATTGAATAATTAAATTAATTAATTAAACGTGATGCAAGAGAATAAAAGGAAATAAAAGAATTATAATTAATTTTGGAATTTAATTCCAACGTGTGGGAATTAAATTAGAAATTGTAATTAAATGTTTATTTGGGAAATTGGTTGCAACTTTGGAAATTAATTTATTATTTGAAATTGCATTTTAAATTGAAAGTGGGTTTTCCAAAATTGAAATTGAAATTGAAATTGAAATTGAAATTTGAAATTGAAGGTGAAATTGAAATTGAAAATTGAAATTGAAATTGAAATATCTAATTTGCATGTAATGTGAATTAGGGTTGTATTAGGTATTTTTGATTTATAAAGAATACATGTTTTAATTTTAGGGCAAGAAAGTTTTTAGAAAAATACATTTTTACAGCAGGGAAGAAATTTTGGAAAATTTGCACAAGGGTTTGAAGAAAGTTTGATTGTAGAATTGATTGAAGGAAAGATTGTTTGCATTTGTTGGATTTTGGATTGGATTCATTGGAGGATTGAAGAAAATTCAGGAAATCTTTGGAGGAGGCTTGCATCAGAAATTCATCTCTTCCTGTAGCTTCTTGTACCAGGTTTTCCTCTTTGTGTTTTATTGTTCTTGATTGTTTTTCTTTAAAATAGTAATGATTAAAGATTTGTTTGTTAAATCTGTTTTAGAAAATAAATTTGATGTTAGAAGAAAAAAATTAAACAAATTTACAGCCTTTGCTTGTGAAAATTCTTGAATGAAAATTGTGAAAACCTTAGTTGAATTTAAATTATTTGGGGAAATAGATGTTGTTGTTATTGAAATCAAATATAGAGATTGAACAATGCATTTAGAATGTTTTTAGAAAATGAAACCTTCTGTTTATTATTAAAAAACGGATTTTAAAATCTGCAGTATAATTATATTCTCATGTTAAAATGGTCTGATTGTGTCGCCTATAACTTCACTTTAACAAACTGGGTTCTCAAGAAATTTAAAGGGTTTTTGCATTTTGCAATTTTCTAACCCTTGTCCAAAAATATCAAATACCCAGATCGTAGTTTTTGAGTTATGCTTGAAACATGAGACTGCTATTAAATTATTTTCCCATGGCTGTTTTGAAAATAAAATAATAATAAATTGATATTTATAAATATTAATATTTTTTGTATTGTTATTATAATATTAAAATATTATTTAATAATATTTTATATTATAATTTATAATACTAAAGTATTATATTTATTTATATTATTTTAAATAAGCGGAATTAAAATTATAAACATATGGAGAAATTATTGTTTATTTTAAAATGACATGTTAAAGTTTAATTGAAGGAGTTAAATATTTGATTTAAAGAATGCATAATTTAAATTGAATTGTGGAAATTAAATTCATATGTAAAAGGTCCAATTATTAATTTGATTTAATTAGAAAAATATATTTATATTTTAGAATATTGATGATAAAGGATATTTTATTTTGAATTAATCAATTTGTTATTCTGCAAAGGATAGAAGATATGTTAATGATTAAATATATTTAAATATATTAATTTATATTTAGTATATATATAGTGAAGATATATATCCATTTGAGAGAATAAATAATATTTTATCTTATTTTATTCTGTTGTTTGCAAATTGAGTATTATTAGTGTTCTAAAAGAGATAATTAGTATATGTAGAAGATGTATAGAGAAAAATATTTTTTAATAGAAATAATTACTTGATTTAAAAAGGAAATGGTTATTTTGTTAATATGATTGAAGAAAATATATTGAGATGTATATATATATATATCCATGAGTATTTTCAATTAGTATTTACCTTATTTTATTTAAGTGCATGTAATTTAGCTTTGCATGAAGAGTTTAAAAGATAAGTTTTGAATGTATGGTCAAAATTGATAAGGAAAAAGATATTTAAATATATTGAAGAATTATAAAAATATTTATATTTAAATGTTTGTTTTAATTAATGAGATTTAATTAAAAACAATATGAATGCGTGGTCAAATAGATAAGCCAATAGATATTTTTATATATTGATGAAATTGCATGTTTTTAAATGGATAGTTGATGAGACATAGACTTCAGATAGAAAATTGGAAAAGATTGTTTGCAATAGTGTTAGGTTGCATTAGAAGTAAATTTAGGAACTAACTATATTGAAAAAGGCAAATAGTTATTATGTTTTATTTAGTTCCATAGAGTAATCTAGTCATTGTGAATGGAATATTAATGGTGTCTATATAATATGGAGCAATATATATATATATATATTCAGTGTAAAATTCATTATCGTATTTTATTTTAATGAGATGCATGCAATGTATTATTGAATAGAGATTTAAAAATGGATTGATTAGTGTATATGGAAAATGGATAGAGAAACAATATGTTATTATATTAAAGTGATTGAATGTTTTAAATAGAAAATTGAATGAGATGTAAGATTTGGTTAGGAAATGGAAAAAGTTTACTTGCATGGATTTGTGTTGATTTAAAAGTAAATTAAGAAGTTGTTTTATTGATGAGGCAATCAATTATATTATTTATTAATTTCTATTTAGATTAATTGAATCAGTGTGATTGGATTATGAAAAAGATATGGATTTAGTATATCCAAAAGTAGTATCTTCCTTATGATTATCTTAAAGGATTTAATTCTCTGTATTCAATAAAGGGAAGTAAGTTTAATTATTTTAGATTTTCAATAATAAAAAGGGAAATAGAGGTTATGATTATTTTAGATGATCTAGTTATCATGTCTTTGACTTTGTCAACACTACCTATTGAATGAGTATGGATTTAGGAAATCCAAATATTAGCTTTGATTGATGACTTGAATGCTTTTGTTGCTATGTCGTCAAGTTGCATTGTTGGTTTTGGGATTTAGTGTTAGTCCTAAATTATAAGTCTTCCAGAAGAACTTAGAGGATAAGGGTTATTGAATCTTTAGGCCATCCAGTTGTTTTCCCTTGGGTAGTGCATGGCGTCTTTTTAGTTTTACCCGGTTTTCATGAACGGGGATGTTTGCACCTCCTTGGTTTAGGAGTGGATTATGGGATCCGTGTCTCCTTGTATGGAGTGACCTTGTTATGTGGTTTCATCTTGTTGCCTCCTATGAAAGGAGTGGACTATGTGTTGTTGCCTCCAAGATGTTTGGAGTGAGATCTTTTGTACCTCCTGTGAAAGGAGTGGACTATGTGATTGTTGCCTCCAAGATGTTTGGAGTGAGTTTCTATTATTTGTATCCTCCTTGTGTTGGAGTGGATTATGATGCCTAGTTGGTATGCACTTGTGGTTCCCTTGGTGGATTGTTTGGATGTGTGTTGTCGAATAGAAGAGTGGCTTCTGTTAGGCGCCAGAGCCCAAAGAGGTAAACTGGATAACCTTCAGGAGTGATTTAAACAAGTGATAATTAAAATAATGTACTTAGAAGATTAGGACTAACTTCTCACATTAATCAAGATAATTTAATCCTCACTCATAGACACAAGGGCTTGTTTAGACTTGGGATGAGTGAGAAGGCCTGGAATGGCAAGATCAACTATCTTGTTCTTGTGAGAGGTAGTTGATTCCGCATGAGTGAGTATGAGTGCCGGGATTTGGTTGAGGCCACCAAGATTACTTGTGTCGGAGCCTATGAAGAATGCCCAGAGGAGATCTCATGACAAACCTTGCGATGACACTCTATCTATGATAACTATTGTTAATTATTTTATGTGTATGGTTATTTGAACATACTTGATCTACTTTATGTCTGGAAGCAATGTGACCTATGTCAGTGATGTTGGAGTTGTACGTGTATTGTACTTGTATTATATTTGATTTGTACTTGTATTGTACTTGAGTTGTACTTGATTCGTACTTGTATGGTGAATGAGTTGTACTTGTTAATTCATTTGGTTGGTTATAACAGTATGAGTCAGTATGAGTTTGCCTTTGGTTAGAGGTAGTAGATCTTTGTGCATGTTACTTTGTTACTATCTCCTAGCATGGGGGGTGGGCCTTCGGGTACCACATTGGTTGGGTGGAACATGCACCAAAACCATTGGGTCCCCATCTATCTTCAATACTTGGTGGCGATACATCTAGATAGACAGCTCGCGATTCTTGTTGTAATTACTTGCATTGTAATATGTCAGTTTGTATAAGTAATTTTATCCCTCTTATGTTTATGAGGTGGAATTTTGTAATTGTAATCTTTTGTACTATTGCCTCATTCTGGGAATGAGTGATGTTTCTATTGGATTAAGATAATGTTTATGAGATTGTATATTGATTGATTATCTTATTATGTTATGTGGTATTCTTATGATGTATGATGTTTATTTCATAAAGTTCATAAGGCTATGGTTATATGTAATATGTATATGTGGATTTAAGTAATCCTAACCTTGTAACCTTAGAGGTTGTTGTTAACTAGTAAATGAATGTGTATATTCAATGCACTTTATAAAAAAAAAATTAGTTCGCTTACGACGTTAATTACAACTTCCTTTAGGGTTACTTGGTAGGGCATTACACATTCATTGTTTTATTCCTCAGCCAATACTTGCTTTTAGCCAACCCAACTGTTGCAATAGTCAATCTTTTAATTTCTTCCTCAGTTGGTCTCCTCATATTTCCCCTATTAATCTGATATGATGTAGTAGAAGGACTTTGTTCATCATCACTTTTTTCATAATCAAAATTTTTTTGTAGTTCTTCCATGTGAACATTATATTTTTGATGATCAACATTATATTCATATCTTCCTTCTTCTGAAGATGAATACCCTTGCTCTGCAGAGTGAAGAGTATGGGAAGTCAAATAGATATTATGGTCCTCTTCATTATTATTTTCTGCTATGTATTTTCCTCATACTAACTGAGCTACAACACAATGCTCTGAAGAATGTGGTAAGTCACAAATTGAACACCAAGGACTATTATCAACCATGTATGTCCCTCTTTTCTTCAAAGGGTTAGATGTATCTTTATTTCTTGGCCCATCCATCACTGGCTTTCCATTTCTCCAATTTGTATTATAAGGCTTGTCATGCAGTCTAGGACTTTCATTCCTATATGTGTTCTCTTGTTTATTTGGAGAATTATATTCGGGAACCCTAGGGTTATCCCTCCCAGTAATCATCCTTGCAACTTTCCTATTATTTTCAATAGTGAGTGCTATCCTTTGAGCTTCAGCCAAATTTCTGGGACCCCTGTTCCTAAGCTCATATCTTGTCTTAGGATCAAAAGATTTTAAATAAATACTCAATGCAGTAGGATCAACCAATTTAGATCCAAGAGGTATCCTATTATGCAATTTAGAAAGCCTCTAGTTGAAATCATAAGATGACTCATTTTGATGCTTCTGAATAGTCACTAATTCATGCAATGCAAATTCAGGTGCATATTGATTCCTGTATTGCTCAAGAAATTGTTCATAAAACACATGAATAGAATCAATAGAAGTTGTTGGCAGACTATTAAACCAATCTCTGGCATCTTCAATTAGTGAGATCATAAACAACCTCATCTGCACATCTTCATACTGCATGTCCAAATCTTGCACAAAAGCATTAATACTCCTTAAATGTTCTTCAACTGAAATTGCACTACTTCTTGTGAATTTTGGGACAAGACTTCTCCAACTGTTGTCCATAGGATAGGGACATATTTAAAATCCAACCAAGTCAAACTACCTGATCATGGTTGCATATTGTGGAGGAGGATTTTGGTAATACTAACGCTAGTACAATGGATTATTATTTGCCACATATTGCTAACCTTGTGGGGGTACATGTTGCTGATAAGGAGGTGGTTGAACACCTTGATGTTGTGGTGGAGCATTTTGATTTCTATTTGGTTGATTTTGATGGACCTATGGGGATTTTGATGGGCCTACATTATTGTTAGCCTGCCTGTGTGGTGGCACATATTTAAGAAGATTAGCCATTTGAGTATTGAGCAGAGCTTTCCTCTATTTCAACTCTTCAAGTTCTCTAATTTCTTGGAGCCTCTGCTCATATTCTATTTTTTCTCTCTCCACTTCTTGTCTCTAATGTTCCAGTCTTGCATTTATTTCATCTTGAGCCATATGTTCATAGTTCTCCTTAGAGGCTTCTTCATAGCCAAGTTCATCTCGATTCGCTTCAAGAAATGCCATTTTCTGATCATATTCATGTTGTCTTCTTTCTCTTTCAGCTTCACATTCAACCATGAACTCTTCAACTTTCTTAGGATCTAGTTGATATAAGGGATTCCTCTGTTCCTCAGGAGTACGAGGTTCTCTGGAAGGGTTGTTTTTATTTTCTAGTGTACCATATGAATTGTGTGTATCCAATGGTTCTTTTGATATTTTGTTTTTATTTCATGGGCCCATGTCATCAGATACTTTCTTACCCTTATCATTCTTACGAGTCCATTTAATTTTGTCATTAGTACCATCACCATCTTTGTATAAAGACCTTCTTCCCTGCATGTTGTGAGAAATTGTGATAGTTTTAACTCTAGGGTGATTTCTTTCTGATGCATATTTCAATTTATCAATTTCAACACATCTGTTCATTTAGAGTCGCCACTCACTTTCCAAAAGTGAGAAAATCTGCAATTATTTATTCCCAGTGGAGTCCTCTACTAAATACTGACTCTTATGATAAAGGCTTATTTTCAAATTATGGTCCCCAATAGAGTTGCCAAACTGTTGGTTCTCAAAAATGCAAGTTTTAACCATAAGATTTTGCCAAGCCCTTACAACATTCTTGGACAACATACAAGGCCAATTATACAATTAAACCTTCTACTCTTTAGGTTTTGCTAGACCTAGGTGGGTGAACCTATGTGAAACATGCATATTTAAATTGAACTTCCTGCTAAACAATCTACCCACAATGGAAATTGGGAATGGATAGACAAAATGACTGCAACTACACCTACTACACAAAAGAAAAGATTTTAATATATTATTTATTATGAATTCTATCCTTTGCAATATGGAAGATCAGTTCCTTCTATCTGTTGGGCAATGGAGTAAAAAAATAACGAGAATTCAAGGTGTTCCCCTCTTCAATTTAATTCAATTTGTTAGGAATATTTAAAGTATGAAATTCTATGACCAAAATATTATTCCACACAATTTATAACTTGCATAAATTATGCTTGAATGTTTCCCTACCAAGTTCTTCTTTAATCATCCAAAAAAAATCCTAAAATCATTGTGACTTGCTTAAAAGAATTTATTTCTGACTTTGCAGACACCTATTAATCAAACCACACAAAGTGAAAATTACACCATGATAAAGTAGATATATACTTGCTATCCTGATTTAAATGATTTAAAAAATTCTAATTGAAGACAACCAGATAGGAAATTCATAAACTATATCATCTTAACAACCGAATCCAGAAAAGATTTCACCAGAGTATATATATTTTCTCCATTACACCTTGTTTCAAGAAGGACTGTTCATCATTTTTCCATCCCAATGCTGTTATTTTTTCTCAAGGTATTTCTCTCTCTATATTCCAACCCTATGATTCATTTTTTACCAATATTTATACAATACATACCAAGCGTTGCAACCATTCACTTTGTGTTACAACCGTTTATATTCTATGATAGAGATTAAAATATTTAACTGGGTTGCCTTATCAGAAAATTAAATATTTTTATAGTAATTCACCTTTTAATTTTTTCCTTGACAGGTCTTTACTTCTTTTCATTTTATCGCTACAAAGATTCCATTTTTCCCACCACTCCACCGTGGTCAACATGTTGACCGACTGTGATATCGTTGTGTGACTGTCACAATATTTTCTCTCCTCCACTGCTCTACCGTGGCTTTCACTTCTTCATCCTGCGGTATCACAGTGCCTGGAATTTAGTGTCATCTTTGTTGCTTCCTCATTGTTGACTTATCTGTCACCGTATTACCGCGATCTTCAACCTTTTCAACTACGGTACTATGGTATCATTCTGCAAACTGCTAACCGTTCTCCCTTCATCCACCATAGTCACCGCGGTCTACCTCCCGATTCTTGATGTTACCATGGTGTGACTGATCCTGACTACTGTGTTTACTGTCTGCTGCTTACCAACCAGCCACCGTGCTACTGCAGTCTATGGATTAACCGCACATGGTGGCACGATAAACACTTTCTGCTTGCTTCCTTAGCCACAACTATTGGTGATCTCACTGCCACCGTGATAGTGTGGTCAATGAGTTGATTGCACGCGGTGTGACAGTAAACACTTTATGCCCACTCCTTAGCCACTACCATCTCTGCCATTTAATTCTTCATCACTGGTTGCATCTCTACCCACCGCAGTCACCGTGGTCTACATTCTGATCGACCATAGTGTGGTGGTAGCCATTTCATTGACTACTAACTATTAACCTCCATCACCTCCCTGGCTAATGTGGTCACTGCAGTCTGCCTCCTGACTGTCGCCTCACTGCTTACCACACCACCACAACTACTGGGATTGCCGCTAGCGGTAGTGCGGTAAGCTCAGTTCGTCATGCCAAATTTCCACCACGTAACCACTCGCCTGCTAACAACTGACCGTGGTACAATGGTAAACATTTATCGTGACTACTCCAAAATGTCACCGCTATACTATGAGCCACTTTGCAAAAGGCCGCAGTAAAGCGGTGAAGGCCTATGAAGGGTAAAAGGTGGCGGTAAAAGATATTTGAATATTAAAAATGGGATACATGAATTTTCTATAGAAAGATAGTGAGAGTAAAAGATCAAAGGGGGTGAAAGGCCTTGGGATTTTAAATGAAAAATAAGGTTCTAATAGGGGCCGACAAACAAAGGGGCAATCAGGATAACCCATGGAAGAGTTGGTTAAATAAATGAAAACCTAATAAAATTAACTAGTGGGTTTGGGTAGCTATTCACTAAACAAGATGAGTAAGATGGCTCACCCACACCGTTAGTGCTTTAACAAACTAAGGGTGGTTTCAAAAGGCCATGGTTGGAAAGGTCACTACCTCATCTTCATGATAGGCATAATGGTCCTACACGTGTCACCCTATGGGGTCGACGCTTAGTGAGAGGCAGTCAGGATAACCATAGATGTAGGTCGATGCCTAGTGAGAGGCAATCAGGATAACCCATGCTACAGTCATGCGATGACACTCTCCAATAGTACCCCTTATGATTTGTTTTCCTTGCCATTGTCTACCTCTAGAAGTAGTCATCTTGGGAGTAGTATTCAATTCATTTTGTTGTTTTATGTTTCTTGTTGCTCTAGTTTGTTGTTGTGTCTTGTGGCCTTTTTCACTTGACTGTTCTTGGTTGTGGGTTTTTCTTGTCATCTCCTAGCATGGGGGGTGGGCCTTCGGGTCCACATGGTCACGTGGAACATGTTATGCACCCCATTGGGTTCCTAGATAGTGTTTGTGAAGAATGGAGTTTGTACCAATGCAGATGATCTAGAGCTTCGCCTCAGTTTGGTTGTATCATGTTCATTTATGTAACATTCTTGTATTTGATATATCATTTCCTCTATGTATCAAGTAGCACTGATGTGCATATGTACTCTTGAAGTGATATACTCCTGAAATGGATGTAATGTATTATTTTACCTTGTTAGCCCCTTATGTGGTTGTTCATTTTTGGCATCCGTTATTTAATGCATTGTATCTATGGAAATATGCTTTATAAAATTCTCATGAAGATAGTATGTATATGGTTATTGGGAGTAAATCAATCCTATTTATTTTTGGTGATTTATCATTTTTGGATGTGTTCTTTTTGATGGGTTATAATGGATGTATGATTATTGTAATTATATACTATATCATTTTTATAATGTAATCTTTGTTTTCTTTTGCTATCATTATGGAATGGGTTTGAAATTCATAATGCTGCCACATGCACCGTAGAGGATGTAGGTGATTTTATTATATATGAGTAATTGCATTATATGTATTGTATGTTATTGTTCATCATATGTTATGTTCTTTTTTTCAAAAAAAATTGTTGTGTATTTTGGTTAGGGTTTGTTGTCCTTTGGGGTTTGCACGATAGGGCATTACATCTTTGGAATCAGAGCATGGTTATCAAACACTGGGTAATTTAGGTAGTTTGAGCCCACTATGTTAAAATTATGCTCAATTCTTGAACTCATTGTGTTCCCCCTCTAATGTGGCTCATGATTATGCGTAGGGGTCGGGGTCATGGTCATGGAAGAGGCTGAGCTAGTGGAAACAAGGCAAGGCATTAAGTGGTAGGTTGAATTGGCCTCTGAGGCAAAGGTAGCAGTCGAATCTCTTGTTTTGGGTTGTAGTTTGAAAATTGGGTTGTTGGTGACTACGGTGGACCTTTGAATCCTACCTCTTGGTTCTTATGATGTCATTTTAGGTATGGATTGGTTGAATGTTCACCAAGCTATAATATTTTGTCCCCTCAAGGTTGTGCGATCTGTAGATGACTCAAGAAATGAAGTTGAGATTGTTGGCATATAGAGAAACATCTCATTATGAATGATTTTTGCTATGCAATTGAAGAGGTTTTTTCATTAGGGTTGTCAGCTATTTTCCTTGTTAGTCAATGACTTGGATTTGGGAGTAAGTCAAGAGGTGTCATTGGATGACTATCCTCTCCTTAAGGATTTTGCAGATGCTTTTCCAAGTGAAATTTTGGGGATGTCACCAAAGCATGACATCGATTTCAGAATTGATCTTATACCTAGAGTTGAGCCTATATCTTGGGCCCCATATCAGATGACAACTCAAGAACTTTAGGAGCTCCATTTGTAATTGGAAGAATTATTGGGGAAATGGTTTATTCATCCTAGTGTTTCCCTGTGGGGAGCACCAATGATATTCATGAAGAAGGACGGTTCCCTTTGTTTGCACATTGATTAGAGACAACTAAACAAAGTGATGGTGAAGAATCAGTACCCTTTGCCGAGAATTGATGACCTATTTGATTAGATAAAGGAGGCTAAGGTATTCTCAAAGATTGATCTCAAAATAGGATACCATCAATTGTGGATAGCCGAAGCTGATATTGAAAAAACAACATTTCGCACTCAATACAGTCATTATGAATTCACTGTTATGATGTTCGGGTTGATGAATGCACCATCAGTCTTCATGAGTCTGATGAATGGATTTTTCCGAGCCTATTTGGATAGATTTGTTCTAGTTTTCCTCTGTGATATCTTGATCTACTTGGAAACTATGGAGGAGCACGAGGAACATCTAAGTCAAGTTGTAGTGCTTGAGAGATAATCAGTTGTATGCTAATTTGGTGAAGTGTGAGTTCTATAAGACTGAAGTGAAATGCTTGGGGCATGTCATCTCTGGTGAAGGTATTTTTGTGGATCCTTCAAATATCCAAGCCACCATTGATGGCTTGCACCCATGAATGTTCCTGATATTCACAGTTTTATGGGGTTGGCAGGTTATTATCAGTGTTTCATGCAAGAATTTTCGAGGGTTTCACATCCCATCACTACCCTTCAGAGGAAAGGGAAGAAGTTTGTCTGGTCAGAGTACTGTCAGTTAGCTTTCTAGACCCTTAAGGAAAATTTGACTAGTGCACCAATCCTAGCATTCCCTGATCCAACTAGGGAATTCATGGTGTGTACAGATGCTTCCTTGGAAGGCTAAGGAGCCGTTTTGATGCAAGAAGGTCATGTGATTGCATTTGAGTCCTGCAAGATCAAGGATCATGAGCTGAATTACCCTACACATGATTTGGAGTTAGCCATTGTTGTTCATGCCCTTGTGAGATGGAGGCACTTTTTATTAGAGCATCGGTTCGAGCTTCATAGTGATCATCATAGGTTATAGTATATCTTTATGCAATCAAACTTGAATTCCAAGTAGAGGATATGGATGGAGTTTCTTTGTGAATATGATTTTGAGGTTAAGTACATCCAAGGAAAGGAAAATGTCGTGGAAGATGGTTTGAGTCGAAGGAGGCATGAGATATTTACAGTAACTCTTAGTGTGGATTTGAGGAGCCATATCCTTGTAGCCCTTCCTATGGATAGCTAGTATCAGGAAGTGAAGGTAGAAATTGAGTCAGATAGGGCTCAAGAGGGAAATTTTGCTGGTTACTCATTGGAATCTGATGGGATTTTTTGGTTTTTGGGTAGCATGTATGTACCTCTTGCAAAGGGTCTTTGTACCCTAGTCATGACTGAGGCACATCGGGCTCCCTATTCTGCTCATTCAAGAGTCAAGAAGATGTATACAAACCTTCGTTCACTATACTTTTGGGTTGGAATGAGGAGAGACATTATAGAATTTTTGGTGAGATGTTTGGAATGTCAGAGAGTTAAGGTTGAACACCAACATCCCGTAGGTCTTTTATAGCTTCATCTCATTCGTGAATGGAAGTGGGATATCATATCAGTGAAATTTTATTGTCGATTTACCTATGTCTTCTCATCAACACAATGCTATCATGGTCATTGTTGATAGGTTGCCCTAGGTGGCACACTTCTCTCCTATCTGATCTTCCATAACTACTTCTTTGGTAGCTAGGATATTCATGGAATATATTGTTCGACTACATGAAATTCTATGAAATATTATTTTCAACAAAGATCCAGTGTTCACTTCTACACTGTGGACATCCTTGTAGAGTGCCTTAGAGACCCAACTGAACTTCAGTTCTGCCTACAATCCTGAAACAAATGGTCAGATCGAGAGAGTCAACCAAGTTCTTGAGGAAATACTTTGTATATATGTAGTGGATCTGCAGTTGCATTGGGAGGATGCATCCCACATTTGAGAGTCTTATCCCTTTTTGTTTTCTAGCTTCTAGGAGTAAGCCTAGTTCTAGGGGGGGAGGATGTAATGCCTCTGGTGTTACTACTACTCTTATGATACTTTTTTGCGTATGGGTGATATTGTTTGGACACTTTTATGTTGATGCATACTTGAGACTATGTTGGTGATTGTTTCACCATGGTGTTTGGTTGGTTGAAAAATTTTCTTATTGGATTTGGTTGTCTACGATATTGCTACTATTGTTTATGATATGTCGACATATGTGTTTGAAGTTATGATTAAGAAGTTGTTTACTTATTGTTTATTGATGACGTTGTTTAGAATATGGTTATTGTTTGAGGTTTAGGTGAGAGGCACGGTGTTGCATCACTCATCCATGAGCACCCTACTACACTGCAATTCTCTCTCACGATGTGTTTGGCATTGAATATATATGTTGTTTCGACACTTGGATTTATGCACGACTGTAGGTACCAGGCACCAACTTGGCCCGCACCATCTAGTTTAAGCGTGCCCAACATGCCCAATGGATATGATGTGGTTTAGGTAGTTGACAATAAAGTATCCCTGTCTGTGTCCATCATCTCGTCAATGTTTGACGATGTTGTCCATCAACACCCATTCTGTTATGGTATCATTTTGTTTCATGTTGTTCATTTTATGTGTTAGTTTTAATGTGTTAATTGCTTGGTATTGATACCTTATAATTATTGTTAATTAATTAATTTAATTTAATCATGGTTATTATTATTGTGGAAATCAATTAAAGCATTAAATTTAATTATTTCAGTGATTTGTGAAAATGTCAAGGATTTAATTAAATATTAAATTAGTTTTAAAATTTTAAATATTTGTAGATTTAAATGACTATTTGTTTTTAATTTGTCAATATTAAATATTTTTTATTATAAATAGAATAATTTTTATTTGTAACTTTGTTAATTCTTAAATTAGGGATTACATAATATTGTTTATTTAATCATTATTATGGATTTATTCAAAATGGATATTTTGATATAGTAAAAAAAATAAAAAAAATTAAACATAAATTAGTATCTATAAATAATGTTATTTTAAATTTAAATAAATAATGGATTAATGATCCACTTATTAATAAAGTTTATTTTTAAATTTAAAATAATTGGAAAATAAGATATTGAAGAAATTAACAAAGTGGACAATTTATTTAATATTTTAATTGGAATAATAAATGCCAAATATATATATATATATAATTTAAAAAGAATTTTGTAACCACAATGGTTTAATCATTTAAATGGAATGGACTTTTCTTAATGGGAAAAATATTAAAATATAGGTGATAATAGTGGAGTTAGGTTTATTAAATTACTAAAATGCACGATTAACCTACAAGTGATAAAACAGGTGAAAATAGTTTTGATGGGTGGAGGAAAAGAATTTTAGTAATATTGCCACCTATCTTGTTTATTTTACCAAAAAACTATGGAGTCTCTGGACAATTTATTTTGGGAAGGGAGTAAAAAGAAAATTCATTCTGAAGGAAAACAAAAAGTTTTAACCCTCGGTGGAGCTCGGTTAAAAAGGGAAGAAATTTTTTAAGCTGAGGGAATTGTCTCCAAACACCATGAATTTCAGGTTGGTAGTTATTTTTTGAATGCAATTAAATTTCAATTGTTTTAATGTATTTTTGTTACCTTGAGTAAATGTTTAAATATATATATATATACTTCTTCATTCTCCAAATTACCGATTGTGACTTAGAGCATTTGTAATTGCTAATGTAGTAATTTTAAGCCACAAGAATTTAATCACAATTGTCAACATGTTTCCCCATGGCTGTTGTTATATATATATATAGTTGTTTATATTTCTATTGTTTATTTTGCTACGAGGAATTGTATAAAATAAGTATTATATATATCTCCCAATACCATATAGTTACATGAGTTTAAATTATGAATTTTTAATTAAAATAAAATTAGATTATAAGAATGTATAAAATAGTTAATGTAATAAGAAATTATTTTATAGTTATAAATGTTAATGGGTAGTTACCTTTGGATAAATACTGGAAACAATATTTTCATTTTGGTAAATTTTATTATAAAGGTAGATATTATAGTTAGTTAATGGAATTAGTTTGGGAAGTATATAATTCATTGGTAATAGTTATATATATATTATTGTTTATATTTCTATTGTTTATTTTGCTACCAGGAATTGTATAAAATATGTATTATATATATACCTCACCATACCATACAATTACACGAGTTTAAATTATGAATTTTTAATTAAAAAAAAATTAGATTATAAGAATGTATTAAATAGTTAATGTAATAAGAAATTCTTTTGCGGTAAAAATGTTAATGGGTAGTTACCTTTGGATAAATATTGGAAACAATATTTTAATTTTAGTAAATTTTATTATAAAAGTAAATATTGTAGTTAATTAGTGGAATTAGTTTTGGAAGTATATAATGAGATCTTTTTTAGTGAGTATGCTTAATTAAATCTATTTATTTACCCGTAAATAGTGTAAATTTGATGTAGGTTTATAATCTTATATAAATATTTATGAGTTAGATTATATTTTCCTATTTGCTATTGGTTGGCTGCTTTACAAACAACAAATTATTACCTTTTTATCCTTTTCTACAGAAATAGAAAATAAATATAAATATAAATATATATATATATATATATATATATATATATATGTATATTTGTGTGGATTTTTATATGTATATTTTAAGTATATGCTTATATTTGTATGGGTAAAGGTTATTAGAAGTGGGTAATTGAAGTTCATTGAAATAGGACATTTTGTTACAATTTTATTATGACCTTCTAGAAAGGTAGAGTTTTATTTAATTAATTCATTTATGATAATTTCATAAAAACAAAAAATTAGTATTAGGGTATGTGCAGGATCATGATGATGGGCCAAAAATGGCGATATCTAAGTGATATGATGGCCCATGTGGCTTGACTTTTTTTTTACCCAAAATTGATGAAACAAAAAGGGTTTTTAAAGGAGATTCTCAATTTTCCACCAATATATATTATTCTTTACTTTGACTTTAATAAATTATTATTATTCATTTTCTATTTGAAAAATGACTAAAGTCCTGATTGATATAATTGAAAAAAAAATATAGCTTTCAAACGGTATTACTTTTTTTGAATCCAAAACATGTGTCACATTCTATCCTTCACATACTATAGGATTAAAAAAAAAAAATTTACTTTCATGAAGTTTTGACCAAGTTAAGGTGGTCAAACATACGATTTTTTATATTCTTTAAAATTTGTAACAAAAAAATCATAATTAATTATTTACTTGGAAAAAAAATACAAAAAAATATTCATCACATCAAGACATGAGTCCCCTACTTATATCTAAAATCTTATAAAAAAATATTATCATTTTATTGTGGTCGACAAACACCTAGTTCTTATTTTTTCCATGAAATTTAAGTACTACTGAATTGAAATTTCAAATTTTCACCAAATAGATTTTTCTGTTAAAAAATAAACCTAGTAGTTTAGAAACTACATTCAATTTTCTAGAGATTATATTCTTACATATTTTGGTTATTATTCTTAATTAAATTTATTAAATTTTGAGTAAACAAATTTATATGTTAGGAATCATAAATTAATAGAAATTTATTGGTTTGAATACTATAATATTTCATAGTTCATTATTTATTTAAATGATTTCAAAATGGATGTAACAATTTTTGTGATTCTTGATTATTTAATAATCTTAAAATTTATTAGCAAAATTTAGTTGTTATTACATTCAAGTGAATAAATATGTAATTGTTCTTGAATATGTTTAACTATTCTAATGAAAATTAATACCTTAAAATGGATGTTGTGGTTTTATGATGTTTGTACTTTCCTTTTTATGTTAGTTTTCTTGTTGGGAACCTATAACATTAGGTTACTATCCACTTGGAGTTATGGATAATTGTTCTATAGACTTCTAGAGGCATTGGGAAAAAATATTTATGTGGATTTCATTATTGACCTTTACGATTCATTTTTTTCATTTGTTTGGTTTTGACTCTTGTGGGTGTTACCTTGTTTTGTTGTTTTGCCTCTTATTATGGTTGATTGGCGAGATGGTCCATGCCTCGCATTTGTACTTGGACTCATGATTTTTGGTGTTTTATGTTTTGGTATGCCCTTGTTGTTATGAGATTTATTTCAGGGATATTAGGGGGAGTGGCTCTTCATGGGGGTCAGCGCACAAAGGGGCGGTCTAGATAACCCATGGAAGAGTTGGTTAAATAAGTGAAAACCTAATAAAATTAACTAGTGGGTTTGGGTAGCGATTCACTAATCAAGATGAGTAAGATGTGTCGCCCATACCGTTAGTGCTTTCATAGACTAAGGGTGGGTTGAGAAGGCCATGGTTGGTAAGGTCACTACCTCATCTTCATGAGAGGCTTAGTGGTCGTACATGTGTCACCCTATGGGGCTAGCACCTAGTGAGAGGTAGTCAAGACAACCATAGATGGGGGTCAGTGCCTAGTGAGAGGTAGTCTGCATAACCCATGCTAGGGCCATGTGATGACACTCTCCCATAAAACCCCTTGTGAATTTTTTTCCTTGTTGTTGTCTACCTCTAGAAGCAGTCATCTTGGGAGTATTAGTCAATTCATGTTGTTGTTTTATGTTTCTTGTTTCTCTGGTTTGTTGTTGTGTGTTGTGGCCTTTTTCAATTGACTATTCTTGGTCATGGGTATTTCTTGTCATCTCCTAGCATGGGGGGTGGGCCTTCGGGTCCACATGGTCATGTGAAATGTGCTATCCACCCCATTGGGTTCCCAGATAGTGTTCATGAAGCACGAATTTTATACCAATGCAGATGAACCAAAGCTTCACCTCAGTTCGGTTGTATCATGTTCATTTATGTAACATTCTTGTATTTGATGTATCATTTCGTCTATGTATCAATTAACACCGATGTGCATATGTACTCCTAAAGTGGTGTACTCCTAAAACAAATGTAATGTATTATTTTACCTTGTTAGCCCTTTATGTGGTTGTTGATTTTCTGCACTCGTTATTTAATGGGTTGTATTTGTAGAAATATGCTCTATAGAATTCTCATGAAGATAGTATGTATATGGTTATTGGGAATAAATGAATCCTATTTTTTTTGGTGAGTTATCATTTGTGGATGTGTTATTTTTGATGGGTTATAATGGATGTATGATTATTGTAAGCATATACTATATCATGTTTATAACATAGTCTTGGTTTTCTTCCGCTATCTTTATGGAATAAGTTTGAAATTTGTAATTTGCCACGTGCACCCTAGAGGATGTAGATGATGTTAGTATATATGAATAATTGCATTATATGTATTGTATGTTATTGTTCATCATATGTTATGTTCTTTTTTTCAAAAAAAAAAATTGTTACATATTTTGGTTAGGGTTTGTTGTCCTTTAGGGTTTGCACAATGGGGAGTTACACACTGGGGAATTATTAATTATTTGAAAGGGGTTGTGAATGGAACTGGTATGGGATAGTCATTAATCCAATCTTCCTCTAGTTCTATGATTATTCTTTCATACCTTCTTCTTGGAGGCTAACCCCCTTACACAAACAAGAGAAGGTACCTAGGAGATGCATGGAAGAGTCCTTAAAGAGGGGCCTAGAGACCATCTTTCATAATGGCTATGGTGTCCAAGAATCCCATCCTTGTAAACCCCATTGAGCCTTGTGCTATGAATTATGTGTAATTTTTGTGATGTGTGGGTAAATTTATAAATAAAAGGGCATGTGAAAGTACTTGACTGTTATGTGAGAAAGAAAGTGATAGATAAAATTGAGGCTACTATTCTTGGGACATGAATTGATACTAGGATGAAAATATTTTCTAACATCATCACTGATGTTTATGATGAAAAAGATAATCTTGAAAGGTGTCCAAGGATGTTAATATGTTTAGATATATGTTGGTGTAATTGTTAATTGAAAATGTTAACTGCATGAATGACTACTACTATTTGTTGCACTATGAATATATCTGATACATGTTCTACGACGAGGAATTTTTCTTCTAAGTGTTTAGATATTGGATTCAAGAAAGGGATGTATTTAATGCGTTCTTATACTTGAATTCTTGATTGTCTCATCACGAAAGCAAAGTAATTAATGTGTTTAATAGATTTGTGTGCATTATTTTATGGAGATTCTATTCAAAACCTTAACAACTTCTAGGAGGAAGTCTAGGCCAAGGGGAGGGGGATGTAAGACCCCACTTGATATGTGATTACTACAACCTAATTTGTTTCATATTTCCCTAAATAGATGGTAAGATGTATTACAGATGATAGATAGTGTGATTGTGTAACAATATTATTGCATTTTATTTTGACATTTTGTTTAATTGTCACTACCATGAAGGTGTTAGGCACTCATAAATTATGGAATGCAAATTGAAATTTCAAATGGAATTGTTGCATAGTTAAATATTATGAAATCAAGATTACAAATTAATGTTGTACATGATTATTTCTTCCTAGTGCATTGATAATGTGTGGTAAACTAAGGGTGCTAGTACAAGAAGGGAAAACCATTGAGAGAAAATCAAAGGACATCTTATTGTTGATACAAATTTGTACCTTTTGGGGCTTAGAAATGAATAAAATTAATATGAAAAATTAATGTGGTGAGGTTTGATATTAAAGGGGTAATTGATTTTGGGCTATGTGGGTGTAAGTGGGGCTAGGGGTTAGGAATCCTTATCCAAGTGTGAAATTCGGATGGAACCTTAAGTGGGTCTTTAAAGAGGGTTGTTGGTTTATTTCATTGGTTGGGATGAAAAAATAAAACCCCTAGGGTCTATACTATAGTGGTAGGGGTAAAGTGGGCATACAATAATGCCCCAAGGACATGATTTGACCCCTATAAAGTCCTCATAAAAGAGTGACGAATTTTGAGGAGAGAATGGAGTGAAAAGATTGAGGGGTTGTCCAAGTGCATGTTCCCCTCTTGAATGATGAAATACACCCATTAATGTAGGGAGGTACACTTCACACCTCCCCATTCAAAGGTTGCATGTTGAAACTCCTGTATATCTTGAAGAGGAAGGAAGAGTGGTGGTTGCCCACTTCTCCTCTTGGAGAACTTGAGTGAATATTGTAGAAAGAATTAGAAGAGGAGATAAGTCTATCTATTAGGAAAGATAGTGATCAATATGGTTTTGCTTGGAGAGGAAAGATGGATACAAAAGTTCAATCCCTTCACGAAAAGAAAGAGATAAGTTCTTCCTAATGTAATGAAGTGATGCTATACTCATGATGGCTAAATTATAATTTTGATAGTTATAGTAGACACACTATTAAAGTGTACTTGTCTAAATTTTCTTATGCGTGACTCGACAAATTCATATTGGTATTGTGAGCCTTAATGGTCATGCTAGGTGAATAATGTTATAGTTCAAACATAGCAATGGGGAGGGAAAAATTGTGGTTATTCTAAGAGAAATTTGAAAGGTACATATTATTGCTGATAATAATATTATTGGCAATATCTATATTTAAGTTGAGTTACGATCACTTAGAGTTTTAATTAGTTTAATGTTTGATTTTATTTTTTTTAAATTGTGGGGGTTTTCTAGCGAAAAATTATGGGCATCACAAAATCTCCAAGCCCCCATCAGTGAATATATATATATATATATATATATATAATAATTTTAATGAATATTTAAAATAATAATATTATTTTTAATTATAATCACAAGAATATCTTTAAATATTACCAAGATACATCTAACAAATAAGTGTAATTAATCAATCATTTTATTTTTTTATATAAATATTAAATATGAATATATATTTAAAATACTACAAATACACAAATAGCTGAAAAAACAAAAAAATATTTCATTTATTACATGGATGCATAATTTTTTATTTATTTTTAATAATTAATTTGTTTAATGAGCTATTTGTTTTATAATATAGGCTCCTATGTTTTCTCAATAAAATATCTTATAAATTTTATCAAGCTCCCATCCATGAGACTATTTATATTGAGAATTTTTTATTATAAACACAAAAATACATTAAAACTTTACTAACATTCATAGTCAAGATAAGTGTATTTAACCAATTATTTTTAGTTTCTATGAATATTAAATGTTAATATTTATTTACATTACTACAAATACACAAATAGAAAATGAAAAAAAAATGCAAAAATATATAGCTTTAAAGTATTTTATTTCCTATACATACATAAATTTTATGTTTTATTTAAGAATTATTTTATTTTATTTTATATTAAGCTATTTTTTATAATACACTTGTTTCATTTTTGTAACATGTAGCTTTTAGTTTAAAATCTAACATTAATCATTATAATACTTCACTCAACATTATAAATTTTAGAGTTAGTGATTTGATGGTTGGTATTTTAAGTAAGTATGTGGGCACAAGTTCTTCCTATTGGTGGTTAATTGGAGACTATTGCACTTGGATGGATGGGTCTAGTTATATTTCCATGTCACACTCAATTTGAGTTATTAATTAGAGACTATTTCACTTGGGTGAATAAGTCTAGTTGTATTCCATGTCTCACTCAATTTGAGCATGACATGATTATTTGTCCAACCCTCTCAAACCAAGATCCAACTTCATGTTAATTCTACAACCCTAAATTATAATTAACCTTTTCCACAACTTCGATTTAGTTAGTATTCCAAATACTAATTACTTTGACATTTTATCAGAAATATGCATAAACAAATTTATTCTTTGTGACAGAAACTCCAACTCTTTCTGAATTCTTGTTATTCTTAAACTTTTTTATTAGATTAATATTTTCCATAAAAAATATTGAAAAGGTCTCAAAATCTTACAAATAATTATCATACATTCAAAATCATTTCTTTTTAATAAATTCACTAAAATAATTCTGATCAAATTAATTTCATACTGTTCTAACATATGAAAGTCAATAGATGCCTTATCAAAAAGTAGGCCAATAAATACAGTCACCCTTTATATAAAAAAATCTTCTCGTTGAGATAGTATTAAAAAAGTAGATCGGTCTAAATCAATAGCTGTATCTTCTCGCATGATAATGACAATTGACAACGTACAGATGCGTAATCAACTTTTTTATGATGCATATAATCTTGTAATAGCTGAAGTAAACTCGACCCTTTTAATACTATCTCGAAGAGTAATTTGTGTGAACGGTGACAGTATTTCTTTGGAGACTATTGAACTGATAGCGGCACCTCTTTTCTTCAACGATTTTAAGAGAACATGCAAGGAAATAATGGTCATTGATTTTGACAGTTGATTTTGTATATTGGTCAGTCAAGTCAATCAGTGGTATATCGGGATTTTCATATCGTCTATTTGTCAACATAATACTATTTTTTTGGGACTATTGAACTGGTAGCGGCACTTCTTTTCTTCAACAATTTTAAGAGAACATGCAAGAAAATAATGGTCATTGATTTTGGCAGTTGATTTTGTATATTGGCGAGTCAAATCAATCAGTGACACATCTGGATTTTCATATCGCCTATTCGTCAACAGAATACTTTGGAAAATAAAATAAAGGACATGGATTTGGACACTTGAAAGTAAGTGGTTACTTCTCACTATAATAGTGTTGTCTTCTCCACTAAAATTCAACACGATGTTAATTGCTTGAAAAGAAAACGTATTGGATTAGGGCTTTTCTTGTGTCCATTTATATTTTTATATTTAAACCAAGTTAAAGTCCAGTTCATGCTCCGAAAAAACGTAGATAATTCGATGTATCTCAATCAACCATGTAAAGATTTTAAAAAATATTGGTGCGAAAATTAACACTAAAGATTGTTTTTCCTTTAACAATTCAAGTGTGATAATGATGAAAATGCATGTGTATATAAGATAATATAATATTAGAATGAGTTGATTTTTTCTTTTAAAAACTGAGTTCATTGAGACTTATATTTCGTTATTTCATTGTTTGAATGCGGAGGAAATGATTGTTTCCTATTTTGAAAGGTTATTTAATTGTTTTTTTTTTACAAAATAAATGTTGCTGTTTTGATGATATTATTATAATAAACAAGAGTTATGAAAGAGGTGGAGTCTTTGTCAAAGACAATAAATTTGGTTATGCATATTTGCAATTGATTGAGAAACAAATTTGTACCGAGATGTGGAGATACAACTAGGATCATTTACCCAAATAAAGTAGTCTCTAATTTACACAATTAGTTAAAATAGCAACCACTGAATCCATCTCATAAAGTGTATAATGTTGAAGAAAGTATTATAATGACTATATATATTTATATATATATTACGGATGTGTATTACATATATATATAGCAATGAATAGATGTATATATATACATATGTATATACATACATGCATATACATGGATACATATACATACATACATACATACATACATACATATATGTATATATAGTATGGATGTGTATTACAAATATATATAGTAATGAATAGATGTATATATATAGAATGTATACATATGTATATACATACATGCATATACATGCATACATACACATACATACATAGAAAATAGTAAAGAAGAAACATTGCTAGATTTGAAACAAACAACTTACAACATACACATCCTATAAGAGATAGTTGGGTACATTAGTGGCAATACAAAATATCATCAATATCTAAATCAAAATTTAATTTGAAACCAAGGAGTGCAATAAGGCACATAAGCTAATGTAAGATGGTGGTAGGAATAAGATGTTCACTATCACTTTGCGCATAAGATAATCACATATAAGTTTTATTGGTGTAGATCTAGGCCATGCATGTTTTGTTTTCTAGCACTTGATTCATTATTTTAAATTTTCTTATTGTGTCTTTGAGACATGCAAATACAACTAGACTCATTTACCCAAGTCAAATAGTCTTTAATTAATAAGTCATTACCCAAGTGAAATAGTCTTGAATTAGCCACTGATGAGGAGAAATTGAGCCCGCACACTTAGTTAAAATATGAACCATCAAATAAATAAACACAATAACAAAAAAATTAGAAATAAAATCATTAGCTATAAATCATCTCATTAAATTTATAATGTTGAGTGAAGTATTATAATGAATAATTATATATGTATGTATACATAGTATGTATATATGTATGCGTATGTATATACACCCATACATACATATATTATGGTTGTATACATATATATAATAATGCTATATACATATTTATATATATATACATGGATATAGATACATATATAGATACATGTATACATACATATATACATACATATGCGTACATACTGTTGGAATCAAGGAACACTGAGAGGGGGGGGGGGGTGAATCAATGTTCTACAATTTTTAACTTTATTGATCTAATCCTTCAAGAATTTATAACATTCAATCAAAAGAAATATGCATGACCATAGAACAAACAACCACAACACCATAACACAAGAATTTTTATGTGGAAACCCTATTAGGGGAAAAACCACGATGGAAGACCAATCCATAGTATTATCTAAGTATACTCAAATATGTTTTATAGAATGGGAGTGCACTCACATTCAAGCACATTACCAAGAGTTCACTGCTCAAAGAAGACTCACTATCTTACAAAGATAATCAGATTAAATCCATATGAGAAATTGAACTGAGAGAATAGCATCTATAAATGCTTGATTATAGTTCTAGTTAGGCTCAACAATCAATCTTCTAACCTTCTGACTGATTTTGTGCTTCTGGTCTGCTCTACTCAAACTCACATCACAAAATCTTTAATGCACAAGTGAAACTGTGCATAATCACTCTGTAACCCTTCTGATATTCGCAACACATCGAAAACACCTAGTTCATATGTTAAAATGATATGATCGATCACTTATGTATCTGCGACTAAGAATTTAGTTGCTTGATGTCAACTTAAACAAAAGTGTGAAAATATATTCAAATTGTCGGCTCAATCCATTGTTAATTCTTGATGCGCACCAACCAAAGTCAGCCATTGCATATTGAGGACCTAAATGAACATTTTTGAACACAAAAATACTTAAACAAATTCTTCCCTAGCATCTGCAACATATTATATCCTCAAAGTTGGCTTTTTGCACTGATAAATAGGAAATTAATCAACCGGATCTTCTAACTTGCACACCAATGAATGCACACCCTAGATAAGATAGTACGTACACCAAAATATCTTCCTTGAGATCCACAACTCAAAATGATAACAAAAAATATTCATGTGAATCAATGAACACAAAACTGTCAGATGCTTTGTTCTTCATTGACTATCTTCAATTTGACTGTCAGTATGATCAAATGATGACGTGCAGATCCAATCATCGACTAGGGTTTCCATCAATGAAAACACTAGAAAACATTTGCAATGTATCTTGCCAACAATCTCCCCCTTTCGCATTGATGGCAACACTTAGTGAAAAATGACTAAGTGTCGGATCAGTACCAACATCAATACACTACCACTCTTTAAAATTTCAAAAATACAACTCTCCCCTTGAGATGATTAAGAAAATTTTCACTATCTCATTCTCTCCCTTTGACATCAATGGCAAAGGCAAAAATCCACATACCAAAAATTTAAAAAAACTATTATGAACAGACTACATATGTACAAAAAGGCTTCTTCAACTTACATAAACTTGAATAAGTCTAAAAAATTGTTCTTCAACAAGATCAAATTTGTGTCTCAAACCCTTTTGAGACTCTCTGAAATTGTTATGTGACCACAAACTAAGTAAGATTGTGTCTCTGCAAACTCAAGGTTCATTGGATCACTAAATTCCATAGCATCTTCAACTTCCTTTAATGCACTCAACATTATTTCTATCTTCAGATCAATTAGGCCTCTAAGCTCACATGCTTTTTCCATAATTTTGTCATTGTCATGCTTCAAGTTCCTTATCTTGTTTAAGCAGAGATATCACCTAACTTTCTTGCTTTCCAACACCAGCCGCTAAAGGATCAAAAGCTTCAGAAATAGCAGCTAACTATTTTTCAAGATCCTTAACCTTCTTCTCATTGACCTCAGTAAATTTAGTCAAAGAGAAACATAACTTGTAGATATTTCCACCTTTAGATAGATCACTTTGAATATTCTTCACACATGTGGTTAAAGGAGGTTTTATCATTAGCAATCATTCCTTTCAACCTATTGAACCTTTTGGCATCAAACTCCTTCTAAACTTTAGCCATGGTTGACTTCTCAAGAGACTCAAAATGAGTACTTATAGAGTTAATGAGCTTCTTTAGTTCACTAAAGGAGGAACCGAATGGATCCTTGACATGAGTAGGCATTATTTTTTGTAAAATTCTAGATGTAAGATTTAAGATTTCACTATCCTCAATGTGAGACTTCAACAATTCTTCTCTAGCCTTTGCCTGGGAAAATGATGCAACCTTTATTTTATGAATTGGGGACAAAGTGGATAGGTTGATAGGACCTTCAACCAATTCAGGGTCAAATTAATCCTGTTTCTCTAGTAGAAATTTCTTCATTGCCTCTACAATGTCTCTTGCTTCCACTAGAACTTCCTTTGCTTGAACCTTATCTTCTTCGACTACTGGTTCTTCAGCTACCATTTCCTATTTTCTTTTAGGGACCTCAACTTCTTTACTTGACATCTCCTTTTCTTCAACTAACACAACCTTAGGATGTTTAGTCACCATTGGAAATTTTGTATCATGCACATCAGGAGGAATCTAAGTATCTTCAACTATATCTTCTTTTCCTTCTTCTTTTGTCTGGCCAGATGAGATACCTTTATCATGTGTTTCTTTAGAGATAACATCTATTATGTTTCTTAACAAGACTTCCTTCAAAAAAATTTTAGTTTCTTTTGCAACTTCTTTAGTCTGACCAATCATGAGCTTATTCACTCTTGTTTTTCTCTTGAATCCCTTTTTAGCTTTATTCAGGATTTCCTTCATTTCTTCCATAGACATCACCGGACATAACTCTACAAGAATTCTCTCTCTCATTTTCTCTTCTTTTGTTCTAGCATTTACTCTTCTCATTTCCAAAATCTCATATAGGCTTTTAGGTAAACTAGGCATTATTTCAATAAGAACCTTATTGGAAATATTTAAATGATTTATTGTAGCCTCCTCAAGAGTTCTTTGGAAAAATTTATCAAAGTTTTCATACCATTTACAAAGTGGCTTAAGATTGCCATCTTTGACCAAAGCTTTCTCAACCTCTTCTACTAAAATACCAGGTTTGTCAATTTTTATCGTCTTCTTTTCTTTGTCTTCTTTACTTAAGGGCTTGCTTTTAGTAACCTTTGTTGCCTAGGTGACCATATGCTTTATTTCTCTCACATCTTCATCAGATTCGGTTTCTTTATCTTCATAGACTACCACATAAACTCTTTTGCTTTTATTGTTCTTCCTTTTACCAAATGCCTTGGTTTGAGTTTGCACAGGAGTTGGCTTCACTACAGGGGTAGATTGGGATGCAAAGCTCCTTGTTGACCTAGTTCAGGCAGAGGATGCTACTAGACTAGTAAATTTAGTTGTTTTTGGCCCTTTTTCTGCTTCAACTTGTTCTCTTCTTTTTCTAGCTTCTCTTACTGCTTTTGCATATATACCCATGCTTTCTGCAAAGATTTCCACCTCTTTTCTTACTCTTCTAACTATCATAGGTTTTCTGAGGTCATTGTGTACCTATATATCCTTTTATGAAAAATTACCAAATCTTTCTTCTAATGAATCCCAAGGTTTTCTCAACAAATGTTCAACATAAATTTCCAAAATGTGTTCCTCAACCTCATATCCCATTGCCATAATCGAGACCATTAATGGATTTTCTACTTCCATTAGGCATTGATCAATGTCAACCGTAAAGAGGATAGTATCTTTATACTTTTCCACAATATATGTGGGAATTCTTTCTCTAGAATGCATCATATTCTGATTTTTTTGAGATATCCCCAGATTGGAATGTATTCTTTGTCTTAATATCAACAAATTTTTGCAAGAGATCTCTAATTTGAGCAACTACTGGTTTATCTTTTTGCCATTGTACCTTTTCAAATACTAGAACCTCATTCATGAAGTAAAAGAACAAGCATAACAAAAAATTACCATACTTAAAGGAATTCTTCTTATCCTTCTTGATTTTGCTAAGATTTTCCATCATCTGACTTCTAAGTAGCTCACATAGATCATAGTCTACATTCTCTTTTACCATCTGATACGCTGCATAAATGGTTGTTCCGGATACATAATTGTCTCGACTAGAATGATAGATTTTATAACCAATGACCATAGATGCAAATCTAACATCTACATCAACAATATCATCAATTTTCATAGCTCTTCTCTCATACTTAGAACCGGTTGCATTGGTAACTATTTGATTCTTTACTGACTTCAAAATTAGTAGCCCATAGGAGGAACTTAAACCTATAACAATGCTTATAGACTATTTTGTAATCTTCAAGGGTTGATTCAACCACATAAATTCTACATGAACTCAACTTAAGATGTAGCAGACCCATTCTCTTTCTTCAAACACAAGAAATTTAATAATCTATGTAAATTTCTTCTTTTCTAGGGTTTTGAATTTCATCTTGACATAGAATTCTTCTCCCATAATGTGATTATGAACCAAAAAATTTGGGTGCTTCATGTGGGGGTAAGAGAATGGATCCTCTACAACTTTCTAGGGTTTCACCTAGAAGGAAGAGGGTGGTCTTTCGCCTCTAGTGGGCACCAAATATTGTGATTCATTCAATACTAGGGATTGAATATGTAAGTGGGGTGTGAAAAGGTGCTAAAATGTGATATGTAAACTTAACTATTATGATCTGAACTAATAGAATCTATGATGTTGGAAAACACATGATGTAATACAATCAAAATGAAAGCAATATGAGCAAATTAACCTAACAGATCAAACAAGTGCACCTGGAAACCGAAGAGGGTTGAAGAAGAGATTGTGGAAGCCACTGGAATTCTATAAAATTATGGTTTTGATTCATTTGGGACACTTATGCCAACTAGGGCGACCTAGTCCCTTGTCAGGAAAACTGCTCTGGAAGCCATTTTTGTCAACTCGACCTTCGAATCTGCAACTTTCAGTGTCAGAAAGCTTCAGTGGGACTAGGTTTCCATTATGGGCAACCTAGACCCTTTCTACTTATCTAAGAAACCGAAAGTGGACACAGAGGCCTCTAGTCTATATTCTACTTCTTTACAGGAATCTTGCTCCAAATCTGCAAAACAACCTACAAAAAAAAATATATTTGTGTTTCTAATGTGGGGTTTTCCTTGGTAAAACCCCTAGTTTGTATTTAAACTTGTAATGAAATGTAAAATTTGCATAAAACCTAGTCCTAAGCATGTCTAGAACTAGGAAAACCTGAAACAAAGTAAAACCCTATTCTATTGTGCTAGAATAAGATGTATGTAAAAGATTTGAAATGATGCAAGACTCTAACCCTAGAAATCCTACACCATTGCAAATGAATGTAACAAGGAATGAAAATGGGATGCAAACCTCAAATCTGAAAATGGGCTGAAAGTAGAAGATGGAGGCACTTTGAAATTAGTATTTAGGAGTGATTTGGTGGCTAGTTGCACCTCCTCAACCTAGATTTCTCCATGAATATCCATAGGTATCTACCTCCAACCTTTATCAATGATTGATATTTGATGTGAAGTGAACTTGAAGACCTGCAAAAAGCCCTAGTTTGTTGTCTAAAATCTTCAAATTTTTCTATGTGAGAGATGAATCTTCTTGAGGAAGATGTTTTGCACTTGGTTTTTGGAGTTGGATGTGAAAAATGACCAAGAGAGAATGGAAAAATGACCTAAAAACAAGTATATATAGGAAAAAAGACCTAATTGTTAGGAACTTTGACCTAAGAAGCCAACACCCATTAGGAATTTATGATAAAATATTCATTTTCCTGCTTGAAACTTCAAAATTCCTCAAAAAGAACTAGGTCGCCAACTTGGGTGACGTAGTCCCACTAAGGGATTTTGAAGTGGGAATAGTACTTTTTGAATGGTTTTGATATTTTTTGTCAGTGGTTGATTGATCCCTTGGGTATAACAGTCATCCAAATCAAAATTAACAACCCTAGGGAGCTATAAATGTTGTTTTAGGGTGAAAATTGATGAAATGGGACCTAAAGTAGGACCAAAATGGGCACAAAATTGTCCTTTTCTTTAAAGGTAAAAAAAATTTGGTGACACATTTAGCCCCCACTTTAGTGTCCATATGGATCTATGTGCATGTGTAAGCTAAAGGAATCTAAAAAAACAATGCACCTTCATTTTCATAAAAGGATACTCATTTAAAGGCAGGAGAATGAAGCCCCCAGTGTAGTTATTTGCAAAACCACAATGTTAGGAACCACATCCTACAACACAAATTCATTATAAGTCCTAGAAATCCTCTTATCTAATCCCTAAAGATGAAATTTGAGGGTAGATGTATGCACCCCCTTGATTCTGCTTGCTTTACGGAGGTGAAATCAAGGTAGCCATCTAACCACATCGAATGAGGACACACATATCGAAGGGAATTTCCAAGTAACATGCCTCATAGAGATAGGTGAGTGTTGCTGTAGGGAGAAACACTATTTTGATGCAACAAACGACATCAAAAATGGAGATCACTAGCACCTAGAATGTTAATTTGAATGAAAAAACACACGAAAAAGGTTAACAAAGTGAAAAGGTACAATGTGCACATGTGTGTAAGAGTGAGATTGTTAAAAAAAATGAAAAGGAGTAAACATGCACTTACTTTCTCATTTATATATTTTGTAGCATTGACGATATTACAGATGACCAGGTCCCTGAAAGGACGAAATTATCACATAGTGTGACCATTCTACTATGATCGGGTTATGAGGCAATTTGGATAGGTACAGGTACTATGACAACCATGATCATCATTTAGGTCTATTTTGAGTGCTCAAAGGCTAGGGGTCATAGCATGATTCACACTAGATGATGTCATTGAGAGTGACTCAAGCTATTTAGTTCATGACCAACAACCTACAAATGATACAAATGATGTGGGAGCCACATGGGACCATATGGAGTGGTGGAGAGCATCATGACCAGAGCCATTGTTCCCGATGGATGATCTAGTGGGAGAGGTCTAGCTCATGCCAAATGAGAGGGAGGAGAGGGAGAGAGAGGACAGGGTTGCCGACATATTTATAAATAGTAGTGATGAGTATTATGATGAGGATGCAGACCTAGATTATGATGGATAGGAGGGAGAGGATGACGAGCAAGAGCAGGAGGAGGAGGAGGAGGAGGGAGTAGATGAGCCACCCTTGAGTGAGGATGATGATTTCGTAGTCGAGGACTGATACAAGTAGGGAGAGGTCTCTCCTGTTCATCTAACTATATCCCAAATAGTAGTAGCAACAGGTGCCAACAATCATAGCCGAGAGGAGGCGAGCACATCATCTATGCCCCCTACATAGGATGAGGTGGACATGCCACCTTCCCCTAGAGATATATGTTATGATATTTAATTTTTGATAGATGTATTTGATGTGTGATTTAATGCATATATATTTATATGACGATTGTTATTGATGATACTCTTGTTTGATTTTGTAGGCCCTACAGAGGGATGGCGAGAGTTCTTGCATTAGGCAGCCACAAAGATAGTGCTAGTGACCTTAGACGAAGAGGAGGTGGATACTAACTACATGCCCCCACTGATCATGGAATGAGAGCTAGAGACCCTAAGACCCTTCATGATATTGTGGGAAACCTATGAGAGCCTAAGGAGGTAGGTCCACCGAGTGAGAGTTGCACCATAGGAGCAGCCATAACGACCTCCAACAGAGGTGGAGAGACTAGAGAGAGAGTTGACATAGGTATGGGTAGAGAGGGACCAGATAGCTGGTGAGAATTGGTTGGCACTTTCACGTATGGGAGAGTTGGAGTACGTGCTCAAAGTTAGTGGATCAAGGTCATGATTGCGCATAATTTTCACCCGACATCCTATGACCGATGCAACACGAGTACCAGATCCTAGCGGATCTGGTAATCATAGTCCTCAATGACACTATGTATTATGATGATATGTATAAAATACTTTTGATATATGTATATATATGCATTTTTATTTTATATGGTGTAATTTAATTGTGTGGATGTTAAATGACAATGTGATTAATTAAATAGCCCTTGTTAGAGTATTTAATTAATGGCAACATGATTTAATAGAAGGTATGTGAGGGAATTAGAACATATTTAGAATGTATGTTAGATTATACAGTAAGATAAAATATGTTATGCACTTATCATTTTAAAAGGAACATAACACACAAAAGGGGAAAAGGTTGAATAGTATGAAATCTAAAGTAGTTAAAAAAATAATTAAATAATCAATTTTATGTTCGGGACACAAACATGATGATGTGTCGAGAATGAAGCAATGGGACAACCCATAGGATAGAATCCAATAGGTTTAACAACACTTCTTTATAAATCATACCATTCAAAAGGGGATTAGAAATAATACTGATGCAAATGCACGACATTAATGGGATCTTAAAGGGGAGTACCATCGTGCTCAATTAGGTTATAAGCACCAAATCCATAATTGGAGTTGACCACATAGGGGCCAAGCCAATTATGACTAAATTTACCTTTTTCAGTGTAATCGGTGATGGTGTTGCATTTGTTCTCATATAAAACCAAATCACCTTTGGAAAAGGTACGAGGAATAACACCAACATCGTGTTTGCATTGCAACTGTTTAGCATAAGCTTGCAGATGGTTGAGAGCGTTGATGTGTTTTTCATCAAGCATTTCAAGTTGGTGTAGACATTGTTTCACATAAGTGTCATTATCAATGAGACTTTGGAGAGAAATCCTCAACATGGGGATTTCTAACTCTAAAGGGAGGATAGCTTTGGTACCACAAATAAGGTTAAAAGGGGTATTTCCTGTAGAAGAAAAAACACTTGTGCGATATTCCCATAGTGAATATTGCAATTGTGTATGCCAATATTGATAGTCTTCCTAAGGATTTTCTCTAGGATTTTATTAGTACTTTTGGCTTGACCATTAGACTAAGGATAGTAAGGTGTGGAAAATTGATGTTGGATATGGAAGGTCTCAAGGAACTTCTTCACATCATTTTTCTTAAAGGGAGTACCATTATTTAAGACTAACGTAGAAGGAAGACCAAAGCTTGCGATAATGTGTTCCAATAAGAAATGACATATCACCTCAGCGGTTGTGGATCGATGGGGAATGGCTTCGACTCACTTGTTGAAATAATCAGTAGCAGTGATAATGAACATATGCCCAACAAAAGAAGGTGGGGAGATTTTTCAAATTAGGTCCAAGCCCCATATAGAGAATGACCAGATAGGTATTTGGGAACGAAGGTCCGAAGTAGGAGTGTGGATCAAATGACTATGTTCCTGGCACTGATGAAATCACTTAACATTCGCATATAAATATTTTTCCATGTTTTTCCAATACTATCCCATGCGAAGGAGTTTTTGCACTAATGTTTTTCCTCCAAAATGTCCTCCACAAGTACCAGAATAGGCTTGTTCGATGCAATATGAGTTTCAACATCCTTGAGGCATCGTAGAAGGGTGCCATCAAAGGATCTTCAGTACAATGTTTCAGTAAGGATGATATACTTAGTGGCTAACCTTTTTAGGCGTTGGCGGGTATTTTTAGTGGTGGGTTCGTGAATGGTACCATCTTTTAGATAATTGTAGATGGCATCATACCATTCACATGGATTATTGGGAAAGGTGGGACAAATATCAGTAGGTCTATCACTAATGGAGGGTGTCATAATGGGATGAATGGTAAAGATAATTTTCTCAAAAGGGTCGACAGGAGATATAAGAGAGGTTGCACTAGCCATTGCATCCACATGGTAGTTGTCTTTATGAGGGATGTTATCAATGGTAAAGGAGTCAAACTGGTCTAATAGATTAAGAATGATATCCTTATATTGTGAGAGTTTATCATGTTTAGTTTGATAGAGAGCGTTGATTTTTTTAATGACTAATTGTGAATCACCATAGATCTTAATATTTTTAACCCTCATGACAAGAGCAAGGTGTAACCAAATGATTAATACTTCATACTCAGTTGTGTTATTCATACATAGGAAACTGAGATGATAGGATAAGGGAATAGGCTTACCAACAGGTGGAATTAAGATAAGTCTAGCACCTGAGCCAATTCTACACTTGGATCCATCAAAGTACAATTCCCATGTAGGAAGGTCTATAGTAAATACACTGTTAGCAGGAAAAGAGTCATTGGTGGGTAGCACTAATCGTAAAGGAGCATCAGGTAAATGGTCGATTAATTCTCGACCTTTAATTTCTTTGTGAGAAATAAACTTAAGGTCAAACTCGGTTAACAACATGACCCATTTAGCAAGGCATCCTGAAAGATTTGTTTTATTAAAAAGATATCTTAAAGGGTCAAACTTTGTCATCACATGTACTTTAGCATTGAGTAAGTAATGTTACAACTTACTAGTAGTGAATACAAGAGCCAAACATTGTTTTTTAATTATGGAATAATGAGTCTCATAATCAAGGGGTGTTATACTAATATAATAGACATGATTCTCTTTCCCATTGGAATCCTTTTGAGCCAACAAGGCAGCAAGAGCATGGGCAAAAGTAGTGATATAAAGGATGAAGGGTTGATTGGGTATAGTAGGTGGTAAAATAGGTGGAGTTATAAGGTATTCTTTCAAACTATCAAAGGCCTATTACAATCATTATTCTGATCAAAATTGGCATCCTTTTTAAGGAGATGTGTAAAGGGTAATGTGCGATCGGATAGGCAAGCGAAAAAATGATGAATGGCTTCTATCTGTCTTTGTAATGTACACAATTGGGAAATGTTACAAGGAGGTGGCATATTGATTATAGCATCAATTTTCTTTGTATCCACCTTGATACCATTGTGAGATATAAAAAACCTTAAAATTTTACCACTATCTACTCCAAAGACACTTTTTATGATTTAAGCGCATGTTATATGTATGCATACGCTCAAAAAATTGGTGGACATTAACATTATCTTGGTAGGTTAAGGATTTAGAAAGAATATCATCAACACAGTCTTCTAATATTTTGTGAATGTAATCATGGAAGATTAAGGTCATTGCTCGCTGAGAAGTAGCACCAACATTCTTTAAACCAAAATTCATCATAACCCAACAAAATGTACCCCAAGCGAGTGTAAAATCTATTTTATATTGATCTTGTGGGTTAATGAAGATTTGGTTATATCCTGAAAATCCATCCATAAAGGATAAAAAAACATGTCCAGTAGTGGAATCCATGATCATATCAATGTTAGGAAGAGGAAAGTTGTCTTTCAAAGAGGCCTTATCCAGGTCTCAAAAATCCTTACATATCCTAACATGATTATTGGGTTTGGCTACCATGAAAATGTTTGAAATCCAAGGAGAATAATCAATGGAGCAAATAAAACCTGTGCCAAGGAGTTTTTCAAGTTCTCCTTTAACATGCAAGGCCACCTTAGGATTCATTTTTTGAATCTTTTAGTGAATGGGCTTAGCATTTTCAACAAGGACAATGTTATGGGTAACTATCTAGGGAACTATTCCTAGCATGTCAAAATATTTCCAAGCAAATAGTTTAGGAAAGGTATGAAGCAAGGTTGCAATATCCTCTTGTTTTTCATCATCTAGGTATTTCCCAATTTTAATAATTTTGTCCTTGTCATCAATATCCATGGGTATGTCAAAGGTATCTCCTAAAAATAGTGCATTAGATTTGGGAATTTTAGGATCATATGGTTCCAAGCTAGTGTGAGGTTCATTAATAGTACTAACGGTAGACTCAAAACTCAGCATAGCACAAGAGGCATGTCTCTTCGAGTGAGAAGTCTTATCTATAGTCCTAACAATTTTTTTAAATCATCGCCATGAACATAGGTGAAGAGGGGAGCATCCACATCAGAAAATTCAAGGTGCGTAACCATAAGGTTGGTTCTTGAAGTGCATGATATAGTATTAATGTGGAGAGAGGGTTGTTGACTGGCTTTGGTGGCTTTAGAAAAGGAAAACCCTAGATCAATCTTAGTTCCTTGTGTATTACATTCAATGGGGACATAGATGCCTTGCTCATTCTTGCTGCATCCTTTACCAGTGTAACCCAATTGTTTCACAAGATCATAACCACATCCATAAAGTCTTTCCATTTCTTGTGGGTTAGGGGGTTGTTGATAATCTATCTCATCAATTTTTTTCGTATACATGACACATTCTTCCAAAAGAGATGAGGTAGATATGTGAGAAAGGTGCTCATGTTGTTAGGTAGAGAGGACAATGGATTGTTCATTTTGAGTATCCTCTTTGCATGTAACACTACACTCTCCCATAAAGGAAGGAGTGAATACTAAAGAGCCCCAATCATCACCAAGTAAATTAAACTTGGTTTTATCTTCAGGTTGGTCCTTCTCAAAAGGGGCAATATTAGAAGTGGGAATTAAAGTACAAAGAGTACTTGAGGTGCCCTTTTCGAGTTGCAAGGAACTCTCAAGTTTAGGATCGATGTTAATTTGAAAAAAAAAATTATTATAGACATATTTCTTTTTGTGATGAAGGGTCAAGGGTACCACATGCATCTCATATATCCATGGTCATCCCAAGAGGAGATTATAAGAAAGATCATAGGGCATGACATGGATATGAGTCTGCAGTGTAACCATTCCAACATTAATGGGTAAGGTGATGACACTGAGAGGTTTCTTTGTAACATTATCAAATCCTCTAATGGATAAGGAATCAGACTAGATATATGATCAATCCACATGTAACTGATCAAGAAGCTTCACATTGCACACATTTAGGGAAAATCCATTATCAACAAGGGTCCTTTTGATACCTATCCAATCATACTGGGCTATAATCATAAAGGCTTCTTTTTTTTTTTCGTAATTCTAGTGGTGGTAGCTCATGTTGTTAGAAAGTAATATCCACATTAGTTGTGTTCATTTTCATGGAGGAGAGCTTCCACATCACTAGGATTCATACCTGGAGGGACCACTATTTGTTGTAAGGTTGTTTGGAGCATGGAGTGATAGTTAGGATAATTCTAAAGGGGATCTCAAAGGTATATTTTGGCAGGAGTGTTTTTAAGTTGTTCAACCAAATCATACTCCCTAAGTTGTGAGTTGAAATGAGGAACTACAGGTAAGATGGGGTTGGGTAATGGTAGGGAAGTGGAGGGAGATGGTTGTTTGGAATGTCAATTATTATGAGTATAATGAGTGTGGGCAATGGTATCATTCTGAGAAGGGTAAAAGTTAAAATAAGGTTGGGATGGGGTTGGACGTTTAGGAGAAGGTGGGTAAAGAATGAATTGGGGTTGGATGACATTGAAATATTTTGTTTTAGTTTGGTCATCACAACAAACCATAGTGGATGAAGTAGGGGAGGTGAAATCATGGAGGATGCCATCTAACATACCCATATCATCACAACTAAATGGTTTGGAAGACAAGGGTGGGGAATTTGTAACTATATCATCACCAACCTTAGTGGATGAAGTGAGTGAGAGGAAGCTTTGAAGAGCTTCATATAACTTATCAAAATAATCACTACTAAAAGATTTAGATGAAATAGTATTCCTATAGTGAACAAGTGTGTGCACTGTATCATGTAAGTTATCGATGTTTTCAGGTGTATGTTTCACAAAATTGAATTTGAAAGAACTAGGAACTAAAGTAGAATATGAAACATGTAGAGATTTAATGCTACTCATAAATGCAATTTTACGATAATAATAATTGTATAATAGAGAAGAAAAAAAATGAAAATCAATCATTAAAAAAATGAAACAGAAAGTATAGAAGCTAGAAAGAAAATACTAAAATTACTGATGCAAAATGTCTACTAGGACTAGGTCACTGAGGCTGGCGACTTAGTTCTGGTATGAATTTTTTTGAGTTTTTAATGTATTTTCTGATGAAAAATGCAATTTTCTGGAAGGTACAATGGAGAGGTATAAGATATACGCCATACTTTGATACCATGCAAGGAAATGAATGCCAAATATGATGCCTTTACACTAAAGCAAGATGGAAAACCCTATAATTCTTGTTTACACAATGCAATATTCAATGCAATGCTAAAGAAAGAGCTCCTAGAATGAAAATTCAATTAAAATCAGAAGTATTTAATGTGTTGAAATGCAGGTTCACCAAAATGAACCACAAAATTTGGGTGCTTCGTGTGGGGGTAAAAGAATGGGTCCTCTACAACTTTCTAGGGTTTCACCTAGAAGGAAGAGGGTTTTCTTTCACCTCCAGTGGGCACCAAATCTTGTGATTCATTCAATACTAGGGATTGAATATGTAAGTGGGGTGTGCAAAGGTGCTAAACTGTGATATGTAAACCTAACTATTTTGACCTAAACTAATAGAATTTATGATGTTGGAAAATACATGGTGTAATACAATAGAAATTAAAGTAATTTGAAAACATTAACCTAACAAATCAAAAAAGTGCACCTAGAATGAAGAGGGTTGAAGCAGAGATTGTGGAAGTCACTAGAAATTTGGAAAATTAGGGTTTTTACACATCTGGGACCCTTATGCCAACTGGGGCGACCTAGTCCCTTTTTAGGAAAATTTCTTTGGAAGCCATTTTTGTCAACTAGGTCTTTAAATCTGCAACTTTCAGTGTCGAAAAGCTTCAGTGGGACTAGGTCACCATTATGGGCATCTTAGTCCCTTTCTACTTTTCTAAGAAATTGAAAGTGGACACAGAGGCCTCTAGTCTATATTTTTCTTCTTTATGGGAATCTTGCTCCAAATCTACAAAACAACCTACAAAGAAAAAAATATTTGTGTTTCTAATGTGGGGTTTGCCTTGGTCAAAACCCTAGTTTGTATTTAAACTTGTAATGAAATGTAAAATCTACATAAACCCTAGCCCTAAGTGTGTCTAGAACTAGGAAAACCTAAAATAAAGCAAAATCCTATTCTATTGTGCTAGAATAAGATGTATGCAAACTATTTGAAATGATGCAAGACTCTAACCCTAGAAATCCTACACCATTGCAAATGAATGTAACAAGGAATGCAAATGGGATGCAAACCTCAAATTTGCAAATGGTCTGAAAGTAGAAGATGGAGGCACTTTGAAATCAGTCTTTAGGAGTGATTTGGTGGCTAGTTGCACCTCCTCAACCTAGATTTCTCCATGAATCTCCATAGGAATCTATCTTCAACCTTTATTAATGATTGATCTTTGATGTGAATTGAGCTTGAAGACCTGCAAAAAGCCCTAGTTTGTTGTCTAAAATTTTCAACTTTTATTGTGTGAGAGATGAATCTTCTTGAGGAAGATGTTTTGCACTTGGTTTTTGGAGTTGGATGTGAAAAATGACCAAGGGAGAATGGAAAAATTACCTAAAAATAAGTATATATAAGCAACAAGACCTAATTGTCAAGAATTTTGACTTAAGAGGCCAACACCCATCGGGAATTTATGATAAAATATTCATTTTCCTGCTTGAAACTTCAAAAATCCTCAAAAAGGACTAGGTTGCCAACTCGGGTAACCTAGTCCCACTAAGGGAGTTTGCAGTGGGAACGATATATTTTGAATTGTTTTGATATTGTTTGTCAGGGGTTGAATGATCCCTTGGGTATAATAGGCCTCCAAGTCAAAATTAACAACCTTAGGGGCCTATAAATGTTGTTTTAGGGTGAAAATTGATGAAATGGGACCTAAAGTAGGACCAAAATGTACACAAAATTGTCATTTTATTTAAAGGTATACAATTTTTGGTGACACAGATTATTATACAAATTTAGTAGTTGTGAGATTCCTAACTCTTCAATTTTTATGTGAATGTATGCCCTAATATCTTCAATATGTAATACTTCGTACGGAATAGACAAAAATGCACCTAATAGGTCTATCTCGACAGATTTGAAAGGATGCCATTTGAATTTCAGATGGGATGTATCCTTGATATCAACTACCAATGGGGTATTCATTTTAACAAATTCACAAGTTTGCAAGTTTTACCGATAAATACCTCCTCACCAGTTAGGGGTTTGATCACCGAATTGCCTTCACACTTGTAGTTTCACCAATTTTTTCCAAAGTTCGCTTCAAAGCTCTCTAAAATTTCTTCTCAAAATGAAAAGTGACAAATAAACAATACAAATGACCTTTTATCATTCGCATACCTAAATTTTTGTCGCAATAAATTCTTCTACCCTAACTCTTTTGGATACCCTATTTCCATACACTATGAAAGATAAATCTTGTGGATCTCCAACTTAGCATAAATAGTTTCTCCAACTATTTTAGAAACATTTGAGGATCATCAATGTAATCATTGTACTCATCCATATCTTGATACTAACTTCCGACAGGGGGTTTGAAAGATTTTATTGAAAACTCCCCTTAGGCCAGAGGCCTTAATATAATTCTTAGAGGAATTACCAATATCTAGAGCTAGTGTAGAATCAATTTTTTCAATAAAGGGATTCTTTTTCACCCATGTCTTCTTCATTTTCTTCCTGATCTTACCTATAGTGACTTTCCCTTTTCCTTTTTCATCCTTCTACATGTTTCTCCTTTGATTTACTAGACCTTTTATGTTTCTACAGAATCTAGCAATATGACTGAATTTGTTACAATTGTAGGATACTACATTTCTTTGTCAAGACCAGTTGTTTCATTGACTTACTCTTGATCTACATTGATTAGTAATATGGAAAAATGTATTGCATGTATAACTTATGACATCTCTATAAAAAAAATTCATCATATTTTTGCATTCATTTCACTTATGACCATACTTGTTGCAGCTATAGCACTGACCGGAGAATGATTAACCATTTGAATTAATTCTACTTCTACATTGAGAAGCCATATGACCAAATTTATTACAAAAAATAAAAGAACCATTGAATCTTTGAGCATTAGATTGTCTTACTGAATACCTTCCAGATTTGTTCTTCAAATTTCGTTGCCTAAATCTCCTTTCTCTAGATCCAAAACTTTCTCCTTCCTCATATCCAAGACCTTGCATGTCACCTTCTATCCTCTAAATTTTAATCATTTCATCAAGCTTGGTTGAGCTAATTTTGAAATTCTCCTTGAATTAATTTGTAGTAGCAGGTTCATCTCTGAGATCATCATTTTTATTTTTTCAAGAAATTCCTCATTGTTTTTAGATTGTTCCAATTCATTGTCCAAATGGCTACATTCTTCAGATTTTTCTTTCAAGGACTGAGCAATATTATCTTCATTCTTCTTTTTATCTTCAATCTCCTTGGTCATTCTCATCATAATAGATTCCATCTCATGCTTTAGAACTATGTTATCTCTAGTAATATTTTCACATTCTTTTTTCTTTTCCTTTAGGGCTTGACTGAGTTGTTCATCTTCAATGCTCTTACTATATTTCTGCTTGATCTGATCATAGAGTTCATTTCTCTTCTCCCTAGACTTATTGATTTTATCTTTCAAAGACTCAATGAATTTCTTAGCATCCATGAGGTTTGCTTGCAATTTTTGAACTTTAGATTTTGACTGATCAAAATCATCTAGGGCCACCAAAAGCTATTGCTAAAGACTGTTTGAATCCATTGAATTACTTTCCTTGATCTTCCCCAAGCTATTAAACTTCTTTCGAGGAACCTAGATCTAATACCAATTGTTGGAATCAAGGAACACTGAGAGGGAGGTGAATCAATGTTCTACAATTTTTAACTTTATTGATATGATCCTTCAAGTATTTATAATATTTAATCAAAATAAATATGCATGAACATAGAAAAAACAACCACAATAGCATAACACAATAATTTTTATGTGGAAACCCTGTTAGGGGATAAACCATGGTGGAAGGCCAATCCACAATATTATCTGAGTATACTCAAAAATGTTTTACAGAATGGAAATGCATTTGCATTCAAGCAAACTGCATAGAGCTTGTTAAGTCTCAAAAATGCAGGTTTGAACCACGAGAGGTTGCCAAGCTCTCACAACGTTTTTGGCTAACATACAAGGCCAAATGATGAATTTGAACCTTCTTCTCTTTAGGTTCTGCCAGACCTAGGTGGATAAACCTATATGAATGAAGAATATTTGAACTATGCTTCCTACTTGATTAATCTATCCACAATGGAAATTTGACAATGGAAACATATGATCCTAATTTGGTATAAATTGTATAAGGAATATCAAGGTATAATTCAATATGTTCAGTTAATAGATGTGGAATTTTGAAAAAATATTTAATGAAACTAAGTGAATAAAAATGGATGAGACTAGTGCTTTATTGGGTATATGGATTCCAATGAAGACCTAGAAAATGTGACCTATAATGGCAATAATGCAAACTATTTGGCACACTGATATGGGTTTATAACTTGTATAAACATGCAAGTAAATAGTTGAAAAAATCTACTTGAGACATACTAACAACCCTAATTTTACGGTTCTTCTTATTGATCCAATTAACAATTCTAAATTATTGTGATTGAATAGAAGGATTTAATTTTTACTTGAAAGAACCAATTAATCACATCACACAAATATAGCAAATGTGCATTGATAAACTGAATATATACTTGATATACCAGTTTAAATAATAGAGAAGCATTAAAAATGGAGACAACCAAATAATTGAATAATTCCAACAAATAGTTGATACCAAGATTAGGCCGCAAAATCAAATATCTTCATTGACTTCTTCAAAATTCATACATGCATCATGGTCTTCACTGTGTAAAACATTCTGAAAAAATATTTTTTTCTCTCTTTATTTTCTATTTTCTAACCATTTATATCTTCCCTGAAAATCCCCCACACCTTTTGGTCTTGGTCTTCTCGTATTCTCATGAGAGGCAACCAACTTCAGGCAAAAGGTCACGCCACTTGATAACAAAATATGAAAATAAAACACAACTAAAGAATAATAACAATAGCCAATACAAGCATAATGACCGCTTTACCGCGCTACCTCATGCCATCTTTTTCTTCGATGTGGCACTGCAGTGTGTTCTGACTCCTTTGTTAGCTTACCGCCCTACCACACATCATATTTTGTCTCCTTGTGGTATCACGATATACCTGTTCTTGTCTTTCTTCCTTTACTACTCCACCGCGGGCTTCATTTCTGCTTCTTGCAGTATCGTGGTGGTATCCACCTTTACTATCATTTCCACCGCTCTACCGTAGGCTACACTCAAACCCTCTGTGGTATAGCAGTATCTACCTTATTGTCTTCACTACCACCCTACCATGGTCTAACATTTATTTCCATGTGGTATGGCAGTATCGGCCTACCACTATCTTTCTAGTATACCGCTCAACCATGGGTCTTTCTTTGTGCCTCTATGGTGTGGCGGTAAAAGGCTATCATGACTGTTGTTAACTGTGATAACGTAAACTATTTTACAAAGGTCTAGAGTAAAGAGGTATGAGATGAGGGCTATGAAGGGTGAATAATGCGATAGTGGTATGGTGGTAAAAGGTAGTTTTGGCTTTGTAGATGGTAGTAGAATGATTTTTTATGAAAAGGATAGCACAAAATTGGGTTTAAATGGATAAAATCCTTTAGAATTTTTCTAAAAATTCTGGTTCTAACAGTGGCTCCTATTGGGATGAGTGATTTGTCGATCACTACAAAAATCCAAAATATCTCTGGGAGTAGACCAAGACATCAAAGGATATGAAAAATGAAGGAGGTGGAAAATGGAGGAGATGAAAATGATCCTATACTACTGTACATGGAAAGAAAAAAAAATTCCAATTAGGGAATTTTTGGATTGTCCATGTACTAGAAAGTCCCAACCCCTTTTGAATTCCTAGACTACTATGCATGGAAAAGAATGTTTTAAGAGATTTGTTGAGAATTTTCCATGCACTGGTAATCCTTAATCCTCTGGTACTCCTTAAGAGAATAAATGTTTTAGAAACTGCCCATGTACTGACATTTCCTGCTCCTCCCCAGACATGTTCTATAAATAATAAGAGTCCTCCCCTCCTTTTCCAATGATTAAAAAAGGACCCAACCAAAAAGCTTCAAAATTTCTATGCTTTCCCTTCTCTTGACATCAAGCATTCCACATTAACGCTAGATCATTTTCCTCAATTTTTTGATCTTTGGCCTTTTTATCAAAAAGATATTTTATTCATAATTGCAACTTCACATTTTTCTTTTGGGCCATTCTCCTTATTTCATCAAGTTCTGCAAGTTGCTCCATTCTTTCTTCCATTGGTTCAAAAATATCTAAATCCTCTTGTAGAATAAAATTATAATCTGGCAAAAGATTTTGTAGTGGCATCCTAGCTTGTGTTCCATACACCAGTTCAAATGGAGACTTTTCAATTTCCTTTTTCATTGTAATCCTATCTTCCCACACAACCATAATCAACTTTGAATCCCATGCCTTTTACTTGTATCTAACATCCTCCTTATTATCCTTAAAATACTTTTATTATTGGATTTTTCCTGACCATTTTCTTGTGGATGATAAGGGGTAGCATAGGAAATAATAATGCCATATGTATTCCATAAATCTCTGAATTCGTTATATCTAAAACATATCCCATTATCTATGATCACACTTATTGGTGTGCCAAATCTAGTTATGATGTTCTCCATTATAAAATTCATCACCACCTTGCTTGTTGCTTGTTTTGTTGGGATTGTCTCCACCCACTTAGTAAAATAGTTTGTAGCTACTAGTATCCATTTATTTCCTCCACTTGACTTTTCCTGTATTTATCCAATGAAGTCAACTCCCTATTAGTGGAAAGGGGCTTCTACCTTCAAAGTTCTAAGTAGTAAGGCTCCTTGATACTTCAATTTCCTTGAGAACTTCTGAAGAAACCTCACATTTCCTTACATGTGCAAAAGAGTCATCAAAAACTTTAGGCCAGTAATAGTCTGCCTTGAGAATCTTATGTGCAGTGGTTTTGAAAAAATAATGACCTCCACACACTCCTTCATGCATCTCCCTCAAGAAATGTTCTGCTTGTGACTCATCTATACACAATAGTAGAATTCCATCCCTATTCTTCTAAAATAGGTCCCCTTCTATAAATGCATACTTAGATGCTTGTAGCTTCAAAGCTCTCTTTTGATTATCATTCAACCCCTTAGGGAATTTCATCTGCCTAAGATAATATTTTATGTTTGTGTACCAAGGAGTATGTTCGATACTTGCAACTACATTCTCTTCACCCTCTATATTTCAGATTTGGTTTGCTTCAATTTTTTTTTTCCATTAGCCTGGCCAAACCCTGTCCCCTTACTAGCTTGGTAATCTAAATTTCCATATTGAATTCTTGGATTTTATTAATCAAACTGCATCTTTTCCCTGTCACCTTTGTTTATATCAGGATATCTTTCACAGCTGCACGTGGGACATAGGCAATTACTTTAACTCCAACAAGATATGGTCTAAAATATTTTGTTGCTTTGACCAATGCAAAGGCTTATTTTTCCATAATATCATATTTCAATTCTAACCCTTGCAAAGACTTGCTAAAAAAAGATATAGGTTGCTCATGACCTTCATCATTTTTTTTTAACATAATAGTTGCTATGGTGTGAAATGAGGCAAAAGAAAATATTTGAAAAGGTTTGGTAAAATTAGGGGACTTTAGGATGGGGGCTTCTTTGATAGCTCTTTTGATAGATATAAAGGCTTCCATGGCTTTTTCAGTCCAATCTATCTTTTCTCCTTTTTTCAGCATCTTGGATATAGGTTTAACAATCTCAACAAAATTTGATACGAATCTCCTAACAAAGTTAGTTTGACCAAAAAATGATTGGATTGCTTTGACAGGTTTGAGAATGGGGATTTTTTCTATGGCTTCTACCCTCTCACGGTTTATTCTTATACCATATTTTGATACAATATGTCCCAAAAGCCTACCCTCCATAACAAGAAAGTGACATTTTTTAGGATTAAGAGTAATACCATATTCCAAAGCTTTGATAAATATCTTCTCCAAGTGCCCCAAATGATCTTCCGCTTTTTTGGAATAAGCAGTAAGATCATCTTGGTACACCACCATTATAGCATTAATCAAATCTGCAAATGCCACATCCATGGCCCTTTGAAAAGTGTCCCTTGCATTCATGACACTGAATGGCATTCTAACATAAACATGTGTCCACCATGGTGTAGTAAATGTTGTCTTATATTGCTCAGACTCTTTGAATTTCACTTGGTTATACCAAAAAAACCCATCCATCATTGATAGTAGCTCACATCATGTTACTTTGTGCAATATTGCCTCCATATTTGCGAGAGGATAATTATCTTGAAGGGAAACAACATTCAGATTTTTGAAATCTACACATAATCTAATATCCCCATTTTTCTTTCTTACTAGAATCAGGTTTGAGACCCATTTTGAATGTCTAAAGGTTTTAATAATACCTCCATCTCTGAGTTTTTCCAGTTCCTCCTACATCTTAGGTTCCAAAGTTGGGGTAATAGGATTTTTCTTTTGTTTGAATGGCTTTGTATCTAGTTTGAGTGGAATCTCATGCTGGAAAAGATCTTCTTTATATGCCTTGAGATCCTCATAAGACCAAGCAAACACATGTTTATATTTTCTCAATAATGAAATCAACATTCACCTGATGGTTGGACTTATCTTCTTTCCAATGTAGACCCTTTTTGGTGCTAACTTAGTTCCTAGATTTATTTCTTCAATATCTTCTCTCTTGATCGGTGTCTACTTCATGAGAGAGTGATCATTCCCATCATACATTATTTCTAGTGCCACAAGCCCTTTGGGGAGCTTGTTGGTTTTTAGTTGCAAGACTTCCTTCCCAAATATAATTTGTTTCCCATCCACTTCTTCCACAAAATCATTGAAGTCAATCTCTCGATTCTTGTACTAATCTAGGCAATGAATAAACTTTAGAAGGTTGGTATAATCATTCAAAACTTTCCAACTATATATGTTGTCAGGGATAGCAGGTCTTGTTTTAAATTCAACCCGAGATATTCTAGCCAAGGTGATATCATCTCTTTTTAGGGCTACATTAGCTAGAAGATCTGCCATCAAGTTTTATGATCTGTCTATCCAATCAATTGAGAAAGCATCAAATAACTCAATTGTATCCCACACAAAATTTCTATATTGTTTAAATATTTTGTTCTTTGTAGCATATCTTGATCTGATTTGTAAGACAACTAGTTTAGAGTCTCCCAGAATAGTTATCAATTTGATCTTGTGCTTGAAAACCATATTTAAACCGATCAACAAGGCCTCATATTCTACCACATTGTTTGTACACTCAAAGGTTAGAAAAAACTAATATTTGAATGTAACACCTTCAGGTGATATAAACACTACTCCAACTCCATTTTCTTCTTGGTCACATGTTCTATCAAAATACATTTTCCACACACCCTGCTGATCTTTAAAAATATGCTTATTAATTGGGTCAGTATTTGCTAATTTAGGATGAGATGGTTCCACTTTGAAGCTCCCTAAATCCACATCACAAAAACAACTGATTTTTTCTTGAGGAACACACTCAACAATCTAATTCATCCTTGGTTATCTATACAACTTGACTTCTTCACCATTGACTAGTATTGTGGCATATGATAACTCAGACTATACATTGCCTCCAACTGTTACAGTCCATTGTCTTGACAAAAGCATTCCAAACTGAGGTGTGTCAATCATAGTTATATCAATATTATAAGTTACTTGTGGGTAAGTAGCGAATTTCACTTCCACATCTTTCATTATTCCCACCACCAAGATAGGTCTACTATCCATGACATAAAATTTACCACCTTCAACATCTTCCCACATACCGAGTTGTTTCATCACACCTACGAGCATGATGTTGATAGAAGCACCTAAATCTATCATACAATTTCTTACCAGCTTGTCATTTATGAGTAGGGTAGTAAAGAATGGATCCATTTGTGGTGGATTCATCAATGCATTACTTAGACAAACCTCTAGAACTTTTATCTTATCCTTCTTATTACTAATTTCAAGAATCTCCTTATTTTCAAGGTTTGTATTTCTATTACTTCCACTAGATATTAATTGAATAGCACTTTCCCTATACTCTTTATGCTTCATCATTTCAAGTAATGGGATAAACATATTTACCTAGGACAAAGCTTGCATGAAATCAAAAGAGGCACCTTCTATTTTGATCATCTTCTTTTTCTCTATTCACTCTCCTTTGTTCTCCTCTTTCTCCTTTTTGTTTGTTTGATCTAACTTTTTTTTGTGCTTGGGAAATTCTTTGTTTTCCTCCTTATGAACATACTTTTGTTCTTTTTTATCAAGGTACTTATCATCTGTCCTTTTTGAAGCTTCTTGGGGCATTTTCTTATCCTTCAAAAATATTCCTCTTGGAACACCTTCACTCTCATTTACTGTTCTATTTCTCAACCAATATATTCTTTTGGCCTGCTCAACTGTTGTGATGGTTTACCTTTTAATTTCTTCCTCGGGCGTTCTTTTTATATTGCACCTATTTCTCTGATATGATGTACTAGGAGAACATTGTTCATCATCACTTTCTTCATGATCAGAAAAAACTTGTTGTTTTTCCATATGGACATTGTAATTTTGGTGATCAACATCATATTCATACCCTCCTTCTTCTAAAGATGAATATCCTTGCTCAACAAGGTGAATATTATGGGAAGTTAAATAGATATTATGGTCCTCTTCATTATTATCTTCTGGTATGTCTTTTCCTGGTATCAACTGAGCTACAATACAATGATTAGGGGAATGTGGCAAGTCATAAACTAAGCACCAAGGACTATTATTTACCATATACACCCCTCTTTTCTGTAAAGGATCAGGTGTCTCTTTATTCTTAGGCCTATCCATCACTGGATTTCCATCCTTCCAATTTGTATTGTACGACATGTCATACAACCTTGGAATTTCATTTATGTGTGTATTTTCCTCCCTATTTGGAGGAGTATATTGGGGAACCCATTGGATTATCCCTCTTTCCAATCATTCTTGCAGCTTTCCTATTATTTTCAATAGTTAGTGTTATCTTTTGAGCTTCAACTAAATTCCTGGGACACCTGTTCCTAAGCTCATATCCCATCTTAGGATCAAAATCTTTTAAATAGATACTTAATGCAGCAAGATCAGCTAATTTGGATTAAGGAGTTATCCTATTATGTAATTTAGAAAACCTCTGGTTGAAGTCATAAGCTGATTCATTCTGATGTTTCTAGATAGTTACCAATTCATGTAGGGAAAACTACGGTGCACATTTATTCCCATACTACTCAAAAAACTATTCATAAAACTCTAGAATGGAGTCAATAGAAGTTGTTGGCAAACTGTTAAACTGGTCTCTAGCATCTTCAATCAATGGCATCATAAATAATCTCATTTGTACATCCTCATATTGCATATCCAAGTCTTGAATAAATGTATAAAAACTCTTGAAGTGTTCTTCAGTTGTGACTGCACTACTTCCTGTGAATTTTGGGACAAGGCTTCTCCAACTGTTATCCATGGGATAAGGATATATTTGAAATCCAACAAAATCAAATTGTTTTATCATGGTTGTATATGGTGGAGGAAGTGGATTTTGAGGATGTTGGTACTAGTACAATGGATTATTATGAGGTGGTGGCATATATTGCTAACCTTGTGGAGGCATGTGTTATTGACCATGTGGGGGTATATATTGCTGGTGAGGCGGTGGTTGAGTATTTTGAGGTTGTGGTGGAGCATTTGGGATCTATATTGATACCTTGACTAATTTTTTTGTGCTTTTGGGGAATTTTAAGGTACTACATTATTATTCCCTTGCCTATGAGGTGACACATATTTAGGTAAGTTATCCATCTGAGCATTGATTTGGGCTTTCTGTAACTTCAATTATTGAAGCTCTTTTATTGCTTGGAGCCTCTAATCATCCTCCATTCTTGTTCTTTCCACTTCTTTTCTTTAATGTTCCAATCGTACATTCCTCTCATCTTGAGCCATGTGTTCATAGTTCTCTTCAAAGGCTGCTTCATAGCCAAGTCCATCTTGATTCTCTTCAAGTAATTGCATTTTCTGATCATATTCATGTTGTTTCCCGATCCTTTCATCCTTGCATTTAGCCCTAAACTCTTCTTCCTTCTCAGGATCCATTTGGTAAAAAGGCTTCCTCTTTTCCTCAAGAGTGTGAGGTTCTCTAGATGGGTTGTTTTTAGTTGCCAGTGTATCATAGGAATTATATGTCTCAAGGTGTGCTTTTGATGTTTTGTCTTTATTTGTTAGGTACATGTCATCATACAACCTCTTTCCCTTGTCATTCTTATGTGCCCATTTACTCTTGTTATTAGGACCATATTTGTACAAGACCTTCTTCTCTACATGTTGTGAGAAATTGTGATAGTATGAACTCTAGGATGGTTCATTTTAGATGTATACTTTATTTTATTAGTTTTAATGCACTTGTTCATTCAGAGTTTCCACTCACTTTCTAAGAAGTGAGAAAATTATGTAGTTCCTTGTTCCTAGCGGAGTCTTCTACAAGGTATTGACTATATGATGAAGGCTTGGGTTCAATTTCACTCTCTAGTGGAGTCACCAAACTGTTAGGTCTCAAAAATGCAGGTTTGAACTACGAGAGGTTGCCAAGGTCTCACAACATTTTTGGCTAATGTACAAGGCCACATGATGAATTTGAACCTTCTTCTCTTCAGGTTCTGCCAGGCCTAGGTGGGTAAACCTATATGAATAAAGCAGATTTGAACTATGCTTCCTACTTGATCAATCTATCCACAATGGAAATTTGACAATGGAAAAATATGATCTTAATTTGGTATGAATTGTATAAGCAATATAAAGGTATAATTCAATATTTTCAATTAATAGATGTGGAATTCTAAAAAAAATATTTAATGAAACTAAGTGAATAAAAATGGGTGAGACTAGTGCCTTATTGGGTATATGGATTCCAATGAAGACCTAGAAAATGTGACCTATAATGGCAATAACTCAAACTATTTGGCACATTGATATGGGTTTATAACTTGTATAAACATGCAATTAAATAGTTGCAATACTCTACTTGAGACATACTAACAACCCCAATTATACGGTTCTTCTTATTGATCCAATTAACACTTCTAAATTACTATGATTTACTAGAAGGATTTAATCTTTACTTGAAAGAACCAATTAATCACATCACACAAATACAACAAATGTGCATTGATAAACTGAATATATACTTGATATACCAGTTTAAATAATAGAGAAGCATTAAAAATAGAGACAACCAAATAATTGAATAATTCCAAGAAATAGTTGATACCAAGATTAGGCCATAAAATCAAATATCTTCATTGACTTCTTCAAAATTCATACATGCATCATGGTCTTCACTATGTAAAACATTTTAAAAAAATATTTTTTTCTCTCTATTTTCTATCTTCTAACCACTTATATCTTCCCAGAAAATCCCCCACGCCTTTTGGTCTTCATCTTCTTGTATTCTCATGAGAGGCAACCAACTTCAGGCCAAAGGCCACACCATTTGATAGTTTCAATACTCTACTTGAGACATACTAACAACCCCAATTATACGGTTCTTCTTATTGATCCAATTAACACTTCTAAATTACTATGATTTACTAGAAGGATTTAATCTTTACTTGAAAGAACCAATTAATCACATCACACAAATACAACAAATGTGCATTGATAAACTGAATATATACTTGATATACCAGTTTAAATAATAGAGAAGCATTAAAAATAGAGACAACCAAATAATTGAATAATTCCAAGAAATAGTTGATACCAAGATTAGGCCATAAAATCAAATATCTTCATTGACTTCTTCAAAATTCATACATGCATCATGGTCTTCACTATGTAAAACATTTTAAAAAAATATTTTTTTCTCTCTATTTTCTATCTTCTAACCACTTATATCTTCCCAGAAAATCCCCCATGCCTTTTGGTCTTCATCTTCTTGTACTCTCATGAGAGGCAACCAACTTCAGGCCAAAGGTCACACCATTTGATAACAAAATATGAAAATAAAACACAACTGAAGAATAATAATAATAACCAATACAACCATAATGTTCTCTTTACTGCGCCACCTTGTTCCATCATTTTATTCGATGCGGTACCACTGTGTGTTTTGACTCCTTTGTTAGATTACCACCCTACCACACATCAAATTTTATCTCCCCTTGGTATCATGGTATACCTGATACTATCTTTGCTTCCTTTACTACTCCAATGCAGGCTTCATTTCTACTCTCTACGGTATCACGATGGTATCCACCTTTACTATCATTTCCACCACTCTACCATGGGCTACACTCAAACCCTCTGTGGTATAGCAGTATCTGCCTTATTGTATTCATTACCACCCTACCACGGTCTACCATTTCCTTACACGTAGTATGGTGGTATTGGCTTGTCACTATCTTTCTATTATACCACTCAACCATTGGTCTTGCATTGTCCCTCCATAGTGTGGTGGTAAAAGGCTATCATGACTATTGTTAACCGTGATACCATGAACTATTTTGCAAAGGGTTGCGGTAAAGAGGTATGAGGTGAGGGCTATGAAGGGTGAATAATGTGGTAGTAGTATGGTGGTATAAGGAAGTTTTGGATTTGTGGATGGTGGTAGAATTATTTTTTATGAAAAGGATAGCATAAAATTGGGTTTAAATGGATAAAATCCTTTAGAATTTTTCTAAAAAAATTGGTTCTAACAGAGCTCACTGCTCAAAGAAGACTCACTATCTTAGAAAGATAATCATGTTAAATCCATCTAAGAAATTGAACTAAGAGAATAACATCTTTTAATGCTTGATTATAGTTTCTATCAGGCTCAACAATCGATATTTTTTCCTTCTAAATGATTTTATGCTTTTGCTCTACTCTACTCAAACTCACATAAAAAAAACCTTAATGCACAAGTGAAACTATGCATAATCACTTTGTAACCCTTCTAATATTTTCAACACATCAAAAAAACCTAGTTCATATGTTAAAATGATATGATCGATCACTTATATGTATCCACGACGAAGAATTTAGTTGCTTATTGTCGGCTTAAAAAAAGCATGAAAATATATTCAAACTGTTGGCTCAATCCATGGTTAACTCTTGATGTGCACCAACCAAAGTAATCCATTACATATTGAGGACCTAAATTAACATTATCAAACATAAAAATAATCAAACAAATACTTCCCAAACATCTGTAAAATATTATATCCTCGAAGTTGGCTTTCTACATTGATAAACAAGAAATTAATCAATCATATCTTCTAACTTGCACACCAATGAATGTGCACCCTGGATAAGATAGTACATAAACCAAAATATCTTCCCTGAGATCAGCAACTCAAAATGATAACAAAAAAACTTCATGTGAATCGATGAACACAAAACTATTGGATGCTTTGTTCTTCCTTGACTATCTTCAATCTAACTGTTGGTATGATCAAATGATGATGTCTGGATCCAATCATTGACTAGGGTTGCCATCAATGAAAATACTAGAAATTTTTTTCAATGTCTCTTGCCAACACATACATATACATACATACATATATTTCAAACAAACAATTTATAGCATACACATCCCATGAGAGATAGTTGGGCACATTAGTGGCAATACAAAATATCAACAATATCCAAATCAAAATTTATTTGTAAAATGAAGGAGCACAATAAGGAACATAACCTAATGTACCATGGTGATAGGAATAAGATGTTCATTATCACTTTGTCCATAAGATGGTTGTAGGTGGTAGAGGCACAATATAAAAGAATGACACTTTGGTTAATATTATGGATTTTTTCAGTAAGGCAATAATCAGATATAAGTTATGTTGGTGTAGATCCAGGTCATGCATCTTTCATCTTCTATCACTTGATTCATCTTTTTTTAATGTGAATATTAAGTGGGAGAATGTTAGGATTAGGTATGTGATTTATATTGTAAATTTTATATCTTGGTTACCCATATTTAATCATGTAGATGATAAACAATTTATGATATTCAAACATCATGAAATGTGCAAATTATTTATTCTTTGAAATAGCTGTAATACTATGTGGGAAGGTATCAAATAAGGATGATACATTCAAAATATTAAAACTAGTAGTTATAGAACATCCTTCCAATTAAATAGTCTTATGGAGTTCATGGTTTTGAGAAACTATTCATTTTGATTGCTATGACACAATGTATTATATAAAAACATGTAAGAGGAGTTACTTTCTAATCTAGGATGTTTATCTGGACCATGTGACTTTGAATTTTTTCTATGGGTTATGTTTTTGACTCATAGTTTTTGGGCCACTTAGTTGTAATGTTTCTAAATAATGAATACATAAAAGATTTTTGGGTTCTTTTGTGGGTACTCTTAGAGTGCTAGATTAGTATTAGGAAAAGTGATGAGAATATTATATTGATGTACCTTTTTACTTTGATTGATACAAGCTTTAGTCTTTTTGGTTTTGTTTTTTCTTGCAAGGTTTTCTCTACACATATTTGGTGTTCATATGTTTTGAATAGTTATGTTCACTTCTCAACCATGTCATTAATCTTAATGGTTTAATTACATGTGTAAGTAGATTTTAAGACTTGATTGTTAATATTTTGTGTGTGTCATTCATCATATATTGTACAAGCATGTTAGGTAGAATGTGAAGATGCACAAGAGACATGAATAGTGAGAGAAAGAGAGAGATATATGATCATGGGTGATCCCATAATGCTGGTTTACAATTTTTGGGAGATTTTAATTTTTGTTGAAATCACATATTTTAGAAAATATAATTATTTAAGCCTTAAAAAGATTCATTTTAAGGATTCCAATTGAAGGGATTTTGATAAAACCACCTTAGATCACATCCCCTTGGATAGAAGCCCGCTAATTTTAAACCATACCTATAACAGAGTCTCCTTTACACTTATCAAAATGCTGATAAAAAACCACTTTTGATTTACCTTTTTGGGGATCAAATAATTCATTTAAAATTTATTTTTTGTATGTATGTAGTCCTTATTATAAGCTTCCCAAAAAGTGTAATTTTAAATAAATTTAATTTTATTATTATATTTATTTTTTAAGCTCTATGTTTTGCACATGTGGAAAACTAGCAGATTATCAAAAACAATTCTTGAAAAATACCAATGTACTAGATATTGAAATTCTTGATCCAACAAAAAAAGAAAATTGAATTTTGATACATACAAAAAAAGTTATGTTGTATATCGTCCTCTTATGTATGAATTGTAATTGGTTTGACTTCGAAACTTGATTAAGGAAAAAATATTTAATAAAACACTATGAAACCAAATGAAAGCACTAGATATTGTAGTTTAAAATCTAAATTCAAAAAGAAAAAAATTATCCTTCATGGAAAAATATTTATGTTGTATACGGTGAGCATCACTCCTTAAAAATGATGTTTACTAAAAAAACCTAGTTTTCAAAGGAGATAGAAAAAGAAGTACAATTTTATTCCAATTTTTTTGAAAAAAATATATTTATAATCTAAAGACAAAATTTCACAAATCACTAGTTTGCATCATCTTCAAATTTCTCACGATTTAGCCACTATAGGTGCCCACAAGTGAAGATTTAGTTAGAAAAAATTAGTTTAGTGTCTAGTTTGGCCAAAAATTGTAAACAAATATTATGGGATCGCCCTCATTAGGACATATAGGAAGAGTGCTCAAGTTAGAAGATCATATAAATGAGTAATGGGTGTAACACAATTCTATTGTTTGAAGGATTGCTTAAGGTATTTAGCACTAGAAGAATAAAGTAGTGAAGCACTAATGTGCATTAATTAAGGTCATATGGAAATATACAAATAATAGTAACAATGATAGAATATATCATAGCATGATATAGCATGAAATTATAAAAATTCTCAAGTGTCTATATGGAAACATCAAAGGATTCTATAACACAATAAGGTGAAATCAAACAAATATCTTGTGAATATCCATATTAAAAAACCTTTGAGCATAAATCTGATGAGAACTTTTGCTGAATAAGTTTAATCAAGATGAGCATAAATATCCTTCAACAAATCATCTAAATAAGGAATATGATATTCAATAAATGATGATGATTATGAAATATGTAATTTATAGAATATCAAATGGTACTATGTACATTGAATTAGTCAAACTGATGCAAGTTGAAATAATAATTTCATTGTGATTATACCAACATCAAAATGTGATGTGTATAATAGGATAAGAAGCAATAGGGGATTTTATGCAATGTCCAATGCCCACTGGCAAACTGCATTTATTATTTTGGAAGGTGGTACTATAGGATCAACAAGCACCAATTGAGTTTCCTTTCTAAATTTCATTGGTTTAGATAGTTGCATTGAGAAATTCAAAATAGGAACTAGTCAAGGGAAAAAATAGTTAGAAGGAAAAACCATGAAAGTATTAGAAAAATAAATCATTTAATATGAAAGAGAGGAAAGATGGAATAAATCTTACAAATATAATTTCAACTACTTTTGACAGGCCAAGAAGGCCAAGTACCTGTTTTATGGCTACATCTAAGAGATCAATACCTGTAGAAGAAGAAGATCCTAAATTAAAGTTTAATTTTAAAGCTAATCAGTAAAATGAAGAGAAAATATATAAAGTTATGAATCTAATTTCATTGAATAACTAGGTGTCCCTAACAAAAAAGCATTATGTATTGATGAAATATTACATATTTTACACTAACATATTTTGCACTTATCTAGACCTAGTTTTCATTTAATAGATTGAAGTGCAGTTGACATATATGTGCGGCAAAGAAAAGATTAGCTACATTGTTAATGGTGGTCAATAGAAAGCTTGGCATTTATAAATTATAGTATCAAGTCTTTAATTGATCAAGAGACAATAACCCATAGAAGCATATGATAGATAGAGACCCTCTCAACAGACACATATTACACCCTCATCAAATGATCTGAGCAAATGAATAAACAATGTAGGAAAGACTTTGTAAAACATACAAGGAATTACAAATGCCTCTTTTTTTGAAAGATTTTCGTAGAGCTTATAAAAATTGCATATATTATAGTTGGTTCCATGATTAAAGTGGTCTTTTTCTTCTATGCTTAATAGGTTTGGCCTATAGTTTTAAGGTCTAATACCCTCATTTCGATTTTCTCAAGGCTTATACCCTTGTGTTATATTTTTGCATTGACTAGCTTCACTAGGTTTTTGGTTGTCCTAGTTACAACCTATGTCATGGTCCATGTTGTCTTTACCGGCCCCTTTGCCTAGGACGACCAGTCATCGGGTGTCTCCCACAATTTTTAATGTTCCAAAGTTGGGCCAAAATATTTCTCTTTTTAAAGACTTAAATCTTAAGTCTTTAAATTATTTGTTCTAAAGGGTTGTGACTCTGTCACCCTAGTCAAGATCCTTTTTTATAAATAACATTTTATACACGTACATAAATCCACACCATTGGATGAAAGGACCGTGTTCCCAACTTTGCACACATATCACACAACAATAAAAAAAAATGCATTTTTAAAGTGTTGTGCAGTGTATGTGATTGTGCCACATATCTTCCATCTTATGTGGGACCCAATCCCCACCATCAAGCTTGATCTCTTGAGGTAGTGAATCAATGGCTTTGATGTACTACCCAATCCTAATCTAGTCCATAACATGCATTTCGTGCATGGTCTTAATTACTACTACCTAACACTCTAGGTGATCCATGTGATGGTGACACGTGGACTCTGTCGGCGATGTGATGAGGCTTGGTGGGTCCCATGGGTGGTATACATGTTTTTTGACTAGGATGGGCATCATTGGCCAATGAATTTTGTGTGCAAGAATGTGGAGTTTTCAAACATCTTTGACTTGATCTGAGTCATCCAAAGGACCACCTCCTTGATAAAACAATGGCTTACATTCAAAGAACAAAATTGGCCATATGATGGTCATTTGGGCTCTACAACGAGTGAGCATTAATGGTGCATGCTCTTCAAAGGATATCAATTTGATCTTCATGCGTGTGAAGAGCTATTTCCCTATAATTATAAAGAATGATACACAAATTCCCATGTACCTAGGAGATTAACAGTGGTGAAGTGGATGCCAATGAATAATCACTAGCTCACTCATTTTTTATGGAGCATTGATGATCAACATCATCAATTCACTCAATAAATATGGATGAGGGCTCATCATTTTCTCAGGAGTCTAAATTATATGTACTTGTGTAGAAGGTGGTGTTTTCTCTGGTGTAAGTTCACAATTTTGTATATTGATGCAAGATGAGTAGGTCAATTTGTTCCCTTTCATCTTTGTGAAGATATGCCAAATGTAATGTGCAAAGGTCTCATGATGATGTTAAAAAATGTGAGCAAAGTACCTCCATCCTGAAGGAATAATGCCAGGGGTTTGTATCAGTTGTTACTAGATGTAGCTCTTGATTGAGAGAATAGGTAGTGACTATTGAGGAGGCGATGGATATGAATGAACAAAATCCTATAGAGTTTATACCAAGATCGAAAGCGAAGATAAGGTATGGTCGGGGAACTCTAGGAAGGAAAAAAATGTCCATTGACATTTTTAATAGCTCTCTTGATACTGATACAAAATCAGATTCTGGTTATGGCCAATACCTTATGATTTTAACTAAAATGGCTAGTGTGAATGAAGAGGTGCTCGTAGTTTCCCCTATTTCTATGAAGGCACCAAGTGAAGTTATTGGTTCTAGTGTTAAGAAGTGTGTTGATGAGGAAGAAAGAGCAAGTGTTTTTCCTCCTACTATGGTGAAGATGTGAAGTGGGCACGTGTACCATGGTCTTGGTGCTAGTGCTGGTTTGGGTTCTAGGTGATTGAAATGATTGGTTTCAAATTTTGTTGTGATGATAATGCTAGGAATTGCGCTGGTGAACGAGGATAACAAAGCGTCAAAAAAAATTTGTAGGGTTATGGTGGTGTCAATTGGTTTTTTTTGTTGTTACACATTTTGATTCTCCTACTTAGTAAATGATTACATCTAACTGTTTGGGAATTTTGAAATGCAAGTGAAATTTTGTTTTGAAATGAAATATTTCTAAAATGTAGTTGTAATGAGCTTGATGCTTGTTCCTCCCTTAGTCTATAAAAGGGATTTCAAGGCTCATTACAGAGGTTTGATTTTTGAGTCCAGAATGGTTGAGGTAGGATGCAAGTACAATGAACAAATATAATGTAGAAATCCTGATGAATTTTCTAGCTAATTGTCTTGGGTATGGGTTTTGTATGTAATGGTCTTAAATAGTGTTACATTAATGAATGATATCAAAACAAATCTACAAAATTAAAGTATGTACTCTCTTGTGTATATTTTTTTTAGACTATGAATGAAAATATCAAGTATATTTTCATTTATCTTCATTGGTTTAATTGAATGTATAATTATGTTCTACATTTTAACTCAAAGAGTTAATTAAATACTTGAAGTGAGTCATAGGTCTATGAGAAATTGCAAAGGATTCGGTAAGAAGTACTATTTTAAGTACTATGACTTTTTGTAATTTAAGGAATATGAAAATAGTCCACCTATTTCAGGGTTAAAAAAATTTGTGTATTATTGATTATTTCATATTTGACTCCATTTACCCAATTGATGAGGCACTAGCTTGTTTGTCAAGAATTTATGTAATCTAGTGAGTTAGTGAAATTCCTAGCAATAGATTCAAAATTTGAATAATACTTATTAAAATTATATCAATTATGAGATGTAAGTCTTGTACATACCCATGTTCTTGGTAAGTGAATAGCTATTTGCCTGAAGATCAGCCAAATCTCTGTAGATGTTGTTCATTTGCAAGCTATAGGAACCTATTTGTGTAGGAGTGTTCCCCATTTAAATGAATTAGAATGAACACAAATAGGGAAATACCCTCCTAAGTCCCATAGAGCATGAAGTGAAGGAGTAAGGATATCAAGAATATTTTCTCTTTGTGTTGGCCACTAGCCTATGTCTTTCTTAAACATAAGGATTGGCATCCCTTTAGAGAATTCCTAGGTTTAGTTGGAAAAGAAACACCAACAAAACTAGTGGATTTTCTATGGAGAACTCTAAGAAATTTATAAATAAAGGATCCCAGTTGTAGATCATAACATCATAGAATCAAGCATTTGATGGATTTAAACATTTTTTTCAGATATTGAAAAGTTCCTGAACTTGGAAAGATTTTGGTTGCAGCAAAATCCATAGAATCTATGAATGACTCCACTGGTGGAGACAAACTAGAACAAGATTTAATTTTGAAAGGAATTCATATTTATTTGAATTTCAATCCTTTGTAAATGAGGTGGTGACTCTGGCTTAAGAACCTAATGAAGAACATGTAGAAGTTCTAGATCTACAAAGTTCGTAGTCACAAAAGAGTTCATTAGCTGCTATAAATTTCTAGGTATTCTCGTAGACATATTTCACAATTAAGCAAATAGTTTATGAGAAGTATTCAAGAATAGAAATGATATTGGTTCCCAATTAAGTGAAGAAGCACTGATAGAGGGAAATTCTAATAGAGTTTTGCATGTTTCTAGAATGTAATGTGAAATTTATGAATTGTAATAAAGAGGAATGTTATGTTTAAATCCTAGGAAAAATAGATAGAAAGTTGCACTATAAAGGTTTGGGAGCTTAGGTATGAATATAATTTAAACTACTCTTTGACAACATTTGGTAAGGCTTGCAAAGGCAAGGTAAGTTTACCTTATCATACTATATACCCTAATATAAATATAAGAGCAATAGAAAGTAATGAATATCCTTTGCCACATCAAGGGAATTTCAGTACTGAAAAATATTGTGCTATAGATATTAGTAATATACATGGTTATCTAAATGATATACCACCTAAAATCAGAGAAAAGGTACCTAAGTATTATGGTGCAAAGAATGAATCAGCAAGCATGAATCTATAAGATTTTTTTGATATGATGGGAGATTATGAATTGAATTTTGAAGATGTTGTCATAAAGTTATTTGTTCAATCTCTGAAAGGAGATGCAAGGGATTGGTTCTCCTTTCTACCAACATCTTCTATACATTCCTGGTATGATTTAAAGCTATAATTCATGGAAAAATTTTGTGAGAGAGTCAACCCAAGTGTGGTAAGGAAACATTTTATGGAAATCCACAGAAAAGAGGATGAGTTGGTCCCTTCTTTTAATCTTAGATTTTCAAAGATCATAAGGGAAATCCATGAGAATATATGACCAAATGATACGAATTGTTTTGTTTTGTATTTAGGTGCATGTGATATGAATATGAGCTATTTGTTAAGAGACAAAGATCCCACAACACTACTCCAAGCATACCAAATTGCTATAGATATTGAAAACAATTTAAAGTATCCAATGATGAAAGGATGCTTAACTACTAATTCTAGTCATTCTGGCACATCTTGTGCAAATGTAATCAATAATCAACCAATAAAGGATCATGTTGAGAAGATAAGGCTCCTATTGTCCTATGTTCCCCATCACCACAATATGTAGATCAGAGTGAGCTCCAGGTGAAGTATCCATAAGATCCAAATAAATTTGACCATGTCTCTTATGCAAATAGATTATATGAAATAAGAAGAGGCCAAGGTGAATTACCCCATGACCTGTTCCATAGGTTTGTGGGTGTTTTGTTGGAAATACTAGAAAATATCAAGCCTAAAGAATCAATGTGCATTGATTTTTTTGTGAAATATATCGGTCAGGGATGAGTATGTTGCCAAAGGAATTGAAGCCTAGAAGTCTAAGACAAATATTTGACTGGATAAAATTAGTAGAAGGAATTGGGAGTAACCATGCACAACATCAGATTCCCCTGAATAATTATGGTCATAGTCCTTCTGAGGTAGAGCAAGAAATAATCCAAAGAGGTGAAAAAGATGAATTAGAATTTGAGCATCTATCTTGTTGTGTAGGAAAATACAATGATTGCAATCAATTCACCAAACACACATGGGCAGATTATTACAATAGTCATGAAGATGATGATCCACATTGTCATGGAAGGTATGCTGTGTCTGACTCAAATTCCTACGAGCTATCTAGAGGTGAAGAGTTGGATGAAATATGAATGATTGCCCCATTAAGTGATTTGATCAATAGTTGTGATTGTAATGTTGATGATGCTCAGTGACTTGCCAATGATCAAGATATTAACATCCAAAACTATGAAATTCAGTCTGAGGGGTCTGAATGCAATATTACTATTGATGGATTCTAATGCTATGGTAGTTATTATGATACAAAGTTGTGTCTTTATTTTGTTGAATATGATTACCCCTACCAAATGAAGGTAGACCTTTTCTCATGAGTCTCCAAGGATTTTGATTGTGATGGTGGGATGCAAGGTTTGCATCTTCATATAAAGGGAGCAGAATATTCTTAGGTAGAGATGACTGTAATGGATAATCCCCTTTTTGATGAACCTTTATCCATATTAGTTTACAAAGATGAATCACCTTATTGGTGCAGGGATAATTCACTCTTTGAGGACTACGATGGTGCTTTGAATGTATGGTTAGGGTATGATTATGAGCAGGTAGAACATTGCACTAGCAAGTTTTTTGATAAGAATTATCATGAAATTTTCACATTTTGTACTACTTTGGAGGATGAAACAAGGATCAAGGGGATATTGAACTCCTCGAGTGTTGCTCCCAGGAATATGATTACCTCCATGAAAGTGACCTACAAAATTTTCAGCTACATGAGGGAGAGCACTTTGAATTTGAAAGTGAGGAGGGATATAAGAACAAAAATGTCACTGATCAGTGTGTAAATGTTGAGTTTAATGTCAAATGATTGGAGGATGATGTGTGCATTAATAAGGGAAGAGTTTCAAAATTTAGTGATCGAACCACATGTTTTGATGCACATCTAGATTGTGGATTGGCATTGAGGCTCACCAATGATGAATGGAAATTCGGGTCATATGTAGGGCAACCAAATGATTATGGATATGATATTAGCCAACATGAATGTGTGGTTGAGTTATTTTTTGATTCTCCTCACCTCTTGGACATTATTATGGATTTGCTTCCACTTAATGAGGATGGAATTTATGGGAAACATAGTGAAGACCTTCTTGAATCTATTTCATTATTTTTTGATGCTTTAGTAGATTGTTGGCCTAGTTTGTTGCATAGTGATTTTGAAGGTTTTCATTTTGATATAAGGATTGAATGTGATCAAGTGGAGTATGGATGTTTCCTTTTTCCACTCCAACATGTCACAATTCTTAAGTTTATAAATAGGGAAGTTCTGAGGAATTTGGGATCAATGGTATCCATCATAATGATGTTGACTATTGGAAATTATCTGGTGTGAGTATTCATCCAATGCAGGTATGTGAAAGAGAGGCCTTTGAAAAAGAAAATATTTGGCTCCAAAGCTTATAAAATCTTGAAACACCAGGCTTAAAAATTGAGGCTAGTGGAATTGGGCGAGATTTCCTAATGGGGGGAATTTTTTTATAGTTATTAAAATTTTGTATATAGGTTTGGTGTGTTTCCTTTTTGTTGTGTCTAATTGTCTTGTCTAGACAAGCTCCTAGTTTTTTGTCTTTTTGGGCTAGTTTGCTTCTACCTGAGATCTGAATTCTTGCCATACCCACCATGGGTATGCATCCCCGATCTAGAGCCACTGGTAGAGATTTTAAAAATTGCATATATTCTAGTTGGTTCCATGCTTAAAGTGGTATTTTTCTTTTATGCTTAACAAGTTTTGCCTAGGGTTTTAAGGTCTAATACCCTTGTTTCAATTTTCTCAAGCCTTAAACCCTTGTGTTATATTTTTGCATTGATCTAGTTTACTAGGTTGCCAGTTGTCCTAGTTACAACCTATTTCATGGTGCGTTTTGTCTTTATCGGCCCCTCTGCCTAAGCTTATCGGTCATCAAGTGTCTCCTAAAAGTTTTAATGTTCCAAAGTTGGGCCAAAATATTTCACTTTTTTAAAGACTTGAATCTTAAGTCTTTAAATTATTCGTTCTAAAGGGTTGTGACTCTATCACCCTAGTCAAGCCCCTTTTTTATAACTAATGGTTTCTACACGTGCAAAAATTTGCGCCATCGAATGAAAGGACCATGTTCCCAGCTTTGCATGTAAACCATGCAACAATAAAAAATACATTTCTAAAGGGTCACACGACATGCGTGATCTCACCACACATCTTCTATCTTATGTGGGACCCTATCCCCACTATCGAGCTTGATCTCCTGGGGCAGTGAATTGATGTCTCCAATGTACTACTTGTAAGTGTGAATAAATAAAAAATTAAAACAACTAAAATACTTCTTAATAAGACATTATATTAAAGATTCTACAATTAAACTAGTTTAAAACAAAAATCTACTGAAAGTGTCGTATTGTTTCCTATCTTTAAATATTTAGTAAATCACAAAGGGCTCTCAAATTTGATAAGCTTTGTGACTATTAAAATTTCAATCTAAAGAACAAAGTGATACTAAATGCAATGAAAAAATTCTATATGATGATATCTAAATGATAAAGGAAACTACTTTAATCTGAATTGACATAAAATTATGATGATGCAGCTATAGTAAAACTACTTATGCAATCATGATATGAATTCTATTGATGCTATGATACTATGATGCTTGATTGATTGCTTGATTGCTTTCCTATAGAGTAATATTGCACAAAGTTGGGATCTATTTCCTGTATTGTGAGGTTGTATTTATAGATTTCTCAACAAAACATTTGTACAGGGGCAACAAAGCAGAGGTTTGGATTCAATCTGGATGATTGAATGGTGAGAGATGGAGAGGCTTGAGCTGATTATGGGAATGGTTCCTCCCCATGAAAACATCAAGCAAGAGGATATGAAGGATCAAGGGAAGAAGATTTGAAAGATTGATTCATTTTTGTCTCCAATTTGTCTCCATAGCTTCCTATCAATATCATTTGAATTAATTAGATATGAAATATCTAATTTTACTGGTGAGTGAATAGAGGAAATTTTCTTTATGCCTTTAATTTGAATTATTTTGGTTTATTAAAATTAGCAAAAAGGGGAATAAATAATTTAATAAAACAAACTATAGAAATTGTTTATTAAATTAAATAGATGAAATATGATAATTAAACAACAAATTATTTAACCTTGTTTAATTAATTAAGATTAAATGATGTGATAGGGGAATATGATAATTAAATAAAACAAAGTATTTAATTTTGTTTATTTAATTAGGATGAAATAATAAAAGAATTACAAGAATTTTAATAAGAATTTAAACATGAACTATATGAATAAATATTTCTATTTATTCAATAGTAGAGGAATTTAGGGTAATTAATCAAATAAGGTTTATTTAATTAATTAGATTCTCCAGATCATTTTTAGGTGTATACATTTTTCCCCACTTTGAAGTGATGTGTTTACGCATTGATTCAAAGAAATGTTTATGTTGTTTCTGCTAGTATTGACGAAAAAAAATCAGTATGCCCCAGACATTGATTTTTAGGTGATTGATGATAATATGCCCCCTCAGGAGATAAATTAATGATTTTTTTGAAAAAAAAAAAAAATCAGAATTTTTCAAAAAAATTATGATTTTCTGATGAGTTGATAATGATTCAATGAAGATTTGATGGTACAATAATTTATCTCCCGATAATTGATATTGAAACTTTCCCTTGGATGAATTTTAATTAATCTCCTAATAAAAATTAATAAAAAAATTTAAAATCCCATCAAAATCCACCTCTAATAACCTATAAAAGGTCAAAAGGGTCATTTTCAAACTCATTTGTGCATTTGAATTTTGAAAAATTTGTGAGAGAGAGCTATTTGTACCACTTGGAGAAAGATGTTGATTCCTTACCACACCCATCGATTCAAGTGTGTGTGACATCACCAATGCCTGGCTACTTACGGACCTCTTGTACGTACCCATATACCTCCTCATAATTTGTATTTTCTCATTTTTTGTTCCATTTTCCATATTTATAAGTTTTTCATAGTTTAGCGCATCAACAATGCATTGTAGCGCTTCAACACTCTAGTGTAGCACTCCTAGGTTTTGTTTTAGCACTTCGGCGAATTAGTGCTTTGATTAGATATTTTAGTGCTTTGATAGGCTAGATTAGTGCTTTGAAAACATAGATTAGCGCTTCCATAGGTTAAATTAGCACTTCAATGGTTTGAGCACTTCGAGCTACTGTTCTGGTGCTTTGACATCCTGAAATAACACTTCAAATGATGTGGTGCTTTGATAGTTAGTTCTAGTGCTTCTAACTGATGAAATGGTGCTTCTGATCTGTTAGCACCATGAATGCCTATTTTAGCGCATCCAAGTCAGATTTGATAAAATTTGTCAAATTTTTCCTTGATTTGATTGATTTTGATCATGCCAGCCATTTGGTTTGATATGATCTGATGATCTAATAAACTTGATGATGTTGAACCTTATGATGAGTGATTCTGATGATTGATAAACAATAATTGTCCTCATGGTAGGAGAGGAATAATTTCACATGTGATGAACCTCATGATAGGCGAGGTTGATTTTGATAAATTGACCTCATGTTAGGTGATGTACAATTAAAGATTGATAATAATGACCTCATGATAGATGAAGATTAATGATGTTTTCTCACGAGTTTTGATCAAAATTCGCACCAAGAGTTGATTAGATTTGATAGGCTAATTGATATACGATATTTTGACAAAATATACTAATTTTGAACATTTCATGATGATAGGAGCCTTTGGATAACCTTCAGATACAAGAGCGTTTTCCATGGACATTTGACTTGATTCCATAGCTTACACCAGATGAGACACAAATTATTGTAAATTGTGGACTAGCTTCACTTCTTGGCATGCCCCAAATTAGGATTAATCAGGGTCTCCTCATAGCTTTAGTCGAGCAGTGGCATAGTCACCATAACAACTTCCACCTACCTATTAGTGAAATGAGAGTCACTTTAGAGGATGTATGGCATATTTTACGGATACCGTTTAGTGGGGAAATTGTAGTGTATGATTCACAAGAGGTGGGTGGGACAAATGCTCTTCGTAGATTTTTTCAAGATGATCATATTGTGGATCCCATGGAGAGAGATGGTGGACACATATGCCACCCTACCTTCAGTTCTTGCAGGATTTACTGGAGGGTTCCTTTGTCCTGATCTTAGGTCAAAGGGAATATCTATTTGATAGGGCCATGTTCTTAAGAGCATGATCATGCATGGGACCATATATTGGGGGATGTGCATGTTGGCACATTTGTATCATGATTTACATTCAATTGTCTATTTGAGTGGGCATAGTTTATCATCAAGAGCCACTTTTCTTTAGGTTTGGGCATGGGAGCATATTGTTGTCACACAACCACTACCAGTACGAGATAGACCTACCACTAGGCCATATGATTTCAGATACAAAGGTCAACTTACCCAGTCTAGGATGGGTAATTTGGAGCATTGGAGATGTGTATTGGATGACCTAGAGGTTGTGACATGGAATCCCTATATATATTGTGAGCACTAAGATGAGGATGATTTAGAGATGGGTTATTTATGTGATTCTATGTACTTGATTGGCATGACCCACTTTGTATTAGAGAGATTTCTTCTATGGAGGGTTTACAGGAAATATGGGATTGTTCAGTGCATGTCCCAAGGAATTGCACATTAAGCATGACATCAGAGTGATATAGCAAATTGGGGACCATGTCTATCTTATGATACCATAGTAGAGGGATATCATGCTCTACAACCTTTAGTCTAGGACCTATGTCATGATATTGTAGAGGCACCAGTGATTGCATAGTATGCGCAGTATCTTGCATTGCATACATGCCCGCGGATTACTAAACCTGATGAGCTAGCACCACTACCCATAGAGGAGGAGGTTGTTGTTGTACCTAGATGGAGGAAAGAGGAGGATGTGGAGGAGGAGCAAGTTGTTGATGTCGAGGTGGAGGAGGATGTTGGTGAGGAGGAGAGTATTGGTGAGGAGGATAGTGGTGAGAGCAGTAGTGATGAGAGAAGTAGTGATGATGGAGATGATGGAGGTGATGGTGGTAGAGGGGTTGTGGTAGGTAGCACAGGTCCATCTTCTAGTGTGCCTCATAAGAGGCGAGTAGTTGATACATCTTCCATAGATCATCAAATATAGATTGCCAGCTTATAGGTGTAGATACAAACTCTACAGGGGCAGGTTGTTCAGGCTCAGGGTTTACTTGCTCAAACCTAGACATAGTTATAGACCTAGCCACAAAGTCATGCATAGGCCATGACATAGATACAAGGCCAGTTGGCTACTAACCAGATATAGATTGGTACATTGAAAATGGAGTGGGATAGTGCTTGATAGATTACAGAGTAGGCTCAGACCACTACTGATATCTGAGGGCTCAGACCACTATTGATAACCGAGGGCACGACCATGGAATATTATATGAGAGAGGTTCTTCATGTGGGCCAAGAGGTGGAATTTTACAAAGTTCATTACCATGATGTAGTCCTTGCTAAGCAAAGGGTTAGTTATTCCCCCTCGCGATCAAGTAGGACACATTCTCGAACTGTTAGCAAGGGTGTGACATATCCGCCACGCAGAGATCTAGGAGGTCTTGGTCCATCTAGTGGAGGAGGTATTGGTCCATCTAATAGAGGAGGTACTGGTCCCGAGATGCCTACACCATCTGGAAGTATCAGATCTTAGCTATCTTATGTGATTTTATGATATTTTTGAGACATGATGTATACTTTGATTCAACCAGTTTTGATGATATATCTCTTTTATTTCAGACTTCACTGTATACTTGACATTGATAATTTATATGGTCTATATGACATGCAGCAAAATTTTATTGATCTATGCACTTTGATTATGATGTGTTCTATGTTGGATGCATTTATGTTCTATGTTCTATATGTGATGATTTATATGATATGCTATGATTTATGATGTTATATTTAACGAATTATGTATGGACATGTATGATGTATGATGTATGATGTATAGGTGCATGATGTATGGATGTATGATGATTTAAATTTTATATGATTATTGTCTATATACATGGATGTGGATGTAATGATTTAAATAATTTATTGATATGTGATGTACATAGGATGTGTATTTTTTATGTTGATGTAACTCTAAATAGATGATGTAAATAAATGAATGACAATGATGTATGATATAAAATGATTAATGAATGAAATATGAATGTATGAATGATGGCATGATAAATATAAAATGCCTTCTAATGTATGAAAAATGATGACACAATTACATGGTTATGATGATGTTTTTGTTAATGTCAAGTATACCCAATCTTATTAATAAAAAGGATAATCATCAGTTTGAATCCTTCATGAGATTTTGTAACAAAACACTTTGTAGATGTAAAAACTATTATGAATTAAATCTAATTTTATCATGCAACTACATGCAAAATATTGGCATTTTAATAGTACTTTTCTGCTTTGTATCATCATAGAGCTTTAAAAATGTTGAAAGTGAATAGAAGAATCAAAGGTATATTTTAGACCAAGGACAACCTGAGTATTACTTTCATGATTTTTCATATTGCAAGAGAACACAAGCATCTAGATATACTTAAACTGAGATGACCTAAGAATTTTTTGCATAAAGAGACAAGGATTAATCATTTTAGTGTGTGAATTCTGAATATCACCAGTGATAGATTTGTAGATCATGTCCCACAACAGTTCACACATTAAATAATTAATTCACAAACAACAGAAAAATGAAAATACCATTATTCTTCCTAGCTTCTCTAGTTCAATACATCATCGAGTTACTCCAAAGAAATGAAAACAAATAATCAAAGTACAACATATCCAACCTTTACTTGAAGTGTTTCAACCATTAGTCAGATTAGATCATCCATCCTGAATTTATGATGTTTTTGTGATTTTCTAAGATTTTGAATCAAATCTAACCTAAAGACCTATCCTAGGGGCCTCAGGGGCTAATCAAAGATTAGCCTTGTCTATGTTATACACACAGAGGCCACGTAGTTTGATTAATATAGACATGTTTTTTTTTTACTTTTTTTGAAACTAACTCTTTTTCACTTGTTTTTGGATTTTTTGTTGTGATATGAACGACTAATGTGCTTCTGATAGTGGTAGACGTTCCATTTTTTTAAACTTGATGTTTTATTGCCCCTAGTGAGGTCTAGATGTTTCCCCCAAGCCAAGGTGAGACATTACCACTTGCAATGTACAATGGTGAATGTAAAGTGATGGTGATAGTAACGATCATGACATGCATCCAATAGATGGAACAACTGATTAAAACATAAATAGCGCCTATTTCCAAGTTTTCACTATATGTTTTGATTGCATTTTTTTCATATTTTTAGAAAAAAGAAATCTTTTGATTTCTTTTTTCTTTTCTCATTTTTTAAAATTTTTTTTGAATCACTTAGATGCCTGTTTACCAGGTTTTCATCCAGGAAACCCTTGACAGGACTCTGAACCATACACTCGGTGATTCAGATGTAGAATGTTTTGAGATGGATTTTATTGATAGGTTCATCAAAAAAATCCCCTTCAAGTGTTGATAGTTGATAGGCTCTTGATCCATAGAATGATATGATGATGAAGGGACCTAGCCAGTTAGGTTCAAACTTCCCTTTCTTATCTCTATCATGTTGATTTCCAGGGTTTTCCTTTAAGAACAAATCACCAACCTAAAAGACTCTAGGCTTTACCCTATGATTGTAGCTCTTGGACATTCTCTATTGATATGTCATTAGATGATTGACAGCTTGTTGACAAAATTCATCCAACAGTTATAGTTCTTGAAGCCTAGATACTCTATAATCTTCATTTGAAACAATTCCCTTTAGTGACACACAGAGTGATGGAATCTCCACCTCAATGGGTAGTATGGCCTCTGATCCATATACCAAGGCATATGGTGTAGCTCCTATCAGTGTTTTGATGTTGGTTCTATAGACCCATAATGCAGGATTGAGCTGATCATGCCAATCACGTCCAACATCATTAAACATTTTCTTAAGTATTTTCAAAATTTTCTTGTTGGAGGCCTCTACCTGGCCATTTCCCAGAGGATAGTATAGTGTTGATAAATGATGTTCAATATGAAATTTTTCACACAATTCCTAGACATCTTGGTTTTTAAATGGTAGTCCATTATCAGTGATAATGGATTGAGGTATGCCATACCAATAGATTATGTAGTTTAGTATGAAAGATGAGATCTGTTTTCCAGTGATTGTTGTTAGAGGAATTTCTTCTCTCCATTTTTTAAATTATTTTGTTGTTGTGATTATGAATTTGTGTCCATTGGATGAAGATAGGTTTATCTTTCCTACTAGATCCAGTCCCCAATGAGAAAAGGGCCATTTTTATGTGAATGGGTGTAATTCTTAAGCTGGTGTGTGGATTAGATTGCTATGGATCTAACACTTTTGATACTTCTTAACAAACTGATAAGACTCCTCCATGTTTGGCCAGTAATACACCAAACAGAGGAGTTTCTTTGCTAGAGTTATCCCACTTGAATGAGTTCCACAAATACCTTCATGAACCTCATGTAAGGCTTTCTTAGATTGGTTATGTTCTAAACACTAGAGAAGAGTACCATCTAGACCTCAATGGTAAAGAATGTCAACAATTAAGGTATGTTGAGAAGATTGGCGGATGAAGTTGCATTTTTGCTTTCTAGAAAGATCGGGAGGAAGGACGTTGTATTTCAAGTAAGCATAGGTCTTTCCATAGAGTGAGGATTCAATGACATCTAAATGGCATATAGTTTGAGATTCAAGATTATCATAGGCAGGATTTGACACTTGTTCTACCATAAACTCATAACGACCATGTTTTTCTGGCAATTGCAAAAGAGAAGCAATTGTCGCCATATCATCTGTCGCTTTGGTTTCTACCCTTGGAATTTTCTCAAATTTGATATCCACAAAGTACTTTTTGAGATCATCAATCAGTTTCTTATATGGAATCAACTTCTCATCTTTCGTTTGATATTCATCATTTACTTGATAAATGACTAATTGTGAATCTCCATATACTTGTAGCTTTGTTACCTTCCATTCAATTGCCACCTTGACATGAATGGTTAGTGCCTCATATTTATCTACATTATTTGTACATGGAAACATGAGTCTATAATACCTTGGGATGGTGTGTCTTTGAGGTGTAACAAACAATATTCCTGCACTAGATCCTCTTTGTGTGTATGACACATCAAAATAAAGCCTCCATTGTTGTGTTGTTACAATTAGAATGTTTGCATCAGGAAACTCCATTTTCATAGGATGATCATCGATTAATGGAGCTTCAAATAGTTTTTTAGCAATCACTTGACCTTTGATAGCTCTCCTTTCTACACACTAGATATCAAATTCACTTAAAATCATGACCCACTTGGCCAATCTGCCTGTTAAAGAAGCCTTTTTGAGTAGATATTTTAATGGGTGAATCTTTTCTATGAGCTCGATTGTGTGAGTCAACATGTAATGCTGCAACTGTTGGGTAGCAAATACCAACACCAAACAAGATTTATCGATGAAGGTGTAATTTATTTCATAGCCATTCAAAGTCTTGTTGATGTAGTAAATGGCTTGTTCTCTTCCTTCATAATCTTCTTATGCCAACAATGCTTAGGTAAAGAAATGTTTGTTGTTGCAATGTATAGTAGAAAAGGTCTATCTTCTATAGGTGGCATGAGAATAGGAGTCGACATCATATATTGTTTTATTTGATTGAAGGTCATTTCGCACCCTTGATTCCATTTGAATAAGACATTTTTATGCAACAAGTGATTAAATGGATGAATTTTATCTACTAACTATGAAATAAATCTCCTGATTGATTGTAGTCTGCCTTGTAAAAACCTGAGTTAACTGATATTCTTTGGCAGCTGCATTTGCATTTTTTCTTTGACCTTTGTAGGATCTACTTCGATAATCTTCTCTAACACTATGTATCCTAGGAGTTTTGTTGATGTAACTCCAAAGACACATTTCTTAGGATCTAGTCAGACATTGAACTTCTCTAGCCTTGTGAAAAAAATTCCCAAGATATCTAGATGTCCTTCTCTGGAATATGACTTTGCTAAGACATCATCCATGTAATCCTCCATAAAGGTATGCATCATATCATGGAATATTGTAGTCATTGCATGTTAATATGTTGCCCCTGCATTCTTCAACCTGAAGGGCATGACATTCCAGCAAAAAGTTCCCCATGGACATGTGAGTGCAGTTTTCTCCTGATCATTTGGTGCTAGCTAGAAAAACTATCCATTATTGATAACATGGCATGCCCTACTATTAATTCCACAATGATATTGATGTTAGGTAAGGGGAAATCATCCTTGGGACATGTCTTATTCAAATATATGAAATTTGTACACATTCTGATACTATTATCCAGTTTTGATATAGGGACAATATTTTATATCCATTCAGCATAATCAATAGACCCGATGAATCCTTCATCTAACAACTTCTTCAACTCATCCTTTACCATCAAGTTGATATGTGGATGCAACTTCCTTAGTTTTTTTTTTACAAGTTTGATTCCAGATGGTAGTGATAAATGATGCATCAAAATATTTGGATCTAAACCTAGCATATCAGAGTATGACCATGCAAATTTAATGCTTCTCTCTTGAAAGAACTTGATAAATTCATGTCTTTCTTGTTCAGTCATAGATGTTGCCAGATGAAAAATCGTTTCTTTTTCTGTTGTTCCAATATTTATAGACTATGTAGACTTTATCAGTATTGATGACCTTTCATGATAATGCTCTGAAACTGTGACAAATCTCCCCTCTTTTAGTGCCTCAGAGAGGTTTTCACCATCTGATGCATTCTTTATTTCTACTTTTTCGAGATCTAATGCTGCCATAGAGTGGTTTTCATCATTATATCTGTTATTCCTATTTTCAGTTTTGCAACTGGAAGATTTGACACCCTCCTGTCTAACCATGTGAGTATGAGATTTATGGTGAGAACTTGTGTTAGGTTCATCATAAAAAAGGAAGAGTACAATAGCATCATCATTCTCAAAGATGGGTACATTAATAGGTTTAGTGGGTTCCCAGTTGATAAGTTCAAGATGTATTAATGGAAAAAAGTCATTAGATTGACTTTGTTCAATTAAATTAAGGGTTTGAATAGCTAGGGTGTTAAGGTTTTCATTAGGGATGTCGAGGTCTATGATATTAATTTCCTCTAAATCATGTAGCTCACTCAATTTTTGTCCATCCTCACTTGAGTCATCAATATTTTGTGATTCTAATACAAGTGGTGTAGTCCCCGAGCTCAATTTGTCGATGTGTGTGGGTGCATACTCCTTTATGAAATCAATTTGGATGTCCATATATCCATTCAAAGTCTTGTTGATGTAGTAAATGGCTTGTTCTCTTCCTTCATAATCTTCTTATGCCAACAATGCTCAGGTAAAGAAATTTTTGTTGTTGCAATGTATAGTAGAAAAGGTCTACCTTCTATAGGTGGCATGAGAATAGGTGGTGACATCAGATATTGTTTTATTTGATTGAAGGTCATTTCGCACCCTTGATTCCATTTGAATAAGACATTTTTATGCAACAAGTGATTAAATGGATGAATTTTATCTACTAACTATGAAATAAATCTCCTGATTGATTGTAGTCTGCCTTGTAAAAACCTGAGTTAACTGATATTCTTTGGCAGCTGCATTTGCATTTTTTCTTTGACCTTTGTAGGATCTACTTCGATAATCTTCTCTAACACTATGTATCCTATGAGTTTTGTTGATGTAACTCCAAAGACACATTTCTTAGGATCTAGTCAGACATTGAACTTCTCTAGCCTTGTGAAAAAAATTCCCAAGATATCTAGATGTCCTTCTCTGGAATATGACTTTGCTAAGACATCATCCATGTAATCCTCCATAAAGGTATGCATCATATCATGGAATATTGTAGTCATTGCACATTGATATGTTGCCCTGCATTCTTCAACCTGAAGGGCATGGCATTCCAGCAAAAAGTTCCCCATGGACATGTGAATGCAGTTTTGTCCTGATCATTTGGTGCTAGCTAGAAAAACTATTCATTATTGATAACATGGCATGCCCTACTATTAATTCCACAATGATATCGATGTTAGGTAAGGGGAAATCATCCTTGGGACATGCCTTATTCAAATATATGAAATTTTTACACATTCTGATACTATTATCTAGTTTTGATATAGGGACAATATTTTATATCCATTTAGCATAATCAATAGACCTAATGAATCCTTCATCTAACAACTTCTTTAGCTCATCCTTTACCATCAAGTTGATATGTGGATGCAACTTCATTAGTTTTTGTTTTACAGGTTTGATTCCAGATGGTAGTGATAAATGATGCATCAAAATATTTGGATCTAAACCTAGCATATTAGAGTATGAACATGCAAATTTAATGCTTCTCTCTTGAAAGAACTTGATAAATTCATGTCTTTCTTGTTCAGTCATAGATGTTGCCAGATGAAAAATCGTTTCTTTTTCTATTGTTCCAATATTTATAAACTATGTAGACTTTATCAGTATTGATGACCTTTCATGATAATGCTCTGAAAGGGTGACAAATCTCCCCTCTTTTAGTGCCTTAAAGAGGTTTTCACCATCTGATGCATTCTTTATTTCTACTTTTTCGAGATCTAATGCTGCCATAGAGTGGTTTTCATCATTAGATCCGTTATTCCTATTTTCAATTTTGCAACTGGAAGATTTGACACCCTCCTGTCTAACCATGTCAGTATGAGATTTATGGTGAGAACTTGTGTCAGGTTCATCATAACAAAGGAAGATTACAATAGCATCATCATTCTCAAAGATGGGTACATGAATAGGTTTAGTGGGTTCCTAGTTGATAAGTTCAAGATGTATTAATTGAAAAAAGTCATCAGATTGACTTTGTTCAATTAAATTAAGGGTTTGAATAGTTATGGTGTTAAGGTTTTCATTAGGGATGTCGAGGTCTATGATATTAATTTCCTCTAAATCATGTAGCTCACTCAATTTTTGTCCATCCTCACTTGAGTCATCAATATTTTGCGATTCTAATACAAGTGGTGTAGTCCCCGAGCTCAGTTTGTCCATGTGTGTGGGTGCATACTCCTTTATGAAATCAATTTGGATGTCCATATATGATACATCTAAGTAAAGATCTAATTCATACTCATTGGAATCTATTTTAGAACCATCTCTCATTTGAAGGATTCTCTCAACAACGTTTTGAGTCATTTCTTCTTTTGATTCCCCTGTATAACCTAGTTCCATTTTTGCCTTTGACTAAAGTGTGAGGGGTTGAATGGGTTCTATGATACCTTCTTTCCTTTTTCCTATAGGTCCCTGTTCCTCATAACCTATTTTCTCTAGGATAATTTTTCCTCTCCCATAATGATCAGTCTTTATGTTGATGTTTGCTGATGTTGATTCTTTTTCATCTTTGTATAGCCAACTGAGGATGTCCTTGTCTTCTGATTCATCTTCTATAGTACCAAATTTTACAAATCTTTCATCTAGAACTATGGTAGGTTTTGATGGTTGTCGTGTTATCATTAATGGTTGTCCATATGACCTTGGAGATGGCATCAATTGTGAAAGATTAAGAGACTGCTCAATAGAGTATTGTCACATGCCTTTGTTGGTTAGCTAGAACTTTTCTCAAATTGTTGTGAGAGATAATTCAATGGACCCTTATTATCTACTAATGTTGAATCAACAGCACTTGTATCCTTTGATTGACCCTTTTTCTCAACCCACTTAGATATAATATTCAGATGCTTTTCACCATCAAATGAACTAGAAGTGCTAGCTTCTCTATTATGGGGCACAAAGGTTTCTTGAGATTTTCTGAGCATGTTACAATATTGGGGATTGTTGTAATCAGCTGATATAGTTACCTCTTGACCATTAACTAGAAATTTCAAACACTAGTGATAAGTTGAAGGTACCGCCTCCATTTCATGAATCCATGGGCATCCTAAGAGTATATTATAGGTTAACTCTTTTTCTAGCACTTGACAAGATATATTCTTTACCATTGGTTCCACTTGATTAGGTAACACAATCATTCCCTTAGAGGATCTCTCTTCTTCATCATAAGCATTTATCGTCATTTCTCTTCAAGCATCAATAGCATTATCTAAATAAACTAGTGCACAGATTAACTTTAAAGTACAAATGTTTAAACCAACTCTACCATCTATTAGGACCCGTTTAACATGATGTTTCTGGATCGAAACTTCAATATGAAGGGTAGTGTTATTTGGATGATTAAGTGATACATCATCCTATTCAGAGAATGATAGATAATGAAGCATACTCAAATGTCCCACCATAGCTTGCAATTGACAGCTAGATTATTGGGTACTATGGTGGCCACATGAGCTTTCTCCAAAACCTCCTTATGGGATGGTGAGATTTTAAGGAGTTATAGTATTGATATCTATGCTGGTATTTTATATAGTTGGTTGACAATGTTGTTTTGAATGGGTGGGGGAGTGGTTCTTTTAGATGCAACTCCTTTCAATATTACCTTAGACTACCCCCTTGTCATTATGTTAACCGGTTGATAGTCTTGTATTTCCCTAGATTTTAGAACATTTATTTGATTGTCAGATGTATCTGTGTTTAGGATCAAATCTAGTAGTACAATGTCATTGGTTTCCTCATTACTCATTTAATTACCGGTGATAGTATCACTTTCAATTCTTGAAATACAAAAGATCGTGCCATCGTAAACATAGTTAACACTTTTACCTTTACGGTTTGTAGAAGAAGACTCTCCCTTTTTGTAATCTGGTAAAGGATATTTAAAAGCAGTATGATTTTTGTTGGTTTGAAGTCCTTCTATGTAGAGCTTTTTGTTTTCAATCAGATCTTTGACTAGATGTCTTAACTCCATGAAATCATTTGTCTTATATCCCTTGTTATTATGAAATTTACAATAATCTGCGTCATTCCACCATGGTGGTTTTACTTTTAGATCCCAAAATATTTCTTCACGTGTGGTGATAAGACCATTTGTAATAAGTTATCTCATTATTGATTCTAGTGTTTGGCCTAATGGTGTGAATCTATGTCAGTTTAATGATTTCTAATATGTTTCCGGTTGAGATTCTCCATTATTTAGATTATTGTTTTGGCTGAAATTTTGCTTTATGTTTTGGTCACTATTTTGATTTATCTTTACAATAGTGGATGTCAGACTAAATACTGGTTTTGCATTTTGCATGTCATTTGCAATATCATTGGTTTCGGTATTTCTATTCTTTTGCTAGAATTTAGGCTTGTCATTATTGCCATAGTGATTTGAGGAGTTTGTGTTATTTGATTTTTCATTGTAATGATTTATTAGCCCTTGTTTGACCAAAGCTTCTTTGATTTTAAGTCCATTTTCAATCACTTTTTCAAATGTGGGAGGACATTGTAATTCAAGCCTCTAGCTGATTTCATCAATTAGGTTGTCAATAGAAAGTTCAATTTTCTCTTCCTCAGGTATGGAACAAGGATACCTAGCAAATAATATTTTCCATCATTGTAGAAATGAAAAGAATGTCCCACCTTTGTTTTGATTCATGTTGTAGAGGTCCTTTATTGTCACATCATGTTGAATGTTAAAGGAATATTGTGATATAAACCTGTTAACCAGTTCTTCAAAAGTTTGAATCCCTGGTTGTAGTTTAGAAAACCATTCCATACATTGACCTGCTAAGCTTCTTTGAAATAACCTCATTAGGTAAGTTTCTTCTTGCACAAATTCTAAACTCATGGTTCTAAATTCCCTTACATGGTCAATTGGATCTATTTTACAGTTGTATTTTTCATATTTTGAGAATTCGCAATGTCTAGGGAATGGTATCATGTCCACACTCAAGTCAAAAGGATAAGGACAAATTTCTTGTAATGCATACCTTTTTCTTGGTTCCCTTTTGCATATCTTGATTTTTTTGTTGCAATTTTTGCATTTGATGTGTTAGGGCCACAACTTGATATGTGTTTTGTATGTGTTGTGTATTTTGTGGTGTTTAGGTTTCATTTTCTCTGGGTGTTTCTTTCAATCAATTGACATCAAAATCTTTTGGTAGTTTTGCACCTGATTCAGCTAGCATTAAGAGGTATTTTTCCATATCTTGTTCTAAGATCTGTTCCATAAATTTATGGAAGTTTGGATCTTGTTGTGTAGTTTGAATGTCTTCTTGGGTTATTTCGTTCTTGTCATTTTGTTGTAATCTATTCCAAGGATTTTCTTCTGCCATGGTGTTTGATCTTTCAACTTCTTTCTCTATAAGTCTCTATCTTTGTAACCTTGTCAAAATTGGCATATATGTTTCTATTTTTCCCACCAAACTTTGGTCTTCTATGTTTGGATGAGTTTCCAAATTAATTTTAACACAGTCAAATAGGATGATATATCCTATTCATGAAACCAAGTTAAATATTCTGATTACTATGCCTCGTTTCGTGATGGTAGAATGATAATATACTAATGAAGAAACTTAGCCTAATAACCAAGATTTTGGTTTGAATTTTGTGGAGACTTTATAGTTTGCAAGATCTGGGTTCAAGTAGAAAATAATTTTAACTTGTAAGAACTTATTTGTTTCTGGTTTAAGACACAGTTTGGATTGAAAAGATGTTTCTGGCTGATAAAAAATCGAGTTTTAAATGTCAACAAATCTGACATATGTGTTTGGAAACTCTCTATTTTTATACTCTTTGGAAGCACTAAAACAAAGTGCAAAAGTGCTAAAACAGACTGTGGAAGCACTATTTTTAGAAGTGCTAAGATAGAGTGTGTAAGTGCTATAACAGATTATAGAGGCACTACTTGGTAGAAGTACTAAAAAAGACCTCAGAAGTGCTAAAACAAAGTGCGTAAGTGCTACTCTAGATACAAAAGTGCTAAAATAGAGCGTCAAAGTGCTACTTTGGGTTCTAAAAGTGTTGTCTGATTTTTCTTCTTGTGAAGAGATTGATTTTCTAGATTTTTTATATTTTGACAGGATATCTCTGCTAGTAACTTTCTGATGTTGGATAACAAGCCTAATGTTTCTAAGTTTTCTCTATTGTAAGAATTGATCAGGCCTATTGGAATATTCTATCATTGGTTGCAGGACGGAAGATTGATGAATAGGTTTACTATGATTATGTTTCTATAACAAGGCTCTTCTTTGGAAAATGTCTTGTAAATACAAAGGTTCTAAAGCATTATTGTTAGTATATCCTTTGGAAAAATTGTGAAACCTATGGATGAAGGTTCTATGGTGAAGTAAGACTTTCCTACTTTGATATAAGAATCGCCTTCTTTCCAAGAGTTTCTTGTAACTGATTTGTTTCTTTAGTTTTTTTACTCTTTTCGTAAGGGTTTTCTTGACAAATGTTGTGGATTTCCAATCCCTAATCATAAATTTCACTTTCTGGTTTTGGTTGACTCCTTTTGTGTTCTAATGGATGATCCTTATCTGAGTTTAATGGTTTGAGAACATGACAAGCAATTGTAGAACAATTATTTTCAAATATAGAATCTATACAGATAGTGTATGTTCTAAGAACCACGCATGGTCCTATTTTCACTGGTTTCATTAACAAAAATACACCTCAGATAGACTCACTCTTAAGGTCAAAAATTTCATCGTTATACTCAACAACCCACATCTTAAAATTGCATTGACTCACACAACTGTGTCACCCCCTAGAGGGTGCCCATGTTGTTTTCATTTCTAGGTGCATACTCAAGGTTATATTTCTTGATCCCTTGAGCAAACGGTCCTTGGAAATTATATGGTGAGTCTCTTGGGGGCAGATTCTTCCCTCCCCTTGCACTATGAGTATTACAATGTTTGGTTACTGACTCAACTGGATTCTACACTATGGTTCTTAGATAGGGTTTCTGTGTGGTGCGGAAAATGATAAACTCCCTTAAGAGACCGCCCGACCTTTAGAAAAAAGGCTTTCGGGATAGTTGTCTTGCACACTACTATTGAGTTGGAATTTCATCAACAAATCACATTTGATTAGAGTGGGTTGGAATCCTTGGCTTTAGGCATTCCTACTTAGGTCATTCCCATAGGGTGAGTACTTTTTCCCACTACAACAGACCTTCTAAAGGTTTTAACAAAAGTGTAAATTGCATGAAAATAAAGGATGAGTCTGGAATTTTTATCACCCAGTTAAGGGAAGAGCATAATCCTATTCAACACACAAGCATAGTAACCAAATGTTTAATTTTTAAGTCCAAAAAGATGATATACTATTCTAGGTGAAAAAAATTTCTTCACAAAAATCATGATGTTAATTTTAACTGATACCACTAATGTGTGATGACTATCTTAGGATTGATATATTTTAAACCAAGTGACTACTCTAGGATTGATTCTTTTTAGTCCAAATGCATCAAAATAAAATTTTGGCTACAGTCGTGTTAGATCCAGATAAGAAATTACAAAAGCGTTGAAATAGAGGGTAGAAGCGCTATAGTTTAGATCAGATGTGCTATAGTTTTCATCAAAAGCGCTACAAAATTTGGTAGAAGCACCATAGAATTTAGTCGAAGCGCTATACAAATTTTGAAGAATAGTGGCCCATTGTACTGGGAACGTCCTACAAATGCTCTGAAATAGATTGTGGAGGCACTATAGTTTTCTCTCAGAAGTGCTAAAAATTTATTCAGAAGCATTGTAGTTTTTTTTGAAGCATTGAAACAGACCTTAGAAGTGTTATAGTTTTCCTTGAAAGCACTATAGTTGTCATTGGAAGTGCTGAAAAATCTCCCGATTGCGCTAAAATGAACACGCCAAAATCCTGTATGACACTTTTCAAAAAAAAATTGTGAAATATGGGGTTATGCCCCACAGTGGGTGCCAAATTGTAAGTGTGAATAATGAAACAAGTAAAAACAACTAAAACACTTCTTAATAAGACATTATATCAAAGATTCTACGATTAAACTAGTTTAAAACAAGAATCTATTGAAAGGGTCATATTGTTTCCTATCTTTAAAGATTTATTAAATCATAGAGGGATCTCATATTTGATAAGCTCTATGACTGTTAAAATGCCAATCTAAAGAACAGAGTGATGCTAAATGCAATGAATAAATTCTATATGATGATATCTAAATGATGAAGGAAACTACTGTAATTTGAATTGACATAAAATTATGATGATGCAACTATAGTAAAACTACTTATGCAGCTGCGATATGAATTCTACTTATGCTATGATGCTAAGATAATATTTCTATTTCTATTGCTATGATGCTTGATTGATTACTTGATTTCTTTCATGCAGAGTAAGATTGCACAAAGTTGGGATCCATTTCCTGTATTGTGAGGCTGTATTTATAGATTTTCCGGTAGCACATTTGCATAGTGGCAGCAAAGAAAAGGTTTGGATTCAATCTGGAGGATTGAATGGTGAGAGATGGAGAGACTTGAGCTGATTGTGGGAATGGTTCCTCCCCATGAAAACATCAGGCAAGAGGATAGGAAAGATCAGGGGAAGAAGATTTGAGAGATTGATTCATGTTTGTCTCTAATTTGTCTCCACGACTTCCCATGAATATCAATTGAATTAATTAGATATGAAATATCTAATTTTATTGGTGAGTGAATAGAGGAAATTTTCTTTATGCCTTTTATTTGAATTATTTTGGTTTATTCAAATTAGCAAAAATGGGAATAAATAATTTAATAAAACAAACTATAGAAATTGTTTATTAGATTAAATAGAAGAAATATGATAATTAAACAACAAAGTATTTAACCTTGTTTAATTAATTGAGATTAAATGATGTGATAGGGGAATTTGATAATTAAATAAAACAAAGTATTTAATTTTGTTTATTTAATTAGGATGAAATATTAAAAGAATTAGAAGAATTTAAATGTGAACAATATGAATAAATATTTCTATTTATTCAATAGTAGAGGAATTTAGGGTAATTAATCAAATAAGTTTTATTTAATTTATTAGATTGTCTAGACCATTTTTAGGTGTATACACTACCTGATCTTAATCTAGTTTGGTGCATGCATGTCGTGCATGGTCTTAATTACTACTACCTAAAGCTCTATGTGGTCCGTGCAATGGCAACACATGGACTCTATTGGCAGTGTGATAAGCCTGGGTGGGGCCCGTGGATGATGGACATGTTTTCTAACTAGGATGGGCATCATTGACCAATGAATTTGGCATGCAATAGTGTTGAGTTTTCAAACATATTTGACTCAATCTGAGTCATCCAAAGGACCACCTCATCGATAAATTAATGACTTACATTCAAAGAATAGAATCAGCTATGTGATGATCATTTGGGCTATGCAACGAGTGGGCATTAATGGTGTATTCTATTTAGAGGATATCAATTTAATCTTCGTGCATGTGAAGAGCTATTTCCCTGCAATAATGAAGAATGATACATAGATTCCCATGTACCTAGGAGATTAATGGTGGTCAAGTGTATTCCAATGAATAATCACTAGCTCACTTGTGTTTTATGGAGCATTGATGATTGACATCATTAGTTCGCTCAATAAATGTCAATGAGGGCTCATCATTTTCACCATTACAATCAAGATTCTAAATTTTTTGTGCCTGTACATAAGGTGGTGTTTGCTCTGGTCTAAGTTTCTAGTTTTGTATATTGATGCAAGATGAGTAGGTCAACTACTTCCCCATCATCTTTGTGAAGATTTTCTAGGTGTAATGTGCAAAGGTCTCATGATGATGCTAAAAAATGTGATAAAATTACCTCCATCCTAAAGGAAGAATGCCAAGGTTCTATATCAGTTATTACTAGAGGTAGATCTCGATTAAGAGGCCAAACCATGACTGTTAAGGAGGCGGTGGATATCAAAGAACAGAAGGTTGTAGATTTTATGCTAAGATCGAAAGTGAAGATAAGGTATAGTCAGGGCACTCTGGGAAGGAAAATTTTTCCCATCGACATTTCTGATAGCTCTCTTGATACTGATACGAAAATGGATTTTGGTTATGGCTTTAACTGAAATGGTTGTTGTGAATGAAGAGATGCTCATAGTTTCCTCTATTTCTATGAAGGTACCATGTGAATTTTCTAGTTCTGGTGTTAAGAAGTGTGATGATGAGGAAGAAGGAGTGTTTCTTTTGCTTCCTACTATTGAGAAGACACGAAGTGGGTGCATGTATCATGGTTCTAGTGCTAGTGTTGGTTTAGGTTCTAGGTGATTCAAATGATGTATGGGTTTCAAATTTGGTTTTGATGATAATGTTGGCAATTGTGCTAGTGAACGAAGAAAACAAAGCCGTAATAGCATTTTGCAGGGTTGTAGTGTTGTTGATTGGTTCTAGTGGTTGTTACAAATTTTGATTCCCTTGCTCAGTAAATTATTACATCTAACCATCCAAGAATTTTCAAATGCAAGTGAAATTTTGTTTTGAAATGATTTTTTTTTGAAATGTAACTGTAAAGATCTTGATGCTTGTTGCTCCCTTAGTCTATAAAAGGGACTTCAAGGCTCATTACAGAGGTTGGATTTTTTAGTCCATAATGGTCTAGGCAGGATGCAAGTACAATGAAAATATATAATGTAGACTTCCTGATGAATCTGCTAGCAAATTGTCTTTGGTATGGGTTTTGTATGTAATGGTCTTAAATAGTTTTACACAAATGATTGATATTGAAAAAAATCTACAAAATTGAAGTATGTACTCTCTTGTGTATAGTTGTTGTAGATTATGAATGAAAATATCAATTATCTTTCTATTTATCTTCAATGGTTTAATTGAATGTATGATTTTGTTCTATATTTTAACTTGAAGAGTTAATTAAATACTTGAAGTGAGTCATAGGTTTGTGATAATTTGTAAAGGATTTGGTAAGAATTAACATTTTAAGTACTATGAGTTTTCTTAATGTAGGGCATTATGAAAGTAGTCCACCTATTTCAGGGTTAAATAAAAAAAATTATTACTGAGTATTTCATATTTGACTCCATTTACCCAATTGATGAGGCACTGACCTATTTGTCAAGAATTTATGTAATTTGGTGAGCTAGTGAAATGCCTAGCAATAGATTCAAAATTTGAACAATGCTTATTCAAATTATATCAATTTTGAGATGTAAGTCTCATACATACTCATTTTCTTGGTAAGTGAATAGATATTTTCCTGAAGATTAGCCAAATATTTGTGGATGTTGTTCATTTGAAAGCTATAGGAACCTATATGTGCAAGAGTGTTCCCCATTAAAATTAATCAGAATGAACACAAATACAAAAATACCCTCTTAGGTCCCACAGAGCTCGAAGTACATAGCCTAAGTAAGGATATCAAGAATCTTTGCTCATTGTGTTGGCCACTAGCCTATGACTTTCTTGAACATAAGGACTGGCATCCCTTTAGAGAATTTCAATGTTTAGTTGGAAAAGAAACACCAATATATTTCATCCCCATCAACAACACAAGTTATCCTTTGGTTGAGAGTCTTAAAACTTGACACTAAAATTCATTAATGGAAATTATGCTTCAATCCATTAACAATAAATGAAAAATAGGGACTAACAAATGTTGAATGTCCTTGTTAAAACACCACGCATTGAAAAAAATAGTGGGTGTGAAGAGATGAGTATATCAAATAACATTAGAAAGTTATGAAATATTTCCTATAGCAACAAAAAATTACCAATTCATGTGTTAATTATTTAACTCAATAACATAGAATGACCCATAAAAGCACTCAAAGATAGGGAAGGATAGACATTAACCCATAAAATGTAGAGAACAAAAAAAAATAGACATTAACCCATAAAATGCAAAGACAAGAACTTACAAATACTTTGTTTTTGCTTCCAATACAATAGACACAGATTCCACCCTCATCAAACAATCCTAGAAAATGAATAAAAAACAAAAAAATGACACTGTAAAAGATATAGGAACTTAAAAATTCCTCCTTCTCCAATTCCTATATGATAAATATAAATCCTCTCAGCAAACATCTAGATTTCACCCTTGTGAAATAGTATGAGCAAATGAATAAAGAAGGCAAAGAATCCTTTGCTCCACAGACTTAAAACTTGACACCATAGGCCATTAA